>QLOH01000496.1:0-600000 GCA_026901365.1 Sesbania bispinosa
TCCGTTAGCCTTTTGGTCTCTGCTGTTAACTTTTAGTTGATGTGGCAAACAGAGTGCCACATCAGCATGCCACATGTGTTATTTCTACCCAACTTCAATTTATTTTTAGTCCCTATAAATATGATACTTTTGGTTTTAGTCCCTATAATTTTTTTTGTTTTTTACCTCAATTTCATCCACATCTAATATCAGTGTCATTTTGCTTCCACTACATTGTTACACTTGAAATTTTGAAACTTTTTTGTGAGTTTAAAAAAATTAATTATTTATGTATTCAATTATTTGAAATTTCATAACACTTGGATTCACTATATATAGGGAAAAAACCTATAACGACATTTTTTAGGGACTAAAAACAAAATAATCATATTTATAGGGACTAAATACAAATTTAAGTTGGGCAGAAACAACACATGTGACAAGCTGATGTGGCACTCTGTTAGCCACATCAGCCTAAAGTTAGCGGCAAGGACCAAAAAGGCTAACAGAAAATTTTGTAGGGATGAAAAACCAAGAAAAAATTTTATAGGGACTAAAAACAAAATGACTCATATTTATATGAACTAAAAATATATTTAAGCATGTATTATTATTACACAATAATACACACAACTTTACAACATTACCTTATTTTAAGGGTCTATTTATTTTAGTTTTAAAATATAATTTGTTATAATTTTTTTAGTTACTTTTTTAAAGTTTACTAGAAATGCAGTAAAATATACTTTTAGGTGTTTATTTAAAAAAACACTTACAAAACAATCATATTATTTAAATATACTTTTAATTAAAAAATTAATATAACAACAAATAGTCCTAAATCGGGAAATTGTCATGGTCTAACATAAGATGCATTAATCTATACTAATCTCAAAATTCAAATTAATTCTTAATTTATTAAGAAAAACAAAAAAGAAACTCTTGTGACAAGAGTCGCAGGACATTGCAGAAAATGTCGGATATGCAATTTTCTCCTCACACCTTTCCCACTTCCCCCTTTACTTGTCCATCCCAATAAACTCTGATGAGTTTCCTTATGCTTAAATATATAATATTCAATAATAACAAGTAAAATAACATGCTTAAGAGTCTGTTTGATTTACAGTTGGGTAAAATTGATTCTAGAAATGAATGGTTGAGATGGATGATGCACACTTTACGAAGCACGTTAGACAGAAGTGATTTAAAACCAATTCTACAGAATTGATTTTGGATGGTTTAAAATTTAAACCAAACGGACACTAAATATATAACAAAATAAAATAATTTTTTTATCCAATTAAGTGATTCTATTACATTTTTTTTTTCAAAATAGAAGAAAAATAACCTTATATCTAAATTCTTAGATGAGTGTTGGGAACAATATAAATTGCTGTAAAAGATCTAAAAAGGTCAGAAGATAAGATGTGAGGAGAGAGAGAGATTACTTACTTACAGGAAGAGAAAGAGACAGACAGAGAGAGAGAGGTTGGAGCATTGTGGGAATTGCGAGCGTTTATTTTATTTCTTGCGAAGCGCGCATGATGCCAGACCAGTTGCAGTTGCAGCTTGGGAAACGCCATCCAATCGAATCACACGCTTTTGTTTATTTGTTATTGTTGGTTGATGCGCGGGAAAATGATTCACCCGCGCAATTAGTTACGCCAAAACATTTTCATTTCATGTCATGCTTATGCTTATCTTCTTCTTCTATTCCTAATTCCTAATATCTTATCGTGGTCGGTCACGCTTTATTATTAGTCCAATCCTTCCACACCAATACCAACTATTAATTAATAATATCATACTATATGCTATTTGCTATGCTATGCTCACCCGCCAACTCCTCCACCTCTGTCTCCCATGCCTATCCTCCTCTTTGGACTTTGTTTATTTAATTAGTCTACTTTAGCCTAAGATTTCAATTTGGTTCAATACAAGGTTTCATGCTTTCATATTGGCCTAACCCGTTAATTATTTAATTCATGTATTCAGCAGGGCAAAAGTACTTTTACGCCGAAACGAAGACGGGACCATACCTTTTTATAATTTTATTTATTTATTTATTTGTGTTTCTATTTTTTTTAAAAAATAAAAATCACGATTTAAGTTAATATATTAACTCGTAAATCACAGATTTATCAACTCAATATTTTACTTTTGGTATATGATCGTGGCCGAGATCACAGAGGTGGTCCGAGGTGGATTAGGGGGCCGTAGGCTCTCCAGCGGTCACTCCGGCACGGGGGCGCGCGGTGGTGTACCTGCGAAGGCGCTCCAATGCTCAAGTTAGTGGAGGGTAGAATATGGTGAAGATAATGGTAGAAAAGATTACCTTGTGCTTGTGGGGGTGATGCCCCTTATATAGCCGTGGGATGTTGTGACAGGAGGGGGCATTGTAGGTGGAGCAGGCATGCCTCCGCCACCCTTCTCCTGCTAAGGCCGTAATTCCCGGTGGCGTGTGTCAGGCCTTCTCAGCTTTATCGGGGGTGGTATGGGGCGCATTAAATGCGATGAGACTTGGTAGGTAGCTTAACTCTGAGTCCCTAGCCATAGGGGTCCGAGGCTCCGTCATAGCCTGGCCCACGACCCTCGTCATAGGCGATCGTCCAGAGCCTCAGGGTACCTTTATGGCTTCTTCCGCTCGGCCTGGTCGTGGGATTCCATCGTCCTTGTGGGGCCGTTGGCTGAGGTTCGGATCAGTATAATATAAGCTAAAAGAAATAATTGAGGAGAGTTGTTTTATGTCACATATAATAAAAAAATAGAACTATGATTAGAGACTACCGGTTTAAATAAAATTAGTTTTATGTTACCTGGTTATTAGTTTTAGCTTCTAACAATAGTATTAAAATAGTTTTTGAATATTATTGTCTTTTTAAATATTTACATGATTATTACAATTTCTTTTACATATATTTTTTAACTAAAAAAGTTCCCTTAAAATGATAGATAAAAGGTCATTATATATGGTTCCGTCAAGAAAAAAAAGTCATTATGGTTTGTGTGGATTGGGAGAGAAAAATAAAGGATGGAAATTTGGTAGAAAGAATATGAGCATAATACAAAATTTTTATTTTAAAAAAATGGCAGAGGGGAAAAGGTGTGAAAAAAATTCATATAATCTTCTAATTTGTACATAACCTTCTTGAGCGAGGAATTTTTTTGGACTGTAGCAACATTAGCTACGAAATAGCTAGGGATCAGCTACAGATTTTATTTACCTAGTAATTCCATAATTAATGTTCGCCGTAGAGGCTAGAGAGACTGAAGAGGATTCGATCCGACTTTCATTTATCCATTTTCTCAGAACATACAAGAATTTAAAAATCTTATTTGTTTTTCTCCTATCTGTCTTGTATTTGCATAGGTATAATTAGTGATGGATCTTGAACAAAAAGTTCGGGGGTGTCAATGTATATATAAAAGGAGGGTTCAATTTACATCAGTATGAGTTACACCAAGTATTACATTATTGATAACTTTTAATTGAATGTGAATCTTATTATTCCAATCATTGAATTATAACTATTCATTATTCTAATTATTTTGAATTAAATAATATTATATTATTGTTCTAGTCGATAATTTTTTTGGTCGAAGAAATTATACTTTTTTTTGGTCGAGTAGAAATTATATTCTGAATAAAAGAAGAAAATGTGCAACTGGGCCCGAGGCCCGTTAACATGTTAAGACCTTATTCATCGAGTGGTATTATATGGGGAGTTGCTTTTAGAACCCCCTTTTTGCTATTCACACTCCCATCCAATACCAAATTCCCCCTGCTACCCCTACCCCTAGCCCCACCCCCTCCCCTCAAACAACTCCCCCCTCAAACCCACCGTCTCCCCCCTCCCCACCCCCCTTAACCACTCCCCCTTCCCAACAATCCCCTACCCCCCTCCCCCTTTAAATTTTTTTGTTGAAGCTTTTGGTTTAGAGACGAAATTTTAGAGACGGAAAAAAAAATTTCGTCTCTAGCTAATTTTTTTTTTAAATTTGCTTCCGGGACTTTCCAGAAATTTAATTTTCGGATTTAAACCAACTTCCTGAACCTTCCGAAAATTAATTTCCGAAAAGTTTCGGAAGTAAATTTTAAAATAAATTTGGTTAGAGACGGAAAAATTCCGTCGAAAAAATTCCGTCTCTAAACCAAAAGCTTCAACAAAAAAAATTAAAGGGGAAGGAGGAGGGGGAACGGGGATGGGGGTTGAGTGGGGTGGGGGAGTGGGGGGGGGATTGTAATATTAGGAAGAGAGTGGCGAGTGGGGAAGGGGGTGGGGAGGGGGAGAAGATTGGGGGAGGGGGGGTTTGCTGCAGTTGCAGCAGTGGGGTGGGTTAGGGGTAGGGGTAGTATGGGGAATTGGGTATGGGATGGGGGTGCAAATAGCATTAAGGGGGTTCCAAAAGCAACTCCCTATTATATGCTATGCTATTTGACCTAAAAATAAATATGCTATGCTAATAAACCGTAGAATGTTGGGTTTTGCTAACCGGAAAAAAAAAAACAAAGGAATATGGGTTTTCACTAACTAACGAAAATAAAGGCGCAAAAGCAGCCCACAGAGTTTTTGGTTAGAGACCTGAAGTCCTGAATTATTATTTTTTAGCTTTGAGACAAGCCCATCTCTTTCATATTGGAGATCAATAAGTCGGACAAGTAATGTGGATAAAGTTCGACAACAAAAAAAGTAATGTGGATAAAGAAAAAGGAGATAAAACTCGTCTTCGTCTAAAATGAATTTAGTTTTTAAATGCACAAATAAAATGCATCCATTTTTTGAATGTTAGTGTGTTGAGAGTACAGTATAATCTATTATATATTTTATACATACATATATAAACAATGTTTTGTCAACATGAACTGGGTCATATGATAACACCCGAGACATTTTGTTTCCTACCATAACAAATTATTATACCTTTTTTAATTTACATATATCATATTGAAATATTTAAGAATCATGAATTACATTTAAGTTAATTATAATTTAAAATTAATCCATAGTCCTACTACTTATATAAAAGTAATATGCGTTAAATATATTTTTAGTCTTTAAAATGAAGTCGATATTTGTTTTTATTTCTTGTAAATCAAAATTGATGGATCGGTCCCTAAAAAAAATATCTCCCTTTCAATCTTTATTGATAAAAATTCTTAATTAATCTGTAGTAAAATTTGTATCAAAATTATACAATTAAGATTAAATTAATATATTTTTAATTTTTAAATAACCAAAACCATCAATCTTACGTTAAATACTAAAACTAAATATTAAATATATTTCAACCCTAGTAATATTTAGTTAACAAGGACAATGCCTCGTGAAAATATCATAATGCTTTAATTTATTGTCAAAAACTATTTATATAATTATTATTTTTTAAAACAATTCCAACATCAACCAATCAATGTATATTAGAATCAAGGGTGAAGTTAAAAATGAAATCAACATTTTAAATGAATCAATAAATAGTTAAGTATTATAATTTTAAATTCAAATAAATCTATGGGAATTAAAATTTGACCAAATACATTTATGTATATCGGAATTAAAATATAATCTAATCTATTATCAATCGTATACATTAATTTATGTATATCAAGATTAATTAAGGGTAGAGTCATAAAGTGAAAATAATCTTAACAAATGTATAATTAACTTGCAAATAATCAATCAATCAAACAATATCCCTTGTTTAAGTACCCTTTTGTATTTTGGTATGCAGAATCGCAGACTTGCTTATGCTTTGGTAATGTCATGGCTTGTTAAGGGGGTGTTGCCTTTGATACCATTGGTTTTGGTGTGATTCCGGTAGTTTGTGTCTTCCTTGCTGCTGATTTTACTTTACTGGGTCTTGCCGTGTCTTCACTTGGTTGGTGGTTGGTTGTTGTTGGTTATTTTTCTTTGATTAATTGCATTGATTTTGGTAGCAATTAGCATACTAAAGCTAATGGTATTTTGGTTTACTTTTGTTGTGGTGGTCTTTGCAAGAATATCATGTTCTGAAGCTTGCAGTGTTAGATATTGTACCAATGTTGGCATTTGCATGTAAAGCATTGATTTTTATAATTTAGTGGTTGTAGGATTATTACATGCGGGTTTGTAATTGTTTGGCATGGGGGTTATTCTTTCTTCTTTCCATTGGTTTAACTTTTTGTATGGGTTGGAGTACCCCTTGTACTCCCTTTCAATTAATTTTCCTTGCTTAGGAAAAAAAATCAAACAATATTTGTTGTTATGAAAAAAATGTATTTGGAATTTGTAGTTTTTACATTGTTCTAAAATTAAAAATATACTAATATATTAACTAACATATTACGCGAATATATGTACGTTTTTATTTAATCAAACTAAATTTATATTTTTTTTTCTATATATTAATTTTAAGACTTCATCATTCCCCTAACAGGTGGGCATAATGTCGTTCCATTTGGAGCCTCTACATACATGGTGATCACATCCTTCGCACATGGTATATTCAACCCTAATAATCATATCGAGATACCAATGACAGAGGACTTCGCCGCTCACCTTGATAGGTTTACCTTGGATGAACCACAATAAAATATGCACTAAATGGATTTTTCTATATATTTTTGTATTTTCCTCTAATTTTAATTATTTTCCCAGTGTTTTTCACTAAATAATTCACAGTAATTCAACTTTTTAGAGAAAATTTTCCAAACTCGCTATATAAAAAATGAATTAATTAACATAAACTAAGATATGTTAATTATCAAAATAAAGGTACAAATTTATGTTAATTATTAGAAAAAAGGTACAAATAAAAAACACAATACCAGTATTAATTAGCATTAACTAAGATATGTTAATTAGTATTTGACACGGGATACTCGCAATATATATATATACACACACACACACACAGAAGGGAGAAGGGTATGAAAGAATGAACAAGAATCAATCATTGTGGGAAAAGTTCAACTAGGATCAAAGCCTCTTTATAAACGACGTGTTGGTTTACTAAGAGATGAAATGGTATATCGTGAAGTCATTAGATGAATCGAACGAGCATAAATAAAATGACTGTAGAGACTGCATGTTTTGGTTGAATGCAGGAAATCTGAATCCCATTTTTATCCACTTTCTTTTCGTTTTTCATTCTATCACTCAGAGACCCACATTCTTATCCACGAACTGCTCTTTTTTCATTCGAAACCACTAAGCCTTTAACACATACACACGTTTTTACCCATTACCTTCATCTCCTCAACTTCGAGTATCACAATATCACCATATCCTGTAATGATACCCGAGTTTTCAAGTGTAGTGGTCTGGGTATGGCACTATATAATGTCCCAACATTATGTGAAATATCCAAAGTATTTCCTATATCATTCAAATACCCTGTGTACTTCATTGTTACCCTCTCACTAGAATACGATGTCAGAAATTGAAAGAGGAAGAAATATGACGTCAAGAATTGGAAGATGAAGACCAATCCGTGACAGTGTACAATTTGGTCGAAGGAATGTTTCACATTTGAGACGTTCAGCAACCCAAGGAAGAAAATAACGGCAATGTCAACCTGAGCTAACAGAGATATCATCATCAAGGTAACTACTTAGTTGATTGTCCGATTGTAGATTTTGTATATTACTTAGAACCACAATTTTTTTTCTTGTTTTAAATACATTAGTTTCCTACCTGCTAATGTATGTGGATTTGTTGTATTGCTAACTGTCGAGAAAGCAGTCCAAGTGTGACGCCAAATCCTCCTGTAAAATCCTAAACACATGACAAGGTATAAGAAGTAGCATCCTCTCATTTTTCAGTCTTTGCCTTGTGTATGTTGTCTTAAACTCATACTTTTTGATTGACAGGTTGTGTTAGAGGAAGTCGGTGGCCTTAAAACATCAGTTCAACAGATTATGAATGTTGTGACCAATCTGAGCCAAGTTATTGCCAACAACGGTGGAGTGTACAGTCCAGAAAATCTAGTTATGTTGGGTGTTGTTCCTACTGTTCGTAATTCTTCTATAATGCAGCAAGCTGAAACCGAATCTACCATGGTAAAAATGGTCTCTTCCGTCTAAAGGGCATCTAAAGCTGCACTTGAAATGAAGGAAAATTAAGAAGCCCCTGCTGATGTTGGTGTCTTAAGGAATTTGTCCTCATCAATGAAAGAAGGAAACACTATTGTTGCTGGTTATATGAACCACAATAAAATATGCACTAAATGAATTTTTTCATAATTGTTTTGTATTTTCCTCTAATTTTAATGAATTTCCCAGTGTTTTCCACTACATAATTCACAATAAATAAAAAATTTAGAGAAAATTCACCAAACATCGTTTTGACATAGTACATTATTCCCTTAACAGGTGGGCATAATCTTGCTCCATTTGGAGACCCTACAGGCGATCACATCTTCGCACATGGTATATTCAACCCTAATAACCATATCGAGATACCGATGACAGAGGACTCCGCCCACCTTGACAGGTTTACCTCAAATGAACCACAATAAAATATGCACTAAATTGATTTTTCCAAATTTTTTGAATTTTCCTCTAATTTTAATTAATTTACCAGTGTTTTCCTATAAATAATTCACAATAATAAAAAAGTTTAGACATCGGGTCGACCTTAAATATTGTGACTTTACATGTGGGTTTGTAATTGTTTGGCATGAGGGTTATTTTTTCTTCTTTCTATTGGTTTAACTTTTTGTATGGGTTGGAGTGCCCATTGTACTCCCTTTCAATTAATTTTCTTTGCTTAGAAAAAAAATAAACAATATTTGTTGTTATGAAAAAAATGTATTTGAAATTTGTAGTTTTTACATTGTTCTAAAATTAAAAATATACTAATATATTAACTAACATATTACGCGAATATATGTACGTTTTTATTTAATCAAACTAAATTTATATAAAATCATTTTTCTATATTTTAATTTTAAGACTTCATCATTCCCCTTACAGGTGGGCATAATGTTGTTCCATTTGGAGCCCCTACATGCATGGTGATCACATCCTTCGCACATGGTATATTCAACCCTAATAACCATATCGAGATACCAATGACAGAAGACTTCGCCGCCCACCTTGATAGGTTTACCTTGGATGAACCACAATAAAATATGCACTAAATGGACTTTTTTTATATATTTTTGTATTTTCCTCTAATTTTAATTATTTTCCCAATGTTTTCCACTAAATAATTCACAGTAAGTCAACTTTTTAGAAAACAATTTCCAAACTTGCTATATAAAAAATGTATTAATTAACATAAACTAAGATATGTTAATTATCAAAATAAAGGTACAAATATATGTTAATTATTAGAAAAAAGGTACAAATATAAAAAAACACAATACCAGTATTAATTAGCATTAACTAAGATATGTTAATTAGTATTTGACATGGGATACTAGCAATATATATATATATATATACATACATACATACACACATACACAGAAGGGAGATGGGTATGAAAGAATGAACAAGAATCAATCATTGTGGGAAAAGTTCAACTAGGATCAAAGCCTCTTTATAAACGACGTGTTGGTTTACTAAGAGATGATATGGTATATCGTTAAGCCATTAGATGAATCGAACGAGCATAAATAAAATGGCTGTAGAAATTGCATGTTTTGGTTGAATGCAGGAAATCCGGATCCCGTTTTTATCCACTTTCTTTTCGTTTTTCTTTCTATCACTCAAAGACCCACATTCTTATCCATGAACTGCTCTTTTTTCATTCGAAACCACTAAGCTTTTAACACATACACGCGTTTTTACCTATTATCTTCATCTCATCAACTCCGAGTATCACAATATCACCCTATCCTGTAATTGGGTATTACACTATATAATGTCCCATCATTATGTGAAATATTCAAAGTATTTCCTCTATCATTTAAATCACTTCATTATTACCCTCTCACTAGAAAACGATGTCAGAAATTGAAAGAGGAAGAAATATGACGTCGGGAATTGGAAGAGGAAGACCAATCCGTGGCAGTGTACAATCTGGTCGAAGGGATGTTTCACATTTGAGACGTTCAGCAACCCAAGGAAGAAAATAACGACAATGTCAACCTGAGCTAACAGAGATATCATCATCAAGGTAACTACTTAGTTGATTGTCCGATTGTAGATTTTGTATATTACTTAGAACCACAATTTTTTTTCTTGTTTTAAATACATTAGTTTACTACATGCTAATGTATGTGGATTTGTTGTATAGTTAACTGTCGAGAAAACAGTCTAAGTGTGATGCCAAATTCTCCTATAAAAGCCTAAACACATGACAAGGTATAAGAAGTAGCATCCTCTCATTTTTTTCAGTCTTTGCCATGTGTATGTTGTCTTAAACTCAACCTTTCTGATTGATAGGTTGTGTTAGAGGAAGTCGGTGGCCTTAAAACATCAGTTCAACAGATTATGAATGTTGTGACCAATCTGAGCCAAGTAATTGCCAACAACGGTGGAGTGTACAGTCTAGAAAATCTAGTTATGTTGGGTGTTGTTCCTACTGTTCGTAATTCTTCTATAACGCAACAAGCTGAAACTGAATCTACCATGGTAAAAATGGTCTCTTCTGTCTAAAGGGCATCTAAAGCTGCACTAAATGAATTTTTCCAGAATTGTTTTGTATTTTCCTCTAATTTTAATGAATTTCCCAGTGTTTTCCACTACATAATTCACTAGATCAAAATTTTAGAGAAAATTCACCAAACATCGTTTTGACATAGCACATTATTCCCCTAACAGGTGGGCATAATCTTGCTCCATTTGAAGACCCTACAGGCGATCACATCTTCGCACATGGTATATTCAACCCTAATAACCATATCGAGATACCGATGACAGAGGACTCCGCCCACCTTGACATGTTTACCTCGGATGAACCACAATAAAATATACACTAAATTGATTTTTCCATATTTTTTTGGATTTTCCTCTAATTTTAATTAATTTCCCAGTTTTTTCTTCTAAATAATTCAAAATAATAAAAAAGTTTAGACATCGGGTCGACCTTAAATATTGTGACTTTACATGTGGGTTTGTAATTGTTTGGCATGAGGGTTATTTTTTCTTCTTTCTATTGGTTTAACTTTTTGTATGGGTTGGAGTGCCCATTGTACTCCCTTTCAATTAATTTTCTTTGCTTAGAAAAAAAATAAACAATATTTGTTGTTATGAAAAAAATGTATTTGAAATTTGTAGTTTTTACATTGTTCTAAAATTAAAAATATACTAATATATTAACTAACATATTACGCGAATATATGTACGTTTTTATTTAATCAAACTAAATTTATATAAAATCATTTTTCTATATTTTAATTTTAAGACTTCATCATTCCCCTTACAGGTGGGCATAATGTTGTTCCATTTGGAGCCCCTACATGCATGGTGATCACATCCTTCGCACATGGTATATTCAACCCTAATAACCATATCGAGATACCAATGACAGAAGACTTCGCCGCCCACCTTGATAGGTTTACCTTGGATGAACCACAATAAAATATGCACTAAATGGATTTTTCTATATATTTTTGTATTTTCCTCTAATTTTAATTATTTTCCCAATGTTTTCCACTAAATAATTCACAGTAATTCAACTTTTTAGAGAAAATTTTCCAAACTTGCTATATAAAAAATATATTAATTAACATAAACTAAGATATGTTAGTTATCAAAATAAAGGTACAAATATATGTTAATTATTAGAAAAAGGTACAAATATCAAAAAACACAATACCAGTATTAATTAGCATTAACTAAGATATGTTACTTAGTATTTAACATGGGATACTAGCAATATATATATATATATATACATATATATATACATACATACATACACACATACACAGAAGGGAGATGGGTATGAAAGAATGAACAAGAATCAATCATTGTGGGAAAAGTTCAACTAGGATCAAAGCCTCTTTATAAACGACGTGTTGGTTTACTAAGAGATGATATGGTATATCGTTAAGCCATTAGATGAATCGAACGAGCATAAATAAAATGATTGTAGAGATTGCTTGTTTTGGTTGAATGCAGAAAATCTGGATCCCGTTTTTATCCACTTTCTTTTCGTTTTTCATTCTATCACTCAGAATCCCACATTCTTATCCATAAATTGCTCTTTTTTCAGTCGAAACCACTAAGCCTTTAACACATACACGCGTTTTTACCCATTACCTTTATCTCCTCAACTCCGAGTATCACAATATCACCCTATCCTGTAATTGGGTATGGCACTATATAATGTCCCAACATTATGTGAAATATCATTCAAATTTCTTCATTATTACCCTCTCACTAGAATACGATGTCAGAAATTGAAAGAGGAAGAAATATGACGTCGGGAATTGGAAGAGGAAGACCAATCCGTGGTAGTGTACAATCTGGTCGAAGGGATGTTTCACATTTGAGACGTTCAGCAACCCAAGGAAGAAAATAACGACAATGTCAACCTGAGCTAACAGAGATATCATCATCAAGGTAACTACTTAGTTGATTGTCCGATTGTAGATTTTGTATATTACTTAGAACCACAATTTTTTTTCTTGTTTTAAATACATTAGTTTACTACCTGCTAATGTATGTGGATTTGTTGTATTGCTAACTGTCGAGAAAGCAGTCCAAGTGTGACGCCAAATCCTCCTGTAAAAGCCTAAACACATGACAAGGTATAAGAAGTAGCATCCTCTCATTTTTCAGTCTTTGCCTTGTGTATGTTGTCTTAAACTCAGCCTTTCTAATTGATAGGTTGTGTTAGAGGAAGTCGGTGGCCTTAAAACATCAGTTCAACAGATTATGAATGTTGTGACCAATCTGAGCCAAGTAATTGCCAACAACGGTGGAGTGTACAGTCCATAAAATCCAGTTATGTTGGGTGTTGTTCCTACTGTTCGTAATTCTTCTATAATGCAGCAAGCTGAAACTGAATCTACCATGGTAAAAATGGTCTCTTCTGTCTAAAGGGCATCTAAAGTTGCACTTGAAATGAAGGAAAATGAAAAAACCCCTGCTGATGTTGGTTTCTTAAGGAATATGTCCTCACCAATGAAAGAAGGAAACACTATTGTTGCTGGTTATATGAACTATAATCCACCCCATACCTCCCAAGTTGATGGAAGAACATCTGGGATGACAATACCAGAGGTGAGTAGTTATCTATCTATTTACGTAATACATATGGTTCATATTTTTCAAATTTTTCCAGTTTGTGATTAAAATTAAGTATTTGGTTGGTATATTAAGACGAGTATGACTCATGAGTTAAAAAAATTCACATAACCTTTGTCAGTGGATGTCGATCTTATTTAGACCCCCCAAAGACATGATCTTGGATGAAATTGAATTTGCGGTTGCATTGTACTTATTTGGCTATAACAAAGACAAATAAATCTATGGTAATTAAAATTTGACCAAATACATTTATGTATATCGGAAATAAAATATAATCTAATCTATCATCAATCGTATACATTAATTTATGTATATCAAGATTAATTAAGGGTAGAGTCGAAAAGTGAAAATAATCTTAACAAATATATAATTAACTTGCAAACAATCAATCAATCAAACAATATTTGTTGTTATAAAAAAATGTATTTGACATTTGTAGTTTTTATATTGTTCTAAAATTAAAAATATACTAATTTATTAACTAACATATTATGCGAATATATGTACGTTTTTATTTAATCAAACTAAATTTATATAAAATCATTTTTCTATATTTTAATTTCAAGACTTCATTATTCCCTTAACAGGTGGACATAATGTTGTTCCAATTGGAGACCCTACATGCATGGTGATCACATCCTTCGCCCATGGTATATTCAACCCTGATAACCATATCGAGATACCAATGACAGAGGACTTCGTCCACCTTGATAGGTTTACCATGGATGAACCACAATAAAATATGCACTAGATGGATTTTTCCATATTTTTTGTGTATTTTCCTCTAATTTTAATTATTTTCCCAATGTTTTCCACTAAATAATTCACAGTAATTAAACTTTTAGAGAAAATTCACCAAACTTGGTTTTGGCATAACACATCATTCCCCTAACAGGTGGACATAATCTTGCTCCATTTGGAGACCCTACACGCATGGTGATCACATCCTTCGCACATGGTATATTCAACCCTAATAACCATATCGAGATACCGTTGACAGAGGACTCCGCCCACCTTGACGGGTTTACCTCGGATGAACCACAATAAAATATGCACTAAATGGATTTTCCATAATTTTTTGTAATTTCCTATAATTTTAATTAATTTCCCAGTGTTTTCCACTAAATATTTCACAGTAAATTAAGTTTTTAGAGAAAATTCACCAAACTTGATTTTGGCATAGTACATCATTCCCCTGACAAGCACTACTAAAATTTTGCTCATTTTCAACGGATTTTCCTACAAATTTTCGTTAAAAATTTGTAGGAAACGCATTTCCTACAATTTTTCCTATAAATTTTTATTCAAAGGAAATATGCCCGTGGGTAATTCAATTCATAGGTAAATTTGTAGGAAAAATTCGAAGATAAATTTGTAGGAAAAATTCGAAGATAAATTTGTCGAAAAAATTCATAGATAAATTTGCAACAAATTTTCATAGATAAACCCATAGGAAATATTTGAAGGTAAATTTGTAAGATACAATTGTAGGTAAATTCGCAAGAAATTATCATGGGTAAATCCATGGCAAAAATTTGTAAATAAACCCATAGGAAAGATTTGTAGGTAAATCCATAGGAAAAATTTGTAGGTAAATTTGTAAGAAAAATTTATAGGCAAATCCACAAAACCTGTTAATTATATTCTATGGAAAATTTTTCAAAAAAAAAAATGACTCTAAAGCATTACAATATCTAATGTTGTAAAAATTATCATACATAAAGTATCTAATATTGTATAAAAGTATTATTTACAGAGTGTCTACTTTTGTAAAAAGTATTATCATAAAGTATATAATTATGCACAAAGTATCCTATAGCAAAGGCAAAGTAGGAGAGAAAATGAGAGAAATTAGAGTGAGACAAGAACGAGATGGATGTGAAATAATTAAGGTTGAACAACAGAAACAGAGGTGAAATTCAAACTATACTTATATTTTCAGACTTGATTTTAAGTACACCAAATCCAACATGCTAATAATAATATTTTCAAGAGAAAAAAGACCCCAAGTTCTAAATTATATTCTCAGTGTTCCTCACAGGTGAAAAAATGAAAATCTTTTATCTTTGTCCTAGTTTCTAGAGTAACTTCTCATGCTCCCAATTGTTTTGTTCAGCAACCTTTTAAGGGGGATCGGTCCCTCCTGCTGCATTGGGTATTTGTTTCTGTACCTGGAATAGAGAAATCAAAAACCACAAATTATGACTACCACTTTTTGCACTACAAAACCACCCTTTATATTGTATTAACTTTAATATATAAACTCATGTATATATATAATATTAAATAATTTTAGATTAAATATAAATATTATATTATAAGAATTTCCAATCAAATAGTCAATTTTAGGATAGTAATTTTGACAAATATTGGTATATTCTGTGTACATCTGTATCCATACACAAAGACCATATGATTGGTTAATAGAGGATAATGGCAACAAAACTTACTCCAAGTCGCAGAGGCTCTGCAATTTTTTTTCATTTTAAAAGTTTGATTTTACTGTAAAGTGAAAAAAGTTTAGCTAAAGAAAGGCATTCTATTAGATTTGCTTATTTGCTACCAACATGCTTTTCGTGATTCAATGTTCATATTAAAGTCCAATATTCAAATGCATTCTATTACTTCAGGATTAATTGGGTTTTTTTATTAAAGAGCTAAGACAAATCAAACAAAAGTTTTAATATATTTTTTCAAGCACCGATTGTGTCTAATGTCATACCAAATAACTTTACAAACATGAACATGAAAGTGTTGTCAAAGTTTAAGACAGAGACACAAAGGTTGACTATCATGTGCAGACATGTAAATTGATTTGACAAGCAAACAAGAGATATCAAGTATCAACTACTTTAAAGAGTAAAGGATATATTAAGCCTTATGTAAATTACTTGTGCTATACTAATTTATAGTTTGTCTTGTGAATTCATGTAACCGAATGGAAGATCCACATAAAGAGAGACAGAAGTACCCAATCGACCATCTAGACGTATTTCTTGTTTGCGATAATACAAATAATTAGTATTTACATGTCTTAGTATCTATCAAATAATGGTGCAGTGGCACTTTTGTAAACTAGAGAATGGAAACTAGAAAATAATTTTCAAGTATTATTTTTGGTAAACTAGAAAATGGAAACTATAGGATGAGGCATACCAAAACAGTGGATATTTCAGTAGCAAGGACAAGAACAGAGAGTTTATAGCGATACCTAATAACTTCACAAATCTTCTATTCTATCATCACGCTAAGAACTTCCCCTAGAAGTAGCTAGTTAACAATTGAAATGAAATCCAAAATATTCAGAATGCAAAATTAACAATTCCTACACTAGTTATGGAGCTACAAAGCAGAGGAAAATCTACAGAAGCAGTAACAAATGACACTGACCTGCACTAGTGTAAATACAAGGCTGAGGTTAAACCAGATGTAGCACCACTGCGGCCATGGGAAGCGAACTAAGTGATAGAGAGAATTCCAATAGAATGTTGTGTAGTTGTAGCAATCATAACAATTACACTGTTATCCTGTTCTCAGAAAGAAATGCAGAAGCATTCATGATGACTCCACACACACTAAATTCAAACAGAAAATATAACCAAATCCGTTTTGCTTTACTTAATTAGTTCAAGAGAGAGAGAGAGAGACTCTTATTGAAACTAACAATATGTAAACATTTCAATTCCTTCTCATTAAATTTCAACTGCTTCTCTCATGACTTTCTCTCAATTAATCAAATCCTACCTGCAAGTGCAACTACATAAAAGTTCCCTATAAGAATAACACAGATTCAAAAGCACTATATAAAATGTGTGATAAACAAACTTAACTCATAAGACTTATAAGATTATCCGCGAAAATGTTTATAGAATCTGAACCAATTCTTATATCTAAGAATAGACTTATAGATTATCCGCTTACAAAGAGAAGACGCAATCAGTATTGCTGAAAACTAAAACACACAATGTAATATATATAAGATTGAACAAAGTTCTTGCCAAAGATTAAAGATCTATACCTAATATTTCAGATCTCAACCAGTTCGCGTCGCTTTAGACATTTAAGACGGTGTCATTTAAGGTCGTCACGTTCGTCAACGGTGAGAGGATTGTTGCTTTGTTGTCTCCGGTGACATTCTGCCTACTCCGCACCGGCGCTGGCGATGGAAGCGGTAGCATCGCAACGTTTTCTGGTTGATGTACGGAGGACTTCTCCCCATCTCCTTCCTCTGACGGTGACGACAATGAGATTGCCATCGGGAGAGAACTTGACGAGGAAAAGTGGAGAGAAACTTGATGAGAGAGATGAGCTAGGGTAACAATTGCAAGCCTTCAATTTGATTTATGGAGCAATTTTTAAAAATAGAATAATTTTCAAGCTTTTATACCTCAGATTAAAACATGTTGAACGAAGCTCTTGTTGGAGATTGAAGCTCATGCCAGAGATATGGAAGAACAATTGAATGGAGCGATTGAAATGATTTTAGAGATTGCGATTTTACTTAATTACTAAAATAAAATAGAAGATATATATGTCAGTTATTTTTCCGAATTCAAAAAATATAAAATTAGTTATAAAAAATAAAAAATTTCTTTTATAAATATTAAAATTATAAATAATAATTTATTATTAATTTAAATATATATTAAAGTTATGTAATCATTATGCAAGTAACTCTACAAGAAAGGATGGTATTGGTGGAAGAAGTTGATTGATCGAAAACGGTGGAAAAATTCATACGTACATTCATAAAAAAATGCAATAAATAAATTGCTATGTAAATTTGTAGGAAACAAACTTGATGGATAGGAAAAATTGGCACGAATATGCGCAAGCAAAAAAATCTGTACGAAAATTTCTAAGAAAAATTGTAGGAAAATTTATAGAAAATTTTGATAGATAAATTCATAAGATATAAATTTGTAGGGAAATTTCTAAGAAAAAATTGTAGAAAAACCATAGAATATAAATCTGTAGGAAATTCTCTAGAAAAAAAAATATAGGAAATCTTTTAAAAATAATTGGTAAGTAAATTTGTAGGAAGTTAATTCGTAGGAAAATCCTAAATAAAAATGTTATAGGAAAATTCACAGGAAATAAATTAGTAGGAGTTTTCCCAAGTAGAATTAATAAGAAAATTTGTAGGAAATAAATTGTAGGAAAATCCACAAGAAAATAGTTTATAGGAAAATCTGTAGGAAAAATTTGCAAGTTAATTTGTAGGTAAACTTTCTTATAGATTTTCATGCAATTAAAATTGACTAGAATATCTTCTAAAAATAATTGGTAGGAAAATTTGTAGGAAGTTAATTCGCAGGAAAATCCTAAGCAAAATGTTATAGGAAAATATGCAGGAAATAAATTTGTAGGAATTTCCGTAAGAAGAATTTATAAGAAAATTCATAGGTAATAAATTGTAGGAAAATCTACAAGAAAATAGCTTATAGAAAAATCTGTAGGAAAAATTCGCAAGTAAATTTATAGGTGTAATTTCCTACAAATTTTCATACCATTTTATTTTGCACCTAATATTCTTTAGAGATTTTTCTACAAAAAATTTCTACAAATTATTTTCGTAGGAAAATTTCCAACAAAATTCGTTGTTTCTTGCAATTTTTGTTACAAATTTCATAATGGTAGGGAAATTTTCAAATTTGTAAAAAAAAATCTGTAAGAAATTCCTACAAAAAAATTCTGTAGGAAAAATCTGTAGGAAATAAGCAAATTTCTAGTAGTGAAGAGGGAATAATGTTGCTCCATTCGGAGACCCTACAGGCATGATGATCACATCCTTCGCACATGGCATATTCAACCCTAATAACCATATCGAGATACCAATGGCAGAGGACTCCGCGCACCTTGACAGGTTTACCTTGGATGAACCACAATAAAATATGCACTAAATGGATTTTTCCATAATTGTTTTGTATTTTCCTCTAATTTTAATGAATTTCCCAGTGTTTTCCACTACATAATTCGCAGTAAATCAAAATTTTAGAGAAAATTCACGAAACGTCGTTTTGACATAGTACATTATTCCCCTAACAGGTGGGCATAATCTTGCTCCATTTGGAGACCCTACAGGCGATCACATCTTCACACATGGTATAATCAATCCTAATAACCATATCGAGATACCGACGACAGAGGACTCTGCCCACCTTGACATGTTTACCTCGGATGAACCACAATTAAAATGCACTAAATTGATTTTTCCATATTTTTTTGGATTTTCCTCTTATTTTAATTAATTTCCCAGTGTTTTCCTCTAAATAATTCACAATAATTAAAAGTTTAGACATCGAGTCGACCTTAAATATTGTTACTTTACATATAATGTGTAATTAATAGATTCAAAACATTGTTATATCTTTAAAATTGTAATTAATTCTTCGTATATAAATGTGATTTAAATTTAAATATTTATATTTTTTCTTTATAGTAATATTTTAATATTTCACATGAAATTTATTAACCATTATTTTATTAAATAATTATTTACAAATGTAACTCGTTAGGTTAATAATTAGTTTTTAATATTTATAAGAATTGAATAAAATATTAATGTATACTTTTTAAATATAAACAAATTTCTATAATATTGCACCGGCATGCGTATTGCACTAATTCTACTATATAAAAAATGTATTAATTAACATAAACTAGGATATGTTAATTATCAGAATAAAGGTACAAATATATGTTAATTATTGGATCAAAGGTACAAATATAAAAAGAAACACAATACGAGAGTATCAATTAGCATTAACTAATTATGTTAATTAGTATTTGACATGGGATACTAGCTATACACACACACACACACGAAAGGGAGAAGGGTATGAAAGAATGAACAAGAATCAATCATTGTGGGAAAAGTTCAACTAGGATCAAGGTCTCTTTGTAAACGACGTCTTGGTTTACAAAGAGATGACATGGTATGTCGTGAAGCCATTAGATGAATCGAACGAACATAAATAAAATGACTGTAGAGACTGCATGTTTTGGTTTAATGAAGGAAATATGGATCCTGTTTTTATCCATTTTCTTTTCGTTTTTCATTCTATCACTCAAAGACCCACATTCTTATCCACGAACTGCTCTTTTTTCATTCGAATCCACTAAGCCTTCAACACATACACGCTTTTTTACCCATTACCTTCATCTCCTCAACTCTGAGTATCACAATATCACCCTATCCGGTAATGATGCTCGAGTTTTCAAGTGTAGTGGACTCGATGGCCTTAAAAGATCAGTTCAACGGATTATGAATGTTGTGACCAATATGAGCCAAGTAATTGCTAACAACGGTGGAGTGTATAGTCCAGAAAATCAAGTTATGTTGGCTGCCGTTCTTACTATTCGTAATTCTTTTATAACGCATCAAGCTGAAATTGAATCTACCATGGTAAAATGGTCTCTTCTGTCTAAAGGCCATCTAAAGCTGCACTTGAAATGAAGGAAAATGAAGAAGCCCCTGCTGATGTTGGTATCTTAAGGAATCTGTCCTCACCAATGAAAGAAGGAAACACTATTGTTGTTGGTTATATGAACCATAATCCACCCTATACCTCCCAAGTTGATGGAAGAACATCTGGGATGATCATACCAGATGTGAGTAGTTATCTAACTATTTACGTAATGCATATGCTTCATATTTTTCAATTTTTTTTTCCAATTTGTGATTAAAATTAAGTATTTGGATGGTATATTAAGACGAATATGTCTCATGACTTAAAAAAATTCACATAAACTTTGCTAGTGGATGCCGATCTTATTTAGACCTCACAAAGATATGATCTTGGATGAAATTGAGGTTGCAGTTACATTGTACTTATTTGGCTCTAACAAAGACGATAACAATAATGGGTTTGTAAACTAAATTATATCTATCAATTTATCAATTGTATCTTGCAATTACTTTAAATTCTACGTCTTCAGATTTTTGTACCCATTAATAATGGACATCTACACTGGTACTTGCTTGTGGTTGACCTCAAGGAAAAATTGCTAGTCATTTTGGACTCGAAACCAAATCCAACATTAAGCGAATTGAGGAGGAGGAACAAAAAGAAATTGGTAAACCTTGATGCATTCTATATTAATTTAAATTTTCATGACACTATATTAACCATTGTTTTATATAGGCACTGTTCATGGAAGAAAAGTTTCAACACAACTCTTTCTATGAGTTTTGTTTAACACCAAAACCCCTAATTTCTGAGTTTAAAATTAAGGAAGCTGAAGGTGTTGGAGAACAGCTACCTGGATTATAAGTCATTGCACATTTTCTTGTATTCTTATTTGTGTTTGACTTGTATTATGCTGCTCAAATAATATGTTAATTAAATGTGATTCAATTATTGTGCTTGTTACGAATGATTGTGGAGTGTGAGTGGCCATGTGGATGAAAGAGTGTGCTTGGACAAATGATTGCAAGATATCTGTATTGATTCTTATACTTGCTCAATTAATACTTTATTTGATTATAGTACTTGAAAAGTTAACTCAATTCGCTTTAACTTGGTTGCAACATTACAGGTTACTCAAGCCTCTAGAATGAGGATTGCTTTGGATTTGGTTCTCAAGCCATTTAACAAAAGAAAGGACAAGATCATTTCAAAGGCATTTGCAAACATGAAAAGCAGTGAAGAAAAAAAGAAGGAATCTTGTGAAGATTTAAGTAATTGGTGCTGCTACTTTTAGTTTTTTGGATAATGGTGCTGTTGTTGCTTCTTTAATTTACAATGTTGCTGTTTTTTTAGTTTTAGGAATATTTAGGCTGCTATTTTTTTAGTTTTAGGAATAACTAGGTTGTTGTTTATCTAAGTAATATTTATATGTTGGTGTTGCGTCACTCTTTTTTGAATTATCATGTTGTTACTGCTACTTTATTGTGTTAAGTTTCTATTAAATAATAAATTTAGCCAAGAGTTTCCTCTGCATGATGTGTTTTTCTCTTTGCAAATAAATATCTTAAATCAAGTTGTAAAAGATTTAATAGAACAACAAAATAATCCACTAAAATGAGACAATTGTTTGTTAAAGCAATAGTCACTTTCTCAATTTGTTAATAAGAGGAAAGCAAGGTTAATAGAAAATCTGCAGTTTTAGTTACAACAACCTAACTATCAGTAACAGTTAGTCAGTTACAGTTATGACAACTGTACATAGAAAGATTTAGAACTAGATGTATCTAGAATAGCTGAAGCTCTAGTGAAGCTCGGCTGCCTACTATAAATAAGTCCTCAAACATAAGGAACAAGCTTGTTTACTAATGTATTGAAAGGGTTTTTTTTTCTCTTGTTCCTTTTACTCTGATCTATTTCTACATGAATTACGAAAGTTTTGGATAATTAGATGTTAATAGTTTCTGACCTTGATTTAGAATTCCTGAACAATAGTTTAGATACAATTGTTTGCTTAGAAAGCTGCAAAGAATCATTCAATGAAAAAAATTAATGTTGTAAATCAGAAAAATTTGATAGTCTAACATTACATTCTCTTGTAACATGTAACAATCTTTAACTGATGAGCTGCTTAAAACTCAATTTAATGCCGAAAATAAAATGCTTCAGCACTGAAATTGTTTTGGTGTTTGTTTACCACCTGCACAAATGAAATTAAGTGAAAAGGAGTACTGAAAACATTTGGCACACTGGAAGATTTCTTAATGAATTCAACATCTAACATTTTTTCAAGTAATTAAATTATAATACTTTTCTTTTAACATATTTCATACAAACCATACACCCTAATACTTTGGATCATACTCAGTTATTTCCTTTTTGTCATTTACCAGCATCCAGTGAGGTGCCTAATAAGTTGATTTGGCAATGTTGAAGTTTTTGGTTTACTCTTGCAGAATCTCAAAAAATGTGTCAGATGCATATTTGAAGTTTTTACTGTTTGTTTCGTGTTCAGTTTTTTCCTTACTAGGTTTAGTGTATTAGTTTTACCTCTTGGTTATGTTAATGCTTTTGTTCTAGTTTGTTTTCTAGTATTTATTTTCTCAGGTTGTAAACACATTTCTTTGTAATCGAGTAGGTCTTTTGTATACACAAGAGAGTATATCTTGTGCTTAAGATATGATCTTTCTATTTAATAACATTTAATTTCACTTTAGATTCCTCTACTCCAAACACACTATGAGATTTAGCATCGTAATTAGTGATGGCAGCTATGCAGGTTTCATTTGCAACTATATACAAGGTGATTTGCACATTAGTGAATATACAAAGTGAATGTTTTGATGAAACTTATTAATGAAATGTGAGGTGGTATTATAACTTAACACAACTCTTATATCCTAGTCATAGATTCCAATAAGAAATAAAATCCTTTCTTCAATAAAAGTCTCAAAACATGGTGATTCTATATTTACAGTCTCCATACGGAATCTATATACAAAAATTGTTCTGCTAAATTATTCAAAATAAGGTGTTTGAATATACAAAACTAATTGGTCTTTGTTTGATGAATACACAAAATTATTCAAACTACTTAGGTCAAGTTTTACATATTATATTCATAAGTTTACAAATTTCAACCATAATTTACACAGTAATATAAAGGATCGCATGAATACTAAATTCCCCAAACCTTTCAAAGAAGAAAAAAGGAAACGAAAATGGCAGATGCCTTTCAAAATGAAGATCGTTACCTTGAATCTCAAACTTCGGTGATGAAAGATTGTAGTTGGAGCTTGAACTTTGATAACTTGAGCAATTCAAGTGTGCACACAATCTCCACAATTCAGCAAGCTCTTTTTCTTCAACTATGGTGGCGATGGGTTCAAATAAGGCGATGCGCGAGAGTGAACAAGCTCTGAGTCAGTGGTCAAGGAATCGAAAGGTAAATCCCTCTTCTCCGGTAAACAAGGTCTTTACCGGTAGTGAAGGAATTGGAATTTGGAGCCATGAGAGTAAGCGCAAGAGAGATTTGAGGCTATGGCCCTTTGAACCCCAACAACAAACAAAAATTCAAATGGATGAGTAATGGGCAATGGGATAAAACACGCGCTGCCATCAATTGCAAAAGGAAGGACTAGTATAAACTTCGTTAATTTCATGATCAGAAAACTGGAAAACTAGAAGGGGCTAGAAAGCTTTCACACGACTTAAAAATATAAATTTTAAAAGTTAAAACACTTTTCAGCAATTTTAAAAATATTAAGACCATTTAAAAAAATTGATATAAGTGAATTTATTGACTAGTCAAGGAAGGTACCAAAACCTTCTCTGGTAGAGGGTACATGATCCCTTCCCATATTAATTGCTTGAAACAAATTCTTTCTAATTCTCTGGCTTTCGATTTTTAATGGCTTTAAACTAATTCTTTCTAATCGCGAGTTGGTGAGGTAAAACAAGTGTGCAACCTCGTTGCCATTTTGTATACGAGGAAAAGAAGTTTTACAAAACACTAATATTACTTTTACATTTCGTTTTTCTTTGCACTACTCCTACATTTTTTATTTTGTGGTAATAAGACTCTCGTGCCTTTTATTTATTTATTTAAAGACTCTCGTACCTATGTTTATGGTGATAAAAGTGATTCTCGAAAAGATTACTTTTAAACACTTTGATTCTATGATCAATCTGGGACTTAGAATATGGTCCTCTAAAGGGATTCTTTTTAAAGATAGGTTTACGGTGTTTCCACTTTTAGGAATTCAAAATATCTCAATCCCGAGATTTCAGAATAAATTTATCCAAAGTTTGATAAAGTAAAATCAAATTTGAAGTATTAAAAGATAAAGAGAAAAAAAATTGTAGGAAAGTGAGAACTAAAAATAAGAAGAAAGAAAGAAAGAAATACAAGAAACGTAAATGAAGGAACGGAGTAAAAGTAAAGAACAAAGAAGAACAACATAAAAGTATTTGCATTAATGAAAAAGTGGGTTGAATCACATACTTGATCTCCTTGTAACCAATTAGTCACTGAAAGAATGGACGTTAGGTGTTTCGGAGTTTCAATATCAATGATTGCCAACCTCTATTACATCATAAATTTTCCTATTTATAGATTTCTAAAGCCTAACGGCTAACTACTGTACATGAGACACATCAGCATTCTTCATGTGTTGGCAGAATGCATGGCTGCCATGTCTTCTAATCAAGCAGAAACTGTTTCTTCCTTTTTTGAACTTTTGCAAATGCTCCACTAGAATTCTGACATTTTTCTTGGACCATGAACTTCCATTAACTGCTACTAACTGTTCCTTCAAATCTTGACTTTCCTCGAATGTACCTTCCTTCTTCAGAAATATTTTCTAAGTCCTCAGTCTGTTCTTTTCTAATCACAACTTAACTTGTTCTTCGAATTTTATGATCCATCAAATCGAACATTTCTCTTCATTAGACAAAGCTCTTCTTTTGATTTTCATATTTATTAAAATCGAAAGGTACTTTTAGATCCTTCAACACTTAACCTTTCTGAATCTTAGGATCAAGGCTTTCTCGAAGATTTACTTTTCTTCAACATGTGCCACATGTATAATCTCCATTGGTTGAACCAAAGGTCAAGCTTGACCACCGTCCACCGTCCATTTACCTCCATTAACACACTAATGTTAATTGGTTGGTTTTAGAGGCCCATTAATGATTCTTCTCCCTCTCACCCCTATAAATAGGGTCTCTATTCAGAATCTTCTCACTCCTCTCCGCACTTCCTCGTTCTTTCCTTCAAAAATGAAAAAGTTTCTTCCTTTGGTTATTACGTTCGACCTGATCTTTAATGATTTCATTTTTTATAAGGTCGACATAATAGCTAAAACTATAAGTTTTTTCAACCTTTTTTAAAGACTTTCTTTTGGGTTGAACGTATTAGCCAATTATTAATCTAATTTTGTCTTCACTCCATCTTTCACTCTTCTTTGTTGATCCACATGGATTTTTACTTTGCTTGCAGATATCTCTTCCCATGGTGGTTCAATCAAAGCTTGTGGATGAGAAGGAGGAAGAAGAGGTCCGATAGACAGGAGTCAAGTACATCCTGGAGTATAGGATAGTTTATCCTTTTATATTAGAATACATAGGATAGATTCTCTTTTTAACATGTACTTTTCACATGATCTCTATGTAATTCGAATTTCACTTGTTTATGAATAAAAGAAACTATCTCTGTCTCTTCTAACAATTCGAAATATTCTATTTTCGAATTTGTATTACAATTCCTTTTCGAATCTAAATGAACTCAACTTTTACTAAGTTAATTTAGCCAATGATCATTCGAATTTTAATCTTCTCGAATCTTAATAAATTCGAATATCTTTTGTTCTTTTAAACTCAAAGATGTTGGCTTTCTCATAACCTAGTCATATTTCATCTTTCATCTTAACAATATTCTCTTATCTATTCAAGAGCTTACAATGAACCTTCTACGATTGCAAAAAGACTTAAGATTCATGTAATTTGAAAGATTCAGAAATTGAATACCAACAACCTATTCCTGAAAAAGACAAATGTAGAATAATTTTTTTTTCACATCTCATTCTTTTATATTTACTTACTTATTACACACTTTTTTTGTCCATGTTCCTTTTTTTCACACATACCCAACTCATTTTTTTGGGGTGTGGGAATATCATTTTACAATGTGGAAGTCGTGTAGAGGAAAATGAAACGTGAAGTAATAACTCTTTTCAAAATTGACAAAGGCATGATATGCACCAAGTAAAAAAATTTCAAAGGCAACCCATCAATTCTTTTCGTGGCTACTTTGTATCAATAGATATTGATGTTTACATTAATGATTAGGCGAAAATGATATTTATAAGGAACTCAACTCTTAACCTTGGTTCTGTACACTGTATAATGAAAGTTTGTACGATAGTACTAATTTTTTAAATAAAAAGAGGATGCTTGCGTTTTTTGTACATTAGCAAAGCAGCAAGATGTAATTGATTTAAAAGTTAGAGAAGAAAGATGAACCTTGAATAAAACGTAAAGAAGAAACAGAGAAACTCGTTAAGAAATGAATTCTATATTTTTCATTAAAAAATAAATAGGGATAATTACAAATAAAATAGTCAAAGAAACCGATGGCCCTCCGAACTACTCATAGATATCCTTATGATAATCACAAAGAAGAAATAAAATAAAATAAGAATGCTATAGTCCAACGCCTAAACGCGTGCAATGAAGGAAAAACAAGAGTAAAAGCCAAAAACTCCACCAAATCCAAATTAATCTAAGCTTCACCTAATCTAACCCACTCCATCAATCTTCAGTATCCCGTGGGGAATTCGCAGTTTCCATACTCTGCAACACAAAACACAGTGTCGTCAATACAATTTTTAAAAACTTAACTTAGGACAAAAAATAATGTGAAATTTTCAATTAATGAATGACTTACTAGGAGGTTGAGTAACGACATAAGCAGCACCACCAAAGTCGCACGTGCCAGTAGCACGTGCCTTCTTCTGATAGTAACTATTGAAAGCATATGAAGCATGCGCCTCCAACGTGTTAGGATTGTAACACGTGGCACCTGGTTGGATAGGAGTGCAATCAGCCCCACCCTCACCACAAGCATAGTCAATCGCAGCTTGAAGCTTCTTCTCCGAAGAATCACCATTCGCCACGCACCAAGTTTGGCCACGATGCGACGTCGCTGACACGTCACCACTCACCGGAACCTGACTCTTTCCGACGCCGGAAGCAGCCCCTACAGTGAGCGGAATGTCATAAACCTTCTTCTCAGTAGGATAGAACAACCCGTAGTTCCTCTCCGATGTGGGACCCGGTTTCTGATTCTCATTGAAAAGCGCGAACAAGAAGACGTTAAGTGGGTCCTTGGGCCTTAAAGGGGTCCCACTCCCATTCAACACACGTCTTACTAAGTTCCCGTTATACGACGCCGCATTGTCCTCACTCGCTCCAATCTCGTTAGAGTCCCCTAAAGAAGGCCAACCGGTCTCTGAAACGGTGATCTTGACGTCGTCGTATTGTAAAGCTGACATGGCAGCAAAAACGGCGTCGACTTGAGCGTCGAAGAGGTTGCTGTATCTCAAACCGTTACCTGAATCAACGACGCCAGGGTTTTCCTTGAAGAGTGCGTAATCAAGGGAGATTTTGTCAGAGTTAGCGGAGTATGCGAAGAAAGGGTAAGCGTTCACCATGAGGTAAGAACCGGTTTGGCGGAGAAAATCCAGCATCGGTTTAATAACCGGTTCGATCAATTCGGTTTTGAACGAACCGGATGAGGTTGGGTATGAGGATTGGAGGGAGGAGAGTGCGATTGGGGAGGAGATTTTGATGGAGTTATCGAGATTATACTTCGCTAATGAAGCGTGCACGTTCTTCATGGCAGGCACAAGGAACTTGGTTGTGTTCTTCGGGTCCACGAAGACTTCGTTCCCAACGGCTATGGCTTCGATTTGTGTAGCGGGGTAGTAGCTGGAGATGTTGGCTTTCACCCATGCGTCGGTGAAGGACTGGTCCGCGGCGGCGGAAGAGAGAAGCTCGTTCGGCATGGCTACAACAACCTTGATCCCTGAGTTCGCTAGAGCAGTTAGCACGGTGGCGTCAGTGTCGTAGAGTTTCACACGGTTGAGTCCTTGAGTCTTCAGAAGCTCCACCACCTTGGACGGTGAAGGTAAATCGTTAGCCACCCTGCCATAGTTTATTCCAATAGATCCTGCTTCTGCAAAAGTAGATAAAAAAATTAAAATTATATTAATTAAGAGAAAAAATTAATGGAGAAAGCAAGAGCGAGGGAATTTGTTAGTTACCTGATGAAGAGGCAGAGAGTGAGAGGAGAATGAAAAGGAAGAGTGCGAGAGAAGCCATGCTCTGTTTCTGATGGAAGCAGAGCATGCAAAATAGAATAGAAGAGTTGCAGTTATTTTCTTTCTGACGAGAGTGTGTGGATTTTCTATTTATAGTGAGTGAGGTGAGGCGGGAGTGGGGATATAGTGGTGGGCCAGGGCGTTGTTGAAGAAAAAGGGCTTACGCTTTTTACGCAATGGTGGGACCCATGTTGGAGACCCACCCACCAATGCACCATGTTAGGTTAGAAAATTTTAACCTATAACTCTCTGTTCGATCTGATATCTTAGGCTCTATTTCTTGACCGTACACGTGGAGCGTGATGTCGGCGAAAGGGACACGTTGACACGTACTGTGGAAACGGGAAGGGGAATTTGTGATCGTGTTTCTATACTATAGTCTAGATCTAATAACGTTTTGGTAGTTGGCTTCACAAATGAAAACAATGATGATTGTGTAGAAACGGGGCCCGGGTTTTAATAACGTTGCTCGAAATATGAACGTTGGACTTTGCCAGACATGCTTGATTTGATGTGCTTGGTTTTTTCTTTTAGGATAAGATTAGAGAGTTAATTTTAATTCTGTTCTGCATATGATAGGTCCTAATTAATTCCTCTTCTTGACAATGAATAGTTACATTATTTTGTCCAATCAAGTTTTCTTTTGCTATCGTTATCGAAGGAAATTAAGAAAGTAGGAAATTATTATTAATTAAAAGGAAATACAAATTAAAAGTGTATCTCCGACTAAATAAAGAAAATAAGAAAGTAAAATTAAAAACAGCATATTCTGATAAGAATTACTAAATTACAATATATTTATTTTAAGGATCTCATAATTAATAATAGCATGATTAAGCCATATTTCCTCAAATATAGAATAAATGTTCCCCTTTGTAGATTACATTGTCAGAATTAATTAGTTTGTTGTCGTTGCGGGTACAGATTACCATATACTAGTATACCTAATCCTCGATCATTATCATCTGTTTGTTCAACAAAATAATTGCACAACAACTGGATTTATCGTCATACTAGTATTTCTGCTTCACTCTCGTCGACCTAACAATCGTTTCTTCAATCCGTTCCCTTCTTGTTAACTTTTTTTAATTCACGTTTTCTTCAACTCAGGAAATATAATGCCTAGATTGTGTATAATGTCACAGTCCCACATGTACAAGGAAACATGAGTTTCTTTGTTTGAAAAAGAAGTTCACTTCACAAAAAAAAAAAAAAGAAAATCTGAAGATTAGGTATTTGTTTAATCTAGCTATAGCTAAATTCTAAATTCTAACATTAGGTAGCCAAACTATGTAATTTAGATTTTCTTTTCAAATATCACATATGCTTTCATATATAACTACCTCATGTAACCAAAAAAAAAAAGATTTAATTAGTATACACTGACAGTGTAAAAAGTTTTACACAGACGGTTAATCACAACCCTTGATTTATGGTAAATTTGTTGATTTTACTAATTAATATTTTAAAAGTCATATAAATAAAGAATCATGATTAAACGTCAGTGTAAAACTCTTTTACACTGTCAATGCATACTAATTAAACTAAAAAAATATATATAACTACCTTAAAATATATTATGAACATAACTATATCGCAATGTTTTACGACATTGAAAGAAAGTTAATTAGAGTTTATATCCATGCTTCGTATGTACTCAAAATATTTTTCTTCTCTTTTCCATTAAAATCTCTGCCCATGAATATTTAATATTAAAAATTTATTAAGTAGTGTAGATGTAAAAATTTGATACTTATTGGTAATTGATCATATCTTATTTTTGTAACAATATTCTTTATGGATTTAATTGATATACACTGTCAGTGATGATGTAAAGAAGTTTTAATTTATACGGACAGTGGCAGAGCTTGACTAAAATTTTTGGGGGGGCCAAAAATGTGATGCACTCAAAATTTATAGTCAAATAATCATAATCATTTACATAATTTTTTTAAATAAGGTAAGTGATCCACTATTCTAAGAGAAATTAAAATTGTAAGTTTGTAGAAAAAAAACACTATTATGAATTTATCTCTATTAATTATTTGTATTAGAATAAAACTTATTCCCTTACCATAAAAGATAAAATTTTTATGAATCTTTTATATAAATTATATCTTCCAATAATCCAAATATTTATTTTAAAATAAAATTAATCACACTTTTGTAATGATATTAACCAGAATCTATAAAAAAAATATGACTAAAAAAAGTATTTGATAAATAAGAAACTCCAATCTTCTACTAAAAAATTTAAAAAGTATTTGATCGAACGAAAGAATTTTAATATTAACAATTTCAAGTTTTAATGAGATTAATCTTAATAAATAAGAAACTACAATCTTCTCCTAAAAAGTAAAAAGATTTACTACTTACTAATTATTAAAATTTTAGGAATTAAAGATTTATTATTTACTACTTACTACAATAATCAAAATATTTATTTTAAAATAAAATTAATCACACTTTTTCAATAAAATTAACAAGAATCTCCAAAAAAACATGACTAAAAAAAGTATTTGATAAATAAGAAACTACAATCTTCTCCTAAAAATTTTAAAAAGTATTTGATCTAACAAAATAATTTTAATATTAACAATTTTCAAGTTTTAATGAGATTAAGTTTAATAAATAAAAAACTACAATTTTCTCCTAAAAACTAAAAAGATTTACTACTTATTAATTATTAAAATTTTAGGAATTAAAAGATTTACTATTTACTACTTACAACAATCTTCTCCTACAACTACAACCCTGCCTACGGTTGGTTTTGCAATCGATTTACTTGATTCACATAAAACAAAACTAATATCCATGTCTAGTATATACACTACTGTTGCTTTTTGGAAATAATTTGACTATTAAACAAAACAATCGATAAACAAATATCTCTACCTTACCTACCGTTGCTTTTGGCAAACAATTTGAGTATTAAATCGATAATATATTATATATACAATCTCGCAAATGTCGCAATCGCCAATCAAACATACAAATGAGCACACAATTTCCAGATCAAAATAAAAAAGTGAGAACAATACTAGTATCAAGGATTCAAGAGCACGATAAAAAGTGAGGAAAAAAAGAGAAAATTCTGAAAATACATACCGAAATAATCTTGTAAATGATGAAAATAAAAGCAAAATTCACGTCTTAGAATGAAGAGCTTTCTTTCTCGGTACGAAAAAGCAAAAGTGAAGAGACGGCTATTCAAAAATCAATTTTACAGCAGATAATTTATTTTTTAATTAATAATTGAATATCCTTTTTAGATTTTAAGGCCAGTCATTTATTTTTTAGTTGATAATTGGGCTTGGGCTTAGAATTATAGATGATGAAAGATACAATATATAATAAGTTTACTTTTTAAAATTAGTTTTATTATTATTATACACAATATGTTGTGATATAATTTTTTTAAGGGGGCCAAAAATAAATTTTATATATATAGTAATTAAAATTTCTTTTTTCCTTGGGGGGCCATGGCTCCCCCCGGCTCCTTATATGCTCCGCCACACTGTATACGGATATCTAATGGTATGTCGCCACATTATTTAATAAATATGACACTTAATGTATTATTAAATTCAATAAATGATGTGACAACACATCATTTGATGTCTGTGTAAAATTTCTTTGCACTGACAGTATATATGTATTAAACTCATTTTTTTTTTGTCAGACAATCATAATTCAATCAATTAAAAACTAAATAGTTGTAATATACTATTTCAAATACATATAACTTGTACTACTAATAATCAGATAAACAATTAAATAAGATTTTAAATTTAAATTCATAAATTTCGTCTATACTTCTCCCTATTACAACAGGGGAAGTCTGGTTTTTGGATTGGCCATCTCGAAATTGCTTATTGTCCATGTTGGATGAGGAATTCCGGAATTTTGAGAAGCATTATTTTACACTACAAGAAAATTATTTTAATTAGCGACGACCATTAGACAAAACTACACGGGAAAATCGTCGCTAATTTATACTCCCTCTATTTCTTTTTATTGTCATTTTATAGCCTCAAATTTGTTACTAAATAAGTATCATTTTCAGATATCAATGTAATAATAAATACTATATTTTTAATTTTACCCCATCATAATCTGATTCTTTTTTATTTTAAATATTTTTTATAAAGCTATATCATAAATGTTTTAAGAGTTCAAAGTTTTAATAAATGTATTTTTTATGTTTCTAATAAAAAATTTATGGTAAGAGGTAAACCGTGTGAACATAAACACATGGTGTTTACCCATAGTCATTGAGAAAAGAGAAATATTAATTACATTAATGAAAGAAAGAGAGAGTTTTTTTTTTGGAAAAAAAATGGAGCTTAAAAGTCATAGTTATTGCATTACTTAACCATTGTGCGAAAACCTTAAACGACAGATAAAAAAACGGAGGAAGTAATTAGCGTCATTCATAATTAGCGACCGCCAGGTGTCGGTCGGCCTCCCATTCGTCGCTAAAACGAGCGTCATTATGCAGTAGCGACAACTTTTTTACGGTCGGCGTTGTGTAGCGTTGTCCTAGCCGTCGCTAGAGGTGGAAACAGGCCAGGCCAGGTCAGGCTTTGGCAGGCCTGAGCCTGACCTGACTCCTAATTCTTAAGCCTGAGCCTGGCCTGTTACCTGTTACAGGCCTTTTTGTAAGGCCTTGGCCTGGCCTGCGAAAAAGTCTGGCTTAAGCCTGTTTAGAAGCCTGTTTTATAACAAGGCCTACAAACAGGCCTATAAGCCTATGCAGGCCTTTTAAGCAGTTTTTTATATAATTAATTTAATATATTCTAATTTTTTATTATATTATAATTTTTTTAATTATATTTATAGTTATTTATATAATTAATTTAATATATTATATATTATTATATTAAACAGGCCGGCCGGTTAAGCCTAATAGGCTTTTTCATAGGCCTGAAGTCTGGCCTATTTAACTAAATAGGCCTTTTAACAAGCCTTGGCCTGACCTTTTTAATAAACGAGTCAGGCCAGGCCAAGCCATAAACAGGCCAGGCCGTAAGCCCCTGACAGGTCGGCTGGCCTATTCCCACCCCTAGCCATCACAAACGCCGACACTAATTCCATGGTTGTCACAAAATATTATCGTCCATTGGTCGTCCCAAACCGACACACCGTAGTGACGACCATGGTTGTCGAAAATTGTAGCGACGAATAAAACTGCCGCAAACTCTATTTAACTATAGGGACGACTATTTTGCGTCGGTCTGACCGTCACTAATTTTTGAACTTTTTTTTTGTAATTAAAATGAGACTATTTTTTTATTTTTGATTTGAGAATTAAAATGAGATAAAAATCGTGGACAATATAAAATGAGATTATTTATATAGCTCCAAAAAGTAGTACACATCAGTATTAATTTAATTATACATCGTTTTCATCTTCTTGAATTTTATCGTCTCTTTCATCTTCACTATTATCCAATCCATCTTCTTCATTCTCACATGATGGGATGTCTTCATTCTCATTTATCATCATCTTCAACCATTGATTCAAGGATACGCTGAATTATTGGTTCATATCGATTCTCAACTAAGTTTGTCAATTGCTCAATGTCTACAGTTGGTTAAACAGTTGAACTGCCATCAACCTAATAAGACACTTCATCCTCAACCTCATCAACTTCGACATGACCCCTTGGTTTTGTTGTGATTGTCACAATTTAACCTCGTACGTCTTTACATAATTCTATATTAGGGAAATAATTCTATGTAAGGATAAGTGTCTTATTAGGTTGATGGCAATTCAACAATAAATGTTTCCTATTATCATTATCAGGCATGGGCAACTATTAACCCAAGCTTTTCACGTGTTAGAAGATATGGAAAGAAACGATTTATACTTTAAAGCACCAACCATTTAGCATGGTGCAATGGTAAAAAAAATGGTTGTTGAAATTGAAATTTAAACAACACAATGAAAACAATCAAAATACAAGTTGATTTCCAATGATTCATCAAGGGAATGCCTGTACCATAATTTCAATCACCTTGAACACTAGAAGATCCGAATGACTTTTAAAAGAAAAATCTAAATATAATTTCAGTTACACTGAAACTAGCAAGGATAGATATATAACAATAACACAAATCTACTTACAACTAGAACAACACCCCCAACATAAGACTCAAAGTACCTCCCATAATATTTGCAATTATAACACCAAAAAATACTAAGAAATAACAACGGACTGTTTTTATATCAACAACTATATAGCCTCCTAGACATTTGTAATTAAGGTGTAAATGCAAAAATAAATTATTAGTTAAACAAAACAAGCTTCATAAAGTTTATGTTTTAAATTATTTGCATTCATATAATTGTGTAAGGAACAAGCTTCATATTTGATTTTTTTAAAGAACAAGAAAGTACCATAAGAGGGACATTTTTATGTCTCAAGGACATACCGTGGCTTTTGCATGATCCCGTGAAAGTATGTTGTGAAAAAGCAAGGTTTGTTCCCTTCTGTTACTTTATACAATGGTACATGTTGAGATAGTCCCTCCAAAGATGCAACCATATCTATGTATTTATGAGGGAAAATTTCTAGTATACATCAAGTATTTTAAGTAGGGGAAATATGGGAAATAAAAGCATTTGAATCGTGTAGCATGCCAATTTCAAATGCATTTTGCTTTTCTTTTGGCTCCAATGACTGTCTGATCCAAATGAACACTTCTGCACGTGTTTCAAGTATGAGGATATCCTCTGCTAACAAATCATCTTGGGAGAAGTTGTAAACTTCCTCAACCTGCACAATAAAATATAAAAATAGATTTAGAAGACAAAAAGAACCCCGCAAAGGTTACCGCTGATAAATTTTCTAACACTACACCAGAAAAGGGAATAGATAGTGTTTTTAAGCGTTATCTATGTTACCCAGCTATTTGAAATTTTGTGGGTTGAAAGATACATATATATCTTAACTCTGTGTCAAAGCAAACGATGCTCAAATCTAACATGTATCAAAGATACATACCTTTGCGACTGCCAGGCCGTCGCTACAGAGCGTCAGCCTTAAATCGTCGTCGATGCAGCAGCAACGACGAGCATTTTAGCGACGGTTGGTGAGCCGTTGCTTGGCCGTCGCCAATTCGCGAATTTCGTGTAGTGTTGATTGACCATGCCTTTCTCTAAGACTGTGAAATTAATATTTTCACCCCAATACTTTCTATCTTGCATTATTATCCCATAATAATAATAAATCGATAACATAGTCGACCCAATATATCTGTAGGCTTAAAACAAACTATAAGATTTGAGTCTATTTCTAGAAGATAAAACACCTTAAATAACATATCTATTTTTTGAAAAAAAAAGTTAAGAGTCTATTTTTAATGAAAGAAAGTTATGTTAAAAATGAAAAAAACTAATTTTATTAAAAAATATATTTTTAACTACTATCTTCAACTAAAAATTAGTATCATTTTTATATTTAATGTAATGATTTTATTAATTTTAATACATAAAATATATATCTATAAAAAATTTACGACTTATATATAATAGAGAATGCCTAAAGCAATTTTAGTGGCTCCTTTGGCCGGCCCTGATCAATAAACAAGCAAAATTATTGAAGTGTAGTACGCATCCTTAATTAATCAAATGGTGCAGATCAAATGAAATGAACCTCAATCTGAAACCGTACAGAAAAAATAGTAAAATTAAAAAACCTCAATCTGAAACCAAAAGAAGCCGCAAGACTTCTACATTTCAATTTTCAAGCGCATGAGCAGTTAGTGATGAAGACATGAGAGAGAGATCGAGAAAATGAACGGAAGCGATCACTAATCAATATCTATTTCCCACTGCTTGATCCTCCTACAAATCCTCCTAATACTATATATAGTAAGTATTAAATAAAATATATTTCATATTTCAAAAAAGGAAAAAGCATTTAATACTTATTATATATAGTATTAGGGGATTTGTAGGAGGATCAATTGGGAAGATATAATTGGGAGGATATAGCATTTCTCGTTCACACAAATATTTCCAAAATTGAGCTATACTATATGTGAGTCTTAGCCCAGGCCATACAATTGAAAGGAAAAGGATGAAGGCTGAGATCATGCTTGGTACATGGTTTACGAAAGAAGAAGATATTAGAGTAATGGGGGAGCTTTGTTATTGGGTGAGATCGTAGTCCATTTGTCCTTTATTAGGGGCTTTAATTTCCATGCATGGAATGTTTCTATTTGGTATATTCAGTACGAAATAGAATAAGTGCCTGTCAGGCTAAACGTTTAATACTTACCTTTGTGACATTTTAAGATAAAATATATTGATCATTCCAAGAAAAAAATTGAGAAACAATTATATCATGAATTTGAACTTCAATGTAAGTTTAGATGGATGAAACTTTTTCATGTTTGTACTAAGTTTACAGTATAATGAGCTTAGGCGCTCGCTAAATTTTAGTATTTTGTAGGGTAGACAACCCATTTTAAATAATTTTAATTTATCATATATATGGAAATTTTGTGCTTAGGTCTATTAAAGTTATCAATTTTAAACATAAGAGACTACTTTTTGTAGATTTGAATATAAAAAATTCATACAAGAAAGTTAATTAATTACTTGTAACATAAAAAAGTTAATTAATTACTTTTAATTTTTTTGCTAACATTTAAAAATGAATTGCATTGTTTAAATTACCATATATTTAATTTTATTGAAACTAGCTTGTTTCAACAGTGGTTAAAACTTAAAATATGAATTAAATAAAAGAGTATTTTAATAGAATTTCATTAAATAAGGTGAAATTAATTAAGATTTGTTTATATTTAAGTTTAGATATGGAGTAACTAATAAAACAACATTTACTCATATGACACTTCTTGAATAAAATGTTTTTAATTGTTGGAAGTTTCTTATTTTTAAAAATATTTTTTATATATCTATAAATAAAATAGTCAAGTGATAAATTAAAAAGTTTATTATTATTATAGATCGAAGTTTCTCTATATCTATACATGAAACCATCAAATAATGACTTTAGATATTTCTTTATGTATAATTGAAAATTTCTTATATTATTACAATTTTTTTATATTTTATTACTGAATATATTGTATAATATTAGAAATATATTTTTAATTATCATTTATTAAAATTTTTAATTGCATCAATTCAACCAATAAACTTTAAATTAATGTCTCTATCAATGTAACAACGGGTTAATTTTTTAAAACCATATCCTCTTTGTATCCGAATCCTAGTGCACCTCAAAATATTGGTCTCTATATCCTCATTTTCGTTTAACATTATCTCAGTCCTCATTATCAAAGCTGTCATGATCGTTACACCCCATTTCCCTATTAACAAAAAGAACAAAGCTAGGCAATTTGTATTTATATTATATAATTTTATATTACACTTATATTACAAAAAGAATAAAGATGTACGTAAATTACACTATATTTATATAAATTTTTATGATTTTCATAATTTATTATTTATTTTTTTGGTGAATATTTCATTATCATGTGAATTTATATATATATATATATATATATATATATATATATTGTTAAGCAAAATGAATTAAATTAAATAGAGTACAAGGGATACTCTAACCCATATACAAATACAGAGAGTCTAATGAAAAGGAAAGGATTAGAATAAAATAATACAAATAACACTATCCCAGCACAAGCAAAAACCAATCCCTATAATGACAATCACAATGGAAACCAACAAGAGACTGCCAGCAAAGATGAAATATACAACACCCTTAGTTATCAAAGCTAAAACATTCATTGGGCTGCAACAACCAGGATGCAAAGTTGTAATCAAAACTACTATCTTTTGACTTTAGCCATTCCCAAGAGTGCAGCTGAATCGATTCCAATATATCAGCTGGTAATAGCTTAATATTTGAAAATACCAGTTTATTCCTAGCCAACCAAAGGCTCCAAATTGTTGTTAACCAAACCATAGACCACCTTTTCCGTATTTTTAAAGTACAATTTGGTATACCAAAAAAGTGCAGAAAGTGATCATTAAATTTAATATGAAGCGTTGAACAAAAACCAAACCAATTAAGGCAACCCATCCATGTCTGAAAAGCAATAGGGCGGCCAAAAAGAATATGTTATGTAGTTTCATATTGGCAACCGCACCAGCCACACCCCACAACATCAATAGATAAGACGTTTCTCTTATGTAAATTAAGCTTTGTGGGAATCTTATCTAAAAAAGCTCTCCACGCAAAGCAAGACACCTTAGTTGGGACAAGCTTACACCATATAAATTAATGCAGAGGAAAAACTCCATAAATTGAGTCATGAACCGTAGCATGATAAGCTGAATGGACTGAATATACACCAGTAGGATCAGCCTTCCAGCCCCAAGAATCAGATTTGTCCTCATTTACCTGAGTTGAATTCAATTCCAACAAAAGTAAAGAGAGTTGACAGACTTCCCATTGAAATAAGGGTCTTCTCCAACACCAATTCCACTCACTAACTCCTTCTCTTCCCACCAACATATGAGCAATTGATATATCTTTATTAACAGCTATGGAGAATAGCCTACTAAAGCGATCACATAAAGGAGAAGAGCTACACCAACTATCCCGCCAAAAAGAAGTATGTTTCCCGTTTCCCACTCGCCAAACACACAAACTAGAAAACCAATCACACTTAATATTGTCACAGGCATCAATAGTCCATAAGTCCAACCACCACCTAGACCCCGATACTTTACCCCCTTTACAACATGAAGATAAAGCATCAACCCCATAAATAGATTTTACAACTTTAACCCACAGCCTACCCCTATCTACTAATAAGCGCCATCTCCATTTTCCTAGAAGTGCTAAATTAAAAGCTCTCAAATCTTTTAAACCCAAACCACCATGTTTTTTTCTGTTTACAAACATCATCCCAAGCAACCCACACTATTTTCCTACACTCATCATTCCCACCCCAAAGGAAATTTAAAAATAGAGATTGAAGATGAGAAATTATACCTTTTGAAGCCTTAAAGAATGAAAGAAAATAGACCGGGATTGAATTTAGAACAGACTTCAAGAGGACAAGTCTCCCACCGAGGGGCAAGGTCTGACTCTTCCAAGTAGAAAGTTTTTTAGTCACCTTCTGGATAACCGGCTGCCAGGTCTTCAGTCTTGGATTTGCCCCAATGGGTAGTCCCAAATAAGTGCAAGGGATAGACCCAACTTCACAATTCAAAAAATCAGCCATCTTCCCCAACCATGACAAATCAACATTAATATCCATAAGCTTACTTTTATGAAAATTAACTTTAAGACCAGCCACAAGCTCAAATAACTGAAAAATTGCTTTAATAGCCCATACATTAGAATTAGATGCATCCCCCAAAAGAATTGTGTCATCGGCATACTGTAAATGTGATACCAAAACACCATCCCTACCAACACTATACCCCTGAAATACTTGTAGTTGCACTGCCTTATTAATCATTGAACTCAATCCCTCTGCAACAATTTAAAAGAGGAAATGAAGGATCTCCTTGTCTCAATCCACTACCAGGCTCAAATTCAAAGGTTGGGCTACCATTAACCAAAACAGAAATGCGAGCAGTAATTAAGCACTCTGCTATCCTTTTCCTCCATTTCAGAGGAAATCCCATACTCTCCATGACAAATTGCAAGAAGCCCCAATTAATAGAGTTATATGCTTTTTCAAAATCAACTTTAAAAAACAAGAAACTTTTATTTCTCCTTTTGGCATCCTCAGTAACCTCATTTGCAACCACCACACTGTAAAAATGTACCTTCCCTTCACAAATGCAGATTGACTTTTTATATATGCGTGTGAGAAACACAAAAGTTAAGAAGACGTGTAATTTGTATTTTTCAAGCAGAAAAATTTAATGGGCCGCAGAACAGTCGGTGAAATGCATCATTCTTTCTATGCAACAGGTGATGCAAGAAAATTTTACTTAATGGGCATCCAACTACTTTGTCAATATCAATGCAATCAAATGCAATTATTTTGGGTTGCTAATTAAAAATACTTGCTGATGAAGATAGCTATTGATATAATTTGGTACAAATAAAACACCAATTTGACATGTTTTCTATATATACCCTGTCCATTTCCTCTCACTTAATATCCTAATTAACAAGAAAGATAAAATAATAATATTAGCCGATGGCTTTTCCCTTGAATTAAACTAAACGAAGTGGTTGGGGCCTATTTTTTTTTCTTTCCAGGGGTTTTTTTTGTTTCCCAGAGTATCTTCCCACCCGGTAGGTAAGAGACTAATCTCTCGGACAGGGACGGCCCAATATCGCCCAATATGTAGTGAGGCCTCAAGCAAACTTTTATTTTGTGGCCTTTTTAAATATATGAAGTGAAAGAAAGAGGCTTTAAAAGTTAAAATTCATTTAGCAAGGATTGAACCATCAACCATTGAGAAGGAAAATCAATTTATAAACCAATGAACTATGCCTAATTATAATAATATTTTTTATTTTTTGTATAAAGGATATTACTAACAATTTGGGGCCTAAAGCAAGAGCTTGAGCAGCCTTACCCTTGGGTCGACCCTGCTCTCGGGGTACTGTAAGACGCAAAGTGGGACCCCTCCCAACAATATTTTTTCCATCGTTTGTTAACTTACGGAAAAGTTTTTTTTATTATTATTTTGATTATTGGTACCTATGTTAAATTAAATTAATGAATATTCACTTATAATTTATAAATATAAATTTTTAAAAAAGATATTATTGATTATTAATAAATACTAAATTATTTTGCACACACTAAATGAGACATATATATCTTTTATGAAGTCAAAACTGCATGTCTATCATTCTTCGTTTTCTTAATTACACACTAGTCTCCTTTACTTTATGTTTCTACACTCAAATTTATTTGTAGCATCGCACCTATACTAAAGATTGGCCACTGATTTCATTGGTCCTCCCTTAGGTTGGTAGGACTCAGTCATAGAGTTGAGGATTATGCATAATTAAATTTATGATCGATATAATTGCATTTGGTACACTTTGCTGTCCAAGCCAAGCCACCAGATTTAATTAGTGCATGCGTGTTTATTTAATTTAGGGGAAATTGCACTCACCTCCCCTGAGGTTTGTCTAAATGACAAAGACCTCCCCTCTAGTTTTTGAAATGCAGAAACCTCCCTTTTCATTGACACTGTGAGGATTATCTAGGGATATTAACGGAGCGGAATGGATTATACACTACATGTATCCATACCTACTAAAATTAATAATTACCCAAGCGGGTAACGGGTATTCACGAGTATCCATTAATATCTAGGAATTCAGAATTTATAGAAAAAAATGACATATAAAATATTATGGTATCATATTATATCAATTTTAACATTATATAATTTTATTACAAGTTAATGTATTGAAAATATTATTATAAAATAATAAAATTAAATTTTATCTCATCATGAAATAAAATATCTTAATATTTTAATATAGTTAATAGAAAATATATTTTAATGAGTATGTGGGTACCCGCGGGACGAGTAGTATAATATCTGTCTCCACTCATTTAATAAATATGCGATTACTCATCGCTGGTATATCTACGAATATCCACAACTACGAGTTTTTTTATCATTCTGCTTTAGGCAAGGGAGGTGAGTGCATTTTAAAAATTAGAGGGGAGGTCTTTGTTATTTAGGCAAACCTCAGGGGAGGTGAGTGTAATTTCCCTTTAATTTATTTTGAAAAAAATATTTAATTATTTTTTGATAGGTTTTTGACATTTTAAAAAGAATTATTTCTCTAAATCTAAAACAATCATGATCTTGTAAATGAAAATAATTAAGTCTTTTCAAATGTTCAAAATGTTAATTCTTGATAATATTAAAATTTTTATAATTCAGTAATAACTTTGTCATTTTAAATTTATTTTTTTTAAAAAAAATTCTATTTCAACAAAAGAAAATAATTAATGCATTATCCATGCTTTAATCTTAAACATAACCCATAAAGAGACTAATTGGTATAAAATCATTCAAAAGTCTTTCCTTAAACTTAAGATTTTAGGTGAATTCATGCTTATAATTCAGTTTCCATGGACAATTTCCACGTTCTTTCCCCACTAAGAATTTGACGATATTTGTGATGGAAGATCACTGTACGTTTCTGTGGCCGGTTCATTTGGTCCCTAGCTAGCTAGCTTGGTGGAGTTTGATTGGGTAAGAAATTGTTTGGGCACATAGACTTAAATTCTTTCTACATATATGGCTTAATTATGACCAAATGGAAGACGTCTTCTCTAACTATTTGAGGATAGATCGAGCATCTTATATTAGAGATTATGGACAAGGATTTCTCTAGTGGTCGATTGGGTGGAACTTGGAAGTAGGGCATACACACACATATCATTATAACGTGGACACATTATCTCTTTCTCACACGCACCATATGGCATTAAGCCCCTACAAATCCTAAGCCACACGTTCAAGTAGAGCACAAAAGAAAATCACTCTTGGGCGCCCGTGAGATACGATTAATCCGTTTGGTTTGGCGTTGCCAAAATCAAAACCATGGTTTTGCAAAATTGATTTTAAATCACTTCCGTCCAACGTGCTTCGTAAAGCGTGCATCACTCATCTCAACCATTGATTTTCAGAATCAATTATGCTCAACTGTAAACCAAACGGGCACTAAGGATATATTTGGTGAAACTAACTTATAGCTGATCAGTTAGTTTTTTTTGGATCAAATAAATTAGCTTTTAGTTGATAAGTTCTGAGTTTTTTTTGTCATAAAGTTTTGAGTTTATAAAGCAAGTGATTGAATTAGAAGTATTTGGTAAAATTAGATGATAAGCTAGCTAATAAATATAAAATGACATTAATCAACGAAATGTCTCAGATTTGATTCTTGTGGATGGAAAAAAACTCAACCTGAAGAGTTAGTCCCACTATGATGTGGCTCGAGCATATTACCTTCCGTGAAGAATAATTGTAATTTGTATAAAAAATGTAAAATGGCATTAAAAAACATAAAAAGAAATTAAAAACATATAAAAAATATATTAAAATATGAGAGATAAAAATGGAGGAAAAATAATAAGTTATAACCTATAAGTTAGAAGTTAGATAAAGTAGTTTATACTTTATAAGTTAGAAAATCCTAAAATAAACTAGTTGATTCATTGGTCTTATTAAACACAAACCAAAAATAGTAGTAAGTTTGTACAATATAGGTAATTTTCAAGCTAAAGCCAAAAAGACAACTTAGATAGAATGAACCCCAGATAACAGATTATCTCAATTTGTTAAACCAAATAAATAAACATAAATTTATAAATACAGTTAAAGCAACTCTAATTTTAAATCTTACTATTTTCATTCTTTGCTCCCTTTTCCCTAAAACACATATATAATCTTCCTTTTTTTTGTCAATATATATAATCTTCCTGAATCCCCCCCCCCCCCCCCCCCCCATTTTTTGGTCAAAACCAATGAACTTGTTTAAGATCACATATACATAATGTATATTTTGGGCCATCTTTTTTATTTCTGTCAAGATTTTGGGCCATCTAAATCCCTGTTGTATTCAATGGGTCCTCCTAGAGATGGGTTGCGATACGCCGTTACCTCTGAAAAGGCCAAACTCGTTTCATTTTTCTATTTTTGACCAATTTCTTTTTCGGTCTTTTGGATCCATCACTTTCTCTTTTTTGGTAGATTACCTTCTCTAAAGGAATTCCTATTCACACCAACCCATTTTACTATGTAAACCACCCTTTTATTTTGTATTTTTTTTCTTAAATTACCTTCTCTCCACTTTTCTTCCTTCTCTCTTTCTTCCTCACTCTCCCAAACTACGCATTCATGCTTTTCCTTCATCTCTCTGTTTTTTACCTTCACCCATTAGCTTGTCCCCTTCCCCCTCATCTCTCTTTTTTTTTAAAAAATAAACTCTATGTTTTCTTTAAAACAAATGTATCGGAAATTTAATTTTTGCTGCATAAATTTTATATTTTGAAAATTTAATTTTTGATAAAATATGTTAAATAATGTACCGGAAATAAATTTTTTAGTAAACAAATTAAATTGTGTCAGTTTTAGTTTGCGAATTAGTTTAGGGTTTAGGGTTTAGGATAGGTGATGGTTGAGTATTGGTGTTTGAATTTTGTTTGTTTATTGTCAGGGTGATGGTGTCAAATTATAGAAACATTCAAGTAAAATATATAATGATATCGAAATGAAGAAAATCTTCGAATTATTGTAGTAGACTTAAAAAAAGAAACAACGTGAAAAATTCTTCAAACAAAAATCGAAAATTTTATTAACTTTTCGAGTACAATTACAAAGGTCCACAAAAAGAAAAATACATAATGTAAAAGAATAAAAGAGACTCCTAAGTCTTCAGAGGATGATCTTTCTACTGCTACTTTATCTTCCCTTTCTATTTTTTCTTCGCCCTTGGGTAAACGAACAAGTCATCTCCATAATCGAATTGGTCTACTTGGGGAAGAAACAAAGGAAACTTGGGAGGAAATAAAAAAGATTCATTAGATACCTAATGAATTCATAATTTGTTACAATGTTCGACCTAGAGGAAATAGGCTAAGGAATGTTGAAAAAGCTCATGGCTTTGGGTATCCCGTCGACTTGATCAATACTTGAATTAATAAAGATTAGGTTGAACGGGGTAGCCAACATCAAGAAATTCTCCATTGAGATGAAAGAAGGGAATGAGAAGAAATTCGCAAATGAACTCCTATTTATAGGAGTAGAAGGGAAGAAGATGAATAAATATGCCCCAAAATGGCCCAATCAGTGAGTGCGACCATAATAAATGTAGTTGAATGGACGATGGTCAATTTAACCTTTGAATTGACCAAATAGACACTGACATGTGGCAGATCATAATAGAAGGTGGACAATCTTGAGGTCTATGGCTATTTAATAGGCCAAGTATCAAAATAATGTTAAGTGTTGAAGGGTACACAATCGAAAAGGCATGTTTAATTTTAAGAGCTGTGTAAACCGAGGAAGGAAAAAGAAGAGGTTCGAGAAATCGAAAAAGAAGCACAACCTCAGAAAGACTTAAATTTTAAGGATTAAGAAGGCTCATTAGAGAAAAATGAAGTTCTGAGAGACAGTTGAGAACGGTTATTGGAAGTTGTTACTCAAGACAAGTGTCAGGATCACAATGAAGCCTTGTAACAGTTTTAGGGAGTTAAAGTAATTTGTATCCGTTAGAAAACGTGTCAGTCATGCATCGTGTCAACACAAATATAGTCGTTGATGTGTCCTATTGGCATTAGTTTGCCGTTAAGATTATAAATCTATAAATAGGTAAACTTTTTATGTAATAGAGGTTGGATTCCATTTATTTGAAAACTCTCTGAAACACCAATACGTTCATCCTATCAGTGACAACTGGTTACAAAGAGATATTCAAGTATGCAATTCCATGCAGATTTCAATTAATACAGTCATTCTTATTTACAATTCTTTTGTTCTTTATTTGTTTAGTCTTTATTCTTTGCGGTTTTGTTTAGTTTCATGTTCTTCATTTATCTTATCTTTTGATTATTTTCCTTTTTATTCTTATTCCTGTTCATTTCTTTCTTTCTTTTTCTTCAATTATTTACTTGATCTTGTTCTGGATAAGTAAACAATAAGATTTGTCTCAAAATTTAAGAATTAATATTTCTTAGTTTTAAAAAATCATAACACTGTAAATCTATTTCTTAAGAGTCCTTTATGAGGACTCGTTTGTAAGTCTCATATTGCTCTTAGAATAAAGGGTTATATTGATTTTTTCGAGATTAATTTTAACACCATAAGCACCAGGATGTTGGTTGTTTCAGCTTGTATTCTAGAATTTTGGTGTACTTTGTATTGGGTTAGAGTACCATTTGTACTCCCTTTTATTAATTTCTCCTTGCTTAAAAAAATTGAATTGTGTGAATTTCGAGTACTAATATTGAGAGCATAATGGGGATACTAAATTTCTGGTCAAAAGTAACCTTTTCTATTTATTATTTTAACATATAAAATATTATATAACATAATATATTATATATAATAAAAATATACATATTGTATATATAATTATTATATTATATATAAAATTATAATATACATATAATAAAAATTTATCAAACTATATATGATAAAATTATATAATAAAATAATTTTTGTTTTATATATGTTAAGTTATTATATAATATATAACATTTATATAATTATAAACTATAAAAAAAATTATATATAATTATAACAAATATACATAATTATAAAATTTTATAATATGTATATATTCATATAATTTTACTATAGAATTAAAAAGTTTATATATTTTATTATAAAATATAGTTTTATATATAATATATATTTATTATAGTTTTTTAAATTTATTATAAATTTTTATAAAAAAATGTGTTATAAAATTTTATTATATATATGTTATTAGAAAATATATGAAACAGCTATAAAATTATGTATCATTAAATAATATTTATTTTATATATTTAAACTTATTATATAGTATATAAAATTTATACGTATACAATATAATATATAAAATTGTACATATACAATATAATATATATAATTTTATTATAAATTATAAAAATGATAAATTTATGAAATTATAAATTTATGTATTTTTTTAATAACATATAGTTTTATATATAATAAAATTATAAATGTTAAAACATATAGATCTATGAAATTATAATTATATAATAAAATAATATATATATATATATATATATATATAACTTAAAATTATTTATATATGTGTTATATATTTTATTAAACAACTACTTACCCATATATGTTAGCAGTCCAGCATCCAATTGCATTGAAGTCCAAACAAACACATTCTAAAGTCTAAACAATATGGGTTCCATTTTATGCATTTCCCTCCAAGTGTAATATAATAAAAAGTTTTACAAGTGTGATATTAACACATCATTTATTGAATTTAATAATATTTAAATGTGTCATATTTATTAAATGATTTGATAACACCCCATTAAATATGTGTAAAACTATCCTAATTAAATTCTTTCCCTTCCGCATGTTGACACATATATATGGCAGGCTAAGTTTTGATCGAAGAAAACACACCAAACATATAGCACGCTAGAATAATATAAGCACAATTACTTTCCCCACGGTTTTATTTTAGACAACGATACCACATACAATAAAGTGTAAGAAAAAAAAAATAGAGTAAATAAATAAATATAAATGTTAGATGTGATATAAGAAAATAAAAAAAATGTATTTTATAAATTATTGTATGTTTTTATTATTTTATGAATTTGATATTTCTTTATTTTATACTTTCTAAATATTCCACAAATATGGCCGTTCAAGAGATGAAATTCACCCCTATGGTGTGTCTCACGCCCCTTCATTCAAATACTTCCTATTGAGCCATTTGAATTTGTTTCAAAACAAAATAATAAATGAGAAAAAAATGCACCAGAGCTATGATCCCATGGAAATGTCCCTATTATAATCTCTAAACACAGCCCCCATATAAAGAGAAACAGAGAGAGAGAGAGAGAGACAGAGTCATAGAGGTTGAGGGAGAAATGAAGAAAGGCAAAGTTCAAAAGAACACATGGTCTTTGACACTATGCCTTACTTTACTCTCTCTCACTACCATCTTCCTCCCCTTTTGTGAGTCCTTCAACTATGGCCAAGCCCTGTCCCAGAGCCTCCTCTACTTCGAGTCACAACGTTCTGGTCGCTTACCCTACAACCAAAGGGTCACTTGGCGTCACCATTCTGCCCTCACTGATGGCCTAGAACAAGGGGTACATTACATACTACATAACATCCTGAAACCTTAACTATGTTATACTATACACATGTTTTTTTTTTGTGCCTATGTTCATTCATTCATTAATTCCAACATGATTCTTGATTTTGGGCATGTAGGTGGACTTGGTAGGAGGCTACTATGATGCAGGGGACAATGTGAAATTTGGATTACCAATGGCATTCACCATAACTCTCCTCTCATGGGCTGCCATAGAATACGGTGAACAAATCTCCGGTGCCGGCGAGTATGCTCACGCTCTTGAGGCCATCAAGTGGGGGACCGATTATTTCATCAAGGCCCACTCACAACCGAATGTTCTATGGGTAGAGGTATTTCAATTTCAATTCAATTCATACAATTCCAATGATTTTATATATATTTTTTAAAAAATTGATTACCCCACGCGCCGCCATTGAGAATGGGGTAAAATAACCTTCCAAATTCACCGGAGGAATAGATTCAAATGTCAATACAGTCAGGGGAGTTATCAATGGGTTGAGACTGTGCCGACTCGCCGTGATTTGCGCGTAGTGTCACTCGCGGGAAGGGGGCATTGGGCATAGAACATGAAATGAAACTTTGGATAAAAATTGTTACTATGTGCGTAGCTTATGAGTGGCAATTTTCAGGTGGGTGACGGCGACACCGATCACTACTGTTGGCAGCGGCCGGAGGACATGACGACATCACGGCGAGCTTATAAGGTTGACGCGAACAACCCCGGCTCCGATGTCGCCGGCGAGACGGCGGCAGCATTGGCGGCGGCGTCTATTTTGTTTAGGAGAACAAACCCACATTACTCTCAACTACTCTTGCATCATGCTCAACAGGTATGTTAGTTAGTAACTTCATATATTTATATGTTAGAATGAGAAATGCTAGCAATATACTCTTTTGAACACTCTCCCCAACACACTCCATATGTGATTGATTAAAATTTACATGGGTCCGGACCCATGAATTTGGTGGAACCCATGTGAATTTTAACCAATCACGTGTTGGGGGATAGTGTTCAAAAGAGTGCGTTGCTAGCACTCCTCATGTTACTATATATGTTATTTAATTACATTACATTACATAATTGGATTAATTTAATTTTCAATTTGATTATGGTTGTGGCAGAGGTTATAATAATGAGTGTGGTTTGTTTTGCAGTTGTTTGAGTTTGGTGACAAGTTTAAGGGCAAGTATGATGAGAGTGTTGGAGTGGCTAAAGGGTATTATGCTTCTGTTAGTGGGTACATGGATGAGTTGCTATGGGCAGCTATTTGGCTCTATAGGGCCACCGAAAAAGAGGAATATTTGAAGTATTTTTTGGAGAAAGGTTATGACTTTGGTGGGACCACTTGGGCCATGACTGAATTTAGCTGGGATGTTAAGTACGCAGGTGTTCAAGCCATTGCTTCAATGGTAAAAACTAAAAGAGATCCTTCTCTCACTAATTATTGTTCAATCTCCTAAAGTTTTAAAATATGGTACATAATTAGATGTGGTGCTAGTAATAGTATTGTACTTTACCTTATTGTGAATGTCTATGTTGTGATCAATTACAAATTGACTATCAATTTATTTTAATTTTTATTTCACACCGACATTAATTTTTCTTTGAACAGCTCCTAATGGAAGAAAAGCATAAGAAACATGAAGTCATACTTAAACAGTATCGTTCAAAAGCAGAGCACTATCTCTGTGCGTGCTTGAATCTCAACAATGTGAGCAACGTGGAACGCACCCCAGGGGGGTTACTATACACCCGCCAGTGGAACAACATGCAATACGTGGCAACGGCGTCGTTTCTTCTCACAGTGTACTCTGATCATCTTCTAGCTACAAATCAGAAGTTGCATTGCCCAAAAAGGGTGGTGGGTCCACATGATCTCTTTGCCTTTGCAAAATCACAGGTTGATTACATCTTGGGTTCTAATCCAATGGGTATTAGCTACTTGGTAGGGTATGGTTCCAATTTCCCACAAAGGGTGCACCATAGGGGTGCATCCATTGAATCATATAGAGGGAACACGGGTTTTATTGGGTGTACTCAGGGGTATGATAACTGGTATGGAAGACATGAGCCCAACCCTAACACACTCATTGGGGCCCTTGTTGGTGGGCCTGATAGCAAGGACCAGTTTAAAGATGATAGAAGGAATTACATTCAGACAGAGGCTTGCACCTACAATACTGCAGCACTAGTAGGGGTTTTTGCTAGATTGCATGGGTCAAAAAGTGATTTTTATGACAGTGAATCACCTTTGATAGCTTCTAGCTAATTGGGGTTATAGGGAAAAAATTTAGGTTTATGATGATCTCCAGCTATTAGTGCTGGCATTAGAACAAAGAATGTTTTCTTGGCAGTGCTTAATTACATACTGCTATTTGTAATTTGAGTATATAATGATATATATAAACAATACAATCAATGTTTGTGGAAGGAATAGCAAATTGTACCAAATTATTATACTTAGTGAAAGAGTTAATTAGAGGACCATGTGCTTTTGACTTGGGCAATTCATAATTTTTGGCCATGTTTACTAGTTTATTCAAAGCTGAGAATTTTATTAAAAAAATTAAAGTATGAAAATGAAGTGGAGTTTCATGTCTCAAGTGGGGACAAGTGAAAGAAAAGTTTAAATTTGATAGATTGGCAACCTAATAGCAATGCTTCTTACACCTACCAATACTAAAAGGTAAGTGTCATTTGCAACACTTGGAACAAGAAGGAACGAAGATCGAAGATCACATATATCTGAAAAGACGAGAGTTTTAAAAGATTCACGGGATTCATGGGTTCCTTTTTGTCCATAACTCTGGTTATTATCTGATCCATCTATCTAAGTTTCCATTATTCTTTCCCCTTTAATTACGGTTGTTAGCAATGGCATGATCCAAAGGTCCTAAAGCACTTTTTTTTTTTCTTGTAACCAAATTTGCGGGAAAATGGGGACTTGGCATGAGCCACATGGAAAAGCCACACAAAACGAAAATCAAGCAGGATTTAGTGCCAGCATGCTTTGTTTTAAGTCATCAAAATTCAAGTATTGGTCACAATCACAAGGTTCAAATATAGAAACTCAACACAATTAGAAGACCATATACCACGTTGCCCTTTTTCTTGCTTCTTGCTTTTGGTTGACGCACGCTAGAAGCGCGTGGCATTGCCAACAAGGTCAGCACCTCAGGACATTAATTTTCATGAAATGTGTGTGCATCATATGTGTCATTTTCCTAGCATGAATTTTACAAAGGAACTGGGGCATGCTGTATAAACCACAAGAATGTTTGAAACATTGAATGCTTTTAAATGAAATAATGCAGAACAGAAGCAAGTAATCTCACCATGCAATAAGGGCAGAGGCTAATGTGACTTATAATTGGCAATATTGAATGAAGCATAGCAGAGTAGTACTAATTAACCTTGCAAGAAAGTCATGAAACTATAATTGCAATTCGTGATGATCCAGGACACTCACGATTTAGATGGGGACTTTTAAAGATTCTAGTAATTTCATCTATACAACATAAACTCAAGTAGGGTAGGGCAGAGGATGCAACAAAAGTCAGAAAGTAATTTCAGCTGGAAGCAAGGGCCCAGTCTCAGACAAAATCCATTTTGAACCTAACAATTTACATGCTAGGAATACTATTTAACATTCTGTTTTTAATTTTTTTTTTGTTAATTTGAGTGAAATTTTATTCCTATAAAGTTAGTATAAGATTTCACGTGATAATAAAGATAGTATTTTAAATTGTGGATTGTTCGCAGTTTTAAATGTGTAATTCATTTGCACTTTTGTAAGAGGGTTAACTGACTTCTGCCATTTGGTTCTTTTTTCGGTCTAACTTCTGCCATTTGGTTCAAGCTACTAACTTTTATAGGTTGTGCATGTGCAGTTCATTTTTTCCTCCAAAAAAATCCCTTAAAATCCTTATTTTTGACAGAAAAAGTCTATAAAATATTTTGTTTCTGGAAAAATTGAAGTAAAGCCCAGAAGCTCTTACAAACAAATGTCTTTATTTTCTAGGCCCAGCCCAATGAGTCCATGGGATAAATACACTCATTTGTTTTGGGCTTTCTGATATTGTAAATTTAGCACTCAGAAAATCACTTCCAGTAGTGGTGTGGCCTTGACCAAAAACAAAAAAAGTAGTGGTGTTGCCAATTGTTACTGGTTTTCAAGGATGGGTCCTTTTCTTGACCCAAAAAAAGAGGATGGGTCATTTTCATTTTCAGGACTGCAAAGTCAAGACTCAATTGTCATATGGGAACTAGGCACTGTTATACACCTTGCTGCAGCACAATTGTTCACTGTTAGAAATGAGAAAAATAAGACATATTAATATGCCACTGGGTGGTTTCATATGCCAATTGCAACCTTGGTTTTTTATTTCATATATATACCTTCACTGATTGCTTTTCTTGTGGCATTTATGCTGACAATTATACATGGAAAGCCTTTTACCTATTAATTATCAGCTATCCAATTCCAATGAACATTACAGCTGGTATTGGTGGTGACTGGACGTTAGTCAATTTTGGTTAGAAATCATCTGATTATTCAATAGTGCTTAAATTTGCATAACTGCATTACTTTAGGATCTTACCTGTTTCTACCAATGGCCAAAGCTCAAATAAAAACATGTATTCTTTTCTTCACAGGGTCCCTAATTTGAGCAACAAAAATGCTCAATTTATGTGAAATTGTAAATACTCATTCTTTACTTCTATGTCACTGATTAAGAAGTAAAAACCCAATTTATTAGAATTTTGATTAATACATAGACATTGAAGTATATATGTTGAGCTGATAGGTTTGTGCATATGTACTAGTGTTTTGACATTTTGTGAGATAGTTTGCTGATATGGCTTTGGTAGAAATGTTCAATGAATTACACGTGCTCTGATCTCAACAGAATATGACTATCTTTTTACATTCACTCCCTTCCACACACCTAGCTCTCACTACAGGTAGATATGGTGTTTCTTTGACTCCAATAGTCTTTCTTCTTGTTGTTTGTTGGTTCCTTTATTCTTTATCAAAACATACACACCACAAATTTTTTTGTGTATTATCATTCAATTACAACAAAATTCTTCATTATATTTCCACCTACCAAACTCTCTTATGGCCACACATTTCTTGCTTTTATATAAGGAGTTGCTCATTTTATTTTCATTCTATTTGCACCCACCAAACTCCCTCATGACCTCTTTTATCTTACATTCTAAAAGGGGTAGAAATTTATAAGGCACAGGTTGGTAACTCTTCAACAAAACCCTTCTTTTTTTCTTTCACATTTTAATACAATTGCTATAGGTTTAACCCACATGGAGTTTATGGATCTATGTGCAGAATTTTTTTAAAAATAAAATGTGAATAAAATGGCATTTTTTTCTCCCCTTTTCCTTTTCATTGCATTTGAGTAGTGTGGCTTAACTTTTGGCCCACTAACTACTTTAGTTATTGTGGTGCCTGTAGGGCAGAATGAAGGGGAACTGGTAGGGACTACTTTGCCAAAGCTCAAAGGTAATTCTTCATCAGTGCTTGAAATTTTTTATTACCATGTTGTCAATTTTGAAAATTCTTATGTAATTTGATGTTTATGTTGTTAATTTTGAAAATTCTTATGTAATTTGATGTTTATCCCCTCAAATAGTATTTAGCTGCTCCCCAAGTACAACATTGTTGGGCTATGCATGTGGGACTGGTTGCCTTGCCACTCATTTCAATCACTTTCGAAATGGATGATACCTCCCAACTACAAAGGAGTTGGATAAGAACATAGCTACAATGGAGGGACCCTATGGAGGCATTTCTTTCACTAAAAGAGACACATCAAACTTACCCTTACGAAAGCACCATAAGAGGAAAAGAAGTGCTTAAATGGCCACAAATTCTTCTTCTTTTGGCACAAAGAAAAAGCTAACCACATAAAGAATTGCAGATTCTGCTCTGATGTGTTTGCTTGTTTTTATTACTGCCCTCCAGCAATACAACATACTCAAGTGTCATAAATGACATAGCACATTACACATTTACCAAATTAATTACTATCTTTTAGATAAGAAAGTCCCAAGACCTCATTGAATATCCTTTCTTTGTTTTTTTTTTCACACCTATTTAAAAATTAATACTTGTTGTGCTTTCCTGTTAGATCCAATTAACTACATTGGGTTTTAACTTTTAAATTTTCAATATGCTCAATGAATCTACAAATCAACCATGGTTAAGATATAGCTTAATACCCCAAACACAGAATTTCAATTTTCAAATCAGTTGCATGTTCATGAGCCAAGATTGATTCATTCATTCACAACTTTTTTAAGGTAGTACAATGGAAGGACCTAATATTACTAATAAAAACTGAAGCTTTCAATTGTTTGGTTTCTTCTGTTGCAGAAACTTTGACAATGAAGCTCTTGGAAGATAACACAAGTTTATTATTACATATAGATATCATACAGTTCAGACAGTAGGTTCCCTAATTACCCCTCCAGTGGTAATCATGCTTTGTACTTGTTCTTGAGAACCTCAGAGGCACCAATAGTACCCTCTTGTGCACCATCATAAGACTTAACATTCTGACTTGTCATCCTTTCCTTGGCTTCCCTGGCCTTTTCCTCTGCAACTCTTTGGAATTCTTCAGCAGTGGAAGGTGCCCTCTCTGCCATCAAACGGCTATTGTTTCCATTGCTTGCATGCCCATAATTCTGATCCCCATGGTTCATTCATTCATATATTCCATAACCAAAACCAAAAAAACACAACATTAGTTCCTGATCATAGTAAACAGTTTCATGTTGTCAAGACATAAAAATCATTAATTTTTATGTCCTGTTTGAGTTGATTACACTTTCAAGCTTAAACAAGCCTTTCTGGGTTTGAATTAATGTCCAGTTTCAAGAACTGGATTATGCAAAAAATCTTCCTTTTCAAACACATATCCTTAGCCAGAGACAAAAATATGAAACTGAAAATGATTAAAATCCCACATTTGGTTTCTGTAATTTTAATTTCCTAAAGGGGTCTTTCTTACAGAAGAAAAAAACTTCCATGGCAAAAGTGAGCAATGTAAATTAGTAACTCAACAAGTCAACTCAACAGCAAAGAAGAAAATAGTAGAAGAAGCATTGGTACACAAAATTAAAGGAAAAACTTTGAAGAGGATATATAGTATATACCTTATTAGTGTTGTGGAAGAATGGCCTGCTACTACCAGGCTTTGTCAAGGAAGATCTTGAAGTGGCATTGAGAAGGTTGAGAAACTGGCCACCAGCCATGGATGTTCCTTGCCTCTATATGTTTGTTTGACAGAGACTTATTGGTAAAAATATTGTAATGGTTGGGGTGAGACTCTAAGGTGCTGTGCTTGGCTATTTAAATACACAACTTCATGCAACCAAAGGCAAAAAGACAAGATTGCACCTATCTTAATCTAGATATTCATGCATTGCCATTTGTTGGCTTTGTAAATGCAAATCCAATAAATCAATCCATTTACTACACCTATAACTAAAATGAGTTACACTTGCTTAACATGATTGGCAGTGAAAGCTAATAGCATTTCTCAAAGAAGGATGTGTCTTTAATTTTTTTAATAATACTTTAAGCTTAAAGAGAGCTATAATGACTCCGTGACCAAGAAAATCTATCTCTATTTCGTAAAAAAATTATAAAAGAAATAGTAATTGCAATTCCACTCTACGTCCACCTATTAGTTCTTACCTATGATATCAAAATAAACAATACATTTGATGAGTGAATGAATGAAAGGATGGAAATATTTTATATGTTGTAAGTCTTAAGTTTTATTCACACTCCAAACATTATTTTACCTTAAGATTGACCGACTTTTTTTTTGTTAAATTCGATAACCAAAAAATAAATAAATAAATAAAATTTAATTATACATCAACACAAAATATATATATTTATAATTTATTTTTATCAAAATGATTTTAAGGTAAGGGAATAATGTTGTAAGCTAATATAGAGAAAATATTTGTAGTCTAAGAAAGAGAAAGTATTTGAACTCAGAGGAGTTATATTAGAGTTAAATTAATCTCACCATAAAGAGTTATGAGTGAAAGTTTAAACTACAACCTACTCATTTACTCATTTAATACTAAGAATATTTTTGAGAAAAAAATTAAATTCACGGCACTATTATTTATCATTAACAAATTCTAATACATTTCCTTGATTTTAATGATTTTAGTTGAATATTTCTTATATATAAGATCAGTGGTAGTTACAAAATCTCCTCTCATTTTATTTATTTATTTATTTATACATTTTCTTTTCTCTCAATTTTTTTCGATCCACATTCAAGTGAGATGTGTTATTTATATAATAATTTCTATAAAACACTTTTTTCCCTATTTCTCTCCATCAAATCACTTATTATTTTTCACACTCTTTTATCTTCTATTCATGTTAAATGTTGTATAAAATGATTATACAACTATGTTTTTTCTAAAAATAATATATAAAATGATAAATAAAAAATAAATGCTTGATGTGAGATAACACATTTAGAACGAGAGAAGTTGAAAAGAAGTTTTCATATCCAACACTGAAAAATAAATTTAATATGTAAGAATGAAAATGTTTTTCACTCTAAAAGTATATATAAACATGATATAAATTACAATTTGAATACACATATTAAAGAGAATAAAGTAATTATGTTTAATGTATTTTAAAATTCTCAATTTGTTACATAAGGGAGAGGGATGGTGGTGAGTGCACATGCGATAGTTGAGGAGAGTGGGTTTTGGTTGGAATCTTGTACATGTTATCTTAATTCGGATCGCGCAGTAGCACCGCCCCCGTGGTCAAGGCCTTCACCTCAAAATGCCAAGGAAAAAATTCAATGGAAACATCGTTAGTTTGACAAAGTTGAGAAACTGAGACTAAGTTTTGGGTAACAGAGGGTACACACAAAATATTTGAGAGATGAAGAGATTTAGAGGAGGTGGAAAGAGTGGTAGAATCCAAATGTGTTATGGGAAGGTGCTTACCATTGGCAACCATGAGGTGATCAGGACCATTGTAGTTATCCTTCAATTGCAGTTCAATTGCAGTTTAGACAAATCATTGGTAATGTGATGTGAAGCACCAGAGTCCATAAGCCAAGTAGGTTCATAGGGTGTATGTGTTTGAGCCAAGTTCACAGTTGGCATTGATGGCTTAGGAGAAATTCCAGGTATTTTGTAGCATGTTTTAGCCGTGTGACCTTTCTTCCCACAAAATTGACACACAGGTGGTGGAAAGGAGTTGCCTTGGCGCTTATGATTATTGAAGTGAGGGCGCCCACAATTTGTAGAGGAACGATGGACATGGTTGGCAGTAACAGGCAACACGACAGAAGCACGATCTTCACGTTGAAGATATAATTCAAAGTCCACTAATTTGTCAAAAAGATCATCAAAGCGAATGGGAGTGTCACGAGTCCGAATGGAAGTTGTAAATTCTCAGAAAGAGGGTCCCAAGCCATTGAGGGCATAGATCACGAGATCAAAATCATCTAATGGGTGCCCAATTAAGGCAAGTTCATCAGCAGTGCTTTGAATTGATCGAAGATATTCAGAGACAGAGGCAGAGCCCTTGGATAGGGTGCTGAGGCGCTCACGAAGAGACATGACACGCGAGCGAGAACGATTTGCATAAGCACGTTGCAGCTTGACCCAAGCATCTGCAGATGTGTCTGTAGAGAACATAACAATACGTGCTTCTGAGTCAACAGGAACCAAGGAGAGCAAGATAAAAAAATTTGTATTGGCGAATCCAATGAGTGTAGTACAGGTTGGGACGAGTCTCAACACCTTGGCCAATAGTAGAGGGGGGACAAGGAGTGGCACCGGTGACATAGCCTTCAAGGTTGCGAGCAACTAGGAGAGAGTTAAATTTTTTGCACCACGCAGGATAATTTGTATCATTAAATTTAATGGGTAATTGAGTGACAGTGTTAAATTAAATGAGTTCGGTAGAGGGAGAGGTCATTGTGGGAGAAGTATTGGCAGCGGTGGTGTTGTTAGATGATTCATAAGCCATTGGAGGATCGAAAAAAAAAAGCTAGTTAAGCTTGAGAAGCTCTTGATACCATAAAGAGAATAAAGTAATTGTATTTAATGTATTTCAAAATTCTGAATTTGTTACATCCAAGTGTGACTATATATATACACGACAACAATTTGAATTGAAATATAAGGTTGTTACAATTTGTTACAAGGTAATGGTAGAATAGGATTCCAATACTATTACCAAATGATCTAAATTAAATTGAGATAATTAAAAATAAATTTACATCACAATTTATAATAGAATAATTTATCTTTTTTTTGTCAAAAATAGAATAATTTATCTAATCCTAATTTTTTAAAATTAATTCTAAATTTCTTTATGTTTGAGTTGTATGTATTAGAAAATTTACACAAATTTATTTCAATGTGTGAATTCAATATAATTGTATTTTTAATTCAAGTTGTGTGAATTTGAAATTTTACAAAATAGAATTTTAATGACTGAATTCAATTTAATTTAAATTTTAAGTTTAATTATTTGAATTAGTAATTTTTTTATTCTTTAAAAATGATTCTGAACCTTTTTAATTTCAAAGTTCAAACGGCCTCCTTATCCTTAATCCTTATTGCATTCTTCTCCTTACCAATTTTTTCTACATAATATATAATAAGTCTTTATTTAGCGCAATAGACCAGTTAAAATAGTATTCATATGTAACATAAGTGAATATCATTTGATGATTCCGTGTTGATTTATTTTACAGTTTAATAAAATTATTCTAAAATTAATGATTAAAAATGAGTAATATATATTTTATAAAATATGTTGAATAAATTATGTTCCATAACATGTAACCAAACTGTCACTAACACTTTATTTAAGGAATATTATATTATACTTCATTTAAATTAAACCTGATAAGCTATGTGTGTAAAAGGCATAGTACAAATTAAATTAAATTAAATATATATTGTTAAAATTCTCAACTGTATTGAGTGGAGGATGGATGCGACGGCACACACAGTAACATTTGATATTTTGATTAGAAAAGAAAACCCTGGTTTCGTTTTGTGTTGTCTTCGCCGTTGGCGCAGAAGAAAGCTAAGTCAACAACACGAGTTTGTTTCTCTGTTTATGTGTTGTGACTTGTGAAGAAGAGAGGTGAAGTGAACTCAACTCAACTCAGCAACACACTCTCTCAATCTCAATCTCAATCTCAATGTCGGCGTCAGAGATTCTCCGGGAACTGGAATCCCTGAAGCACCAAAAGAGCTCAATCGAACACAAAATCTCTGCGCTTGAAGCTCAACTGAAAGAGATTAATCTCCAAAACGACGCCGTACCCAATGGCTCTTCATCATACCCCACTAACGGATTGGCTCCTCACATGATCCACAGATACAGTCGTCACCTTGTCCTTCCTTCCTTTGGTGTTCAAGGTCTTCTTCCCATCAACTCTCTCTCTCTCTCTATTTATTAATTCAGATTAAATTTAAATTCAACATGAAGGAAGTTTGATATTCATTGCATATTCAAATTAAACTATAGAATGTAATTGGTTCTGGGTTGCAATTGCTTTATAGTTAGTAACCTTAACAATTCATAACAATTGCCTTATTAGCTTTACACCATTAAGCATAGGAACAGCTTTGTCTTACTTTTTTGTTTGTGAATGGAGTGCAGGGCAGGCAAATCTCTTGAAGTCATCAATTTTAGTTGTGGGAGCTGGAGGATTGGGTGCTCCTGCCTTGTTATACTTTGCAGCTTCTGGTGTTGGTAAAATAGGACACTTCTAATGATTTTGGGACTTTATCTATATTATACTCTTCTTGGAGCTTACATTTTGAAATTATACCCAGGTCGCTTGGGTATTGTTGATCATGACAAGGTTGAGCTGAATAATATGCATAGACAGGTACAAGTTCCCTTTTTTGCATAGCTGGTGTAACATGTACCTTGTGTGTATTGTTCATATGTTTGTGACTGGTGTCTGCTTTTGGGTGTTTGTACTTTTGCCAATACAATTTGTTAACATGTGTCTTCCTTTGTGTGTTTGTGTTCAATTTACTGCTTATAGCTTTGCTATGGTTATTTACTCCCCTCAACTCATTCACACTGTATTTCAGATTATCCACACGGAAGCATTTATTGGTCAGCCAAAAGTGAAATCTGCTGCTGCTGCTTGTCGCTCGTATGTTGCTTTCTTACCTATAATTTTACCATGTCAATTTTCATGGAGAAACTAAACATAGATCCCTATGTGAATTTTATTTCAAATGTTTGTAACTGTTGTATCACTGTCGTTGGAACTAAGATGTTTTGAATATCAGGGTCAACTCCTCTATTCAAATTGTGGAACATGAAGAAGCTTTGCGGACTTCCAATGCTTTGGAAATTCTCAGCAAGTATCATTTCTCTAATAAGATTGATCTTTCTTTTTTCCTTATGGCCTGTCTTTCTTCTATGCTTACCGTTTTCATTTCCCCTTTGAATATCACCACTGAATCCATATATTTTTTTTAATTATGTGAATTTGTTAGATATGATATAATAGTAGATGCAACAGATAATGCTCCCACCCGGTATATGATCAGTGATTGCTGTGTGGTACTAGGAAAGGTAAATCTTAATGTTTTAATGTATGAACAAATTGTGACCATTTGAATTGATTTCATATCTTCCCTTTGATTATTTTTTCTTCCTCCATGAATGCACTTTGTCAGTCATCGTTATTATCAATATGTGACCACTTGAATTAATGTAATACAGGGCTTTTCCCTTGTTACTTTAATTTCTTTTTCCTCCTTTAATGCACTCTGCAAGTCAGCATAATTATTAGTGTTTGGTTTGTTGGTGTGTGTGATACTTACATTAATTCAGCAAAAAGGAAGTGATATGTGTCCAAACTTCAAAATTGAAGCACTCACATTTATAATGAGACTGATGAAGATTAATTTCTATGAATAATATTTAGGTTTCTGATCTTGGTTGGATGTATGCTATGTCCTGTGGGGGGAAAATGCCCTGATTAATTTAAAACTTTTCAAAGTGTATGTGCTATGAGTTGTTGTCCCTAAAATCTTTGTGCTTTGCTCCTGCTAGGCTTCAAATTTTTTAATTCATTATAAATTTGAAAACTTACAATTTTATAGCTTTCTTATATTTAATTATCATTTTTTTGTTCATATATTTATCTTATTTTATCATACATATGTACATAATATGATTAATGGGAAAACTTTAGTTACTTCTGTTGCAACTTTTTATATTAATTGTTTTTATATGTACACATGCAGCCTCTTGTATCAGGTGCTGCACTGGGATTGGAAGGGCAGGTATATGTCTAAATATTTTATTTCCTAGCATTTAAGTTGAATAATGCTTCATGGAGCTACAAGTGCACTTAGGTGCTCGATTTTTTCACATAAATTTGGGTGTAATTACGGAAAACTTATGCTGCAGCTCACTGTCTACAATTACAATGGTGGTCCTTGCTATCGATGCCTCTTTCCAACTCCACCACCTAGAACAGCGTGCCAAAGTTGTGCTGATGGTGGAGTTCTAGGAGTAGGTAAATATACTTTCTTCTTTGGCAATAACAAAAAACTGTTTGATTGTTTAATTCCTGTGCCAAAACTGTCTGTATAAACATACCAGTATCATTATGTCTAGAGCCATCTAATCTTAACCTAAAAGGAGAAGATTTTGGTAGGTTCACATTCAGCTTAAAAATTGCCTAATCTCATCTAAGTCAGTAACTATATCATGTTAGAAAGCAAATTTTAGAATGGAGAATCAAAGGGACAAAAGGTTGAGTAAGAATAACAAGCGCTTAGGACATAAGGCAAATTGCAATTTCGAATTGTTTAAGATAGTGTATCTTTAGTAGGACTGAATGGTGAAAAGGACAATTGGCGTGGAAATTGAAGTTCTTTAATTTCTGATTCATTTAGCTAAACTCTGATTACTGGATACAGGGCTTTTTAATATCATCCATGTCAATGATTTTGAATATTTATCATTCAACTTGCATTGCTTCTCATTTGGAGCTTTTTATTTTTATCTTTTTTCCTGCTATTACAATTTATTCTGATTTTCTGACATTTGGTCTGTTCATTTCAGTTCCTGGTATAATTGGCTGTCTCGAAGCTCTTGAGGCTATAAAGATTGCAGCTTCTGTTGGTGAACCACTCTCAGGAAGGATGCTTCTCTTTGATGCATTGTCTGGACGGATTCGTGTTGTATGTTAAGAACTTCACAACCTTGCTTATTGTATATCCTGTCATTATTTTATGTTTTCCCAACAACATGGAATTGAGATAGAATTCCAATGATAGTAATGGATGCTTATTTTATAGTAATGTAGTATGGGAATTGGTAAAGGAATATTATGGATTAGATTCTGATGTCTATTAGGATTTTATAAATTATAAGTGGGGCATTTATTAGTTTTTTATTATTCAGGATTTTCTTGTAAGGTATTTGTATTTCCATAAATTTCTTAGATGTGGAGTTAAGGTTTTGTATTTTAGTGGTATTAGGACTATAGGGATAAAACCTTTCCTGCTTAAGGATATATAATATGTGCCTTCAATTCTCTTTTGATGAGTTGATTGACATTATTATTGAATGATTCTCCTTATTTGCACTAGTTTTTCAGTAAACTATTATTACTGTCATGCTGACTTATGTTCTTCTTTATAAATTCTGGTAAAAAATGCTTATGGTACTGGCTGTCCCAAATCAAACTGACCCATGTAATTTTTGTAGTTCCAAATCATAATCATAATTATCAAAGTAAAAAGTGTAATGTTTTTGTCAGAATGTTTTTGCCACAAGGCTATAGTTGAATATACAAAGTCAAAACAATTTATACATTTTTTGTTAGCAAGATCTTATATATTAGTTAATGATTAATATTCTCATTGCACAGATCAAAATTAGAGGAAGGTCTATGCAATGTGAAGCTTGTGGAGAAAATGCAAAATTTACTCAGCAGTACTTCCGAGAATTTGATTATGAGAAGTTCACTCAGACTCCCTTATGTGTGGTATGATTTCTTCTACCCTAGCCTTGAGGTTTCACATCCCTTGTATTTAGATGAAATTCTTAATGAAGTTTAAACCCTGCACTTGATCCCAAAACTTAGTGATTTTAAAAAGGAGTAAGAAAATTTTCAATATCATTAATCCATTCCATGTATATGCAGCCTCCTTTGAAGTTAAATCTACTTCCCAGTGAATCAAGAATCAGCAGCAAGGAGTACAGTGAAGTAATTCTTAACAAGGAACCACATGTCCTTGTTGACGTTAGACCAGCTCACCATTTCAAGATTGTATCTCTCCCCAATTCCCTGAACATTCCACTCTCAACTTTAGAGGCTAGGTTGCCTGAAATATCATCAGCTTTGAAGAAAGAGGAAGAGGAAAGAGGTAGTGCACAATTGTATGTAGTATGCAGAAGGGGAAATGATTCTCAAAGGGCTGTTCAGTGCCTTGAGAAAATGGGTTTCACTTCTGCCAAGGATATTGTTGGGGGCTTAGAGGCTTGGGCTCACAATGTGGATCCTAACTTCCCTACATATTAGCTGACCAGTTTAGCTGTGTAGTAATTTCCATTAAGTTTGTAGTCTATTGATGTTACTCCGGGCATGGAATTGTTATAGAATTCTTGAAGAATATCTTTGCATTGCTTGCAGTTTAAAGTTCCACAGTGCATTCCTGTTGTTGCTGCAGCTGCTAGTGATGGATTGCTTCATGCAACTTATTTTACTAGTGTAAAATTTCCTCGTATAAGTTGCTTTTCATGATCAAATGATGTGTGCCAGGGAAGTATCAAATATTAATTTTTTTTGGGAGGGGGGGGGGGTGTTCCATGAATGTGGTGACCTTATTGGCCCGTCAATTCCTTCTTTATTCTTTTTAAAAAATAAATTAAATTCTTAAAAAACTTAAACAAATGAGAATTGAATAATTTTGACAACCTAGTATTGAGTCAGTGAGTGGTAAGGTCATATAAGATCCGGGTCGAATTGAATTGACCATTCAGGGTTTTACTTCTTTTACTTCTCTCCAGTACTGGACAGCTCCAGTAGGAGAGATAGAAACACACCTCATGTGGGCCACACACAGGTGCTGGAGTTGTCCAGTAAATGGAGAGGGTCCATTTCCACCCATTCAAGAAGGCAATGTCTTGTCAAGACTTATGTTTTGCTTTCACAATATTCTTTTTTTTGGTCAAAGCATTCACAAGATTCAACTTGAGATAGAAACTAAACTCCCGGTTAGTTCAGTTAATATATATTGTTAGATTATTTAGACAAATTAGTCGCATGCTGTCTATTATTTTTGTAGCTTACGTTGCAAGGAATTACATGATGCAAATTCAAAGGTGTTAAGAGTGCATTTGTTTGGGACTAATTTTTGAAAAAATATCACTTGTTTTTAAATAATCACTTTTAAAAATATTTAATGTGTTTGTTTGAGATTTTAAAAATAAGTAAAATCTAATAAAAACATAATTCTATTTATAATTAGAGGTTATTTCCATCTATTTCACAGAATAATCAAATGCAATAATAGAAAATGTTAAAAAAACACTTTTTGTGACGGTAACTAAACACAAATTAATTAAATTTCATTTTTCATAAAAATTCTCAAAAATAATTCTAAAAAACACCTTTTTTAAACTTAAACAAACGAACCAATAAAACAATAGCTGAGGTGTGAGAAGAAACATTAGAAGTTTTTTCACCGTGAGAAGAGAGGTAAGAAGTAATAGCATCGAAAGTGTTGCTCAAATAACATTAAGGGACAATTTGAATAAATATTTCTCAAAGAAATCATAAAGAGAAGGAAATGGAATAAATTCAAATAAGACGAATTTAATAAAGAGGAGTTAAAAAAGAGAACTTCTGAAAAAGTTGAGTGCACGATACTAATTTTAACCTATGCAAGAATAGGAACAGGAAGCAGGAATAATTTGTTAGTTATCAGGGATGGAAATAGAGTCCAAAGTCCAAACACTACATGTTTGGTTTACATTTTCATTTCCTGTTTCCATTTCTTGTTTTCATTCTGTTTCCTATTTTTTGAGATTTAACAAAAGAAAAACTGGAAATGCTAGAAACAGCAAATTTTCATTTCCAGTTTTTCCTTTGTAAAATTTCAGAAAACAAGAAACATAAAATAGAAACAGGAAATATGAAAATGCAAACCAAACAGGCTGGTATCCGGAGGTAAGTGCTGAACCTCATTTAAGTTGATATCATCCCTGATGCATTGTGCATTGGCCTTCCAAAATTTCAATTTTCATATTTTATCAATGGATACACTGTTAGCAACTACCATCCACTTTATAATAATAATTTAGTGACTCTTGCTTTGCACCGAGAGAGGGAAAAGAAAAAAAGAGCTTGCATTCCATAGGTGATTTTACTAATGTTTAAAAAAAAATTATTTTTCTCTCTCACTGTATCTGAGACTGTAACGTCCATGTATGGCACCAATAGACACAGACGAGAAGATAACAACTGAAACAATTTGAGGTTAGATCATCTCACTCACTTGGAAAGTGAGTTTCATGCACCTTTACCACCCAAGAAGCAAAACCTTTAACAGTGCCATCCGAATATATAAACCATTCTTTGCCTGTCTAAAGTAAGCAGCTCTTGGATCATCATCAACATCCACTTCAATCTGCATGAAATTAATGCACCAATTTAGTTTATTTAATCTTAATGTTTATGTTCATAATGACTATGAAAAGTACAAATATCACATGGCATGGCTATATGTGTTTGCTTACTTCATCAAGTCTTGGAAGAGGATGCATAACCACAGCATGTTTTTGCATCACCTTTAGAACATCTCGATTTACAATGTATTTGCCTCTTGCCTCTTCATAAAGGTCAATTTTTTCTCCAAATCTTTCTTTCTGAATGCGAGTTTGATAAACCACATCACACTTAGAAGCCACTTCCATCAAATCATAACTTTCTTCCCACTCCACTCCCTTTGAGGTCAGATAGTCTTTTATGTCATCCTATAAAATAAAAATTCCATTACTCATCTTGTCTTGTAACATCCCTAACATCTAAGTGTGTGTTTGGTTTGACGTTGAAACTGATCAAACTCAAATTTGGATTCCCCAATGCAACTCTTTTTAGCATTGGGAACGTGTGAGTTTACCACTTTTTAATGCTAAACCAAACATGCTCTTATTCTGTTTATGAAATGATAACTAGAGTTTGCAACATTTACCTTCATCTTAACCACATTAGGAGAGACAAAATAAAATTTCACATCTTGGTACTTGGCAAGTAAGTATGCAAGTGAGCGAACTGTTCTCCCATTAGCAAGGTCTCCCACGAGCCCAACTCTAATTCCATCCAATTTTCCTATCTCTCTTTCAATGGTGTAAACATCTAACAGTGCCTGAGCAGTTTGAAAAAGCAAAAAAGTTTTGGAACATAAAAATAGTACCATCCATTTACCATTCAAATTATTTTAAATACTAGAATGCATAAGCAATAGACAAAAATGAAAAAGAAATTCCTGTTGTATGTACTTTCTTGCTCTCCAAGAAAAAAAAACTTAATGGAAAAACTTGCATGTAAATGTAATCATATTGTCAAGTGTAAATGAAGCATACATGAAAGCATGCACCAATAAGATGAAGGGGATTTGAATTCAGTGCAGTCATAAAATGATGCAGTCGCAAAATGGTAGCCGTCCGATGATCAGACGACTAGATGATGAGATGAGTTTTAAATCTGATTTAAACATCTCGACATATGAGCCGTCCGATCTTCATCGGATGGCTACCATTTGGCGACTGCAGCGACTGCGTCATTTTATGACAGCAAATGATCCGGGTCCACATGAAGGTATGTACCAAAAAAATAAAGTATACTTGAGGTGTTTTTAGGTGAAGAAGTCCATAATATGTTGTTACAATTGGCTAAGAAACCAGTATGTGCTCAAGATTTGCTCTGGAAGTTACCATCTCAATCCTTGATATCAAGTGTTTCACTAGAAAAAAGGAGCCACATATTTTAGTTCTATACTTTGATTGGTTTTTGGCTTCTAAGTTCTAACTCTTGACTTTGTACATCTGGCACATTTTTGGTTTACTGAAAACAGAGTTCTTCTATTTCAAATACCATGTTGCTGCATCAGCAGAATAAGGGCTTTTGTCTAAAAGTTTCTGTGGCAATGTAACACACTAGAGAAAATTTGTAACAAAAGGAGACAATGCCACAAATGAATCATACTATGTTGAAAAAAATGCATCATCCTATGTTCCTATTACTTGACATTCTTTGTGAAGGATTGGATTTTACAGCACTAAACTGTATAATGGAAAATTCATTCATACCTGGGTGGGATGCTGTCCAGGGCCATCCCCTGCATTGATTACAGGAATGTTAGCAGTTGCTGCTGCCCTTCTGGCAGCACCACTCTCAAAGTGCCTCATTACAATAATATCAGAGTAACCTTCAACCGTTCTTATAGTATCTGTAAGAAGTAAACTTACATGAAAATTCAATTTTATATAGAAAAATGAAATGAACCCACAGATAAACTTTGTGTTGTCAATTTAAAGGGTCCACCTTCAAGTGTCTCTCCTTTAGCAGCAGATGAAAACTCCCTTGCATTTTCAGTTGTCAGAACATCCCCACCTAATCTTTTCATGGCAGACTCAAATGAAAGCCTGGTCCTAGTGGAGGGCTCATAGAACAAGGTAGCCATGAGGTATCCCTTTAGAATTTGGCTCCCAGGTGAGTTGCTCTCAATATTCTCCATACTCCTTGCAACTTCAAATATGGCACTGAGAGTGTATCTGTCAAATTGCTGAGCTTCAATCACATCATCAAGTTGAAATTTTTGCCCAACAGAGAAGGAGGGTGGACTTTCAACTTGAAGAGCCTGTGCCCGGCACAGAACCTCATCACCACCTTTGTGAAAAAGTTTTGATTTTTCCAAAACTCCCAAGTGCCCACATGATAGTGACTTTGAATGACTCCATGGCTGGTTGAGCAAGCAACACACAGAGGATTTTGCAGCCATCTTGGGATGAGACACTCCCACATGAACCATGGAGCATGAGAATAACAGAGAAGAAGAAGAAGCAGCAGTCATTGTGTTCTATAGATGTAGCTACACAAGACAAAGTCCTATATGAATTATAGAACATCACAAACACACACAAAAGTCACTAATTGAATTCTGAAATTTAAAATCCTTCAAAGTCTCAATATAAGAAGCAAAAGGGCATGGAAATAACTTGAAACTGCTATCAAAGGAATAACCTTTTTTTCATGCCAAGGGAACAAGAGGAATCACCTGATGATTAGATGCTTAGCAACCACGCTTCAGAAAAGACGGCAACAGAATCCAGAGTCCAAACAGGCTATTAAAGAAGTATGATCAATCTAACAACACAGATATTGAAGAAACAACAAAAATAAAGTTTTGGAGAGTGAAATGAAAGAGAGTACCGCGAAGGTGGTTGGTTTTATGGGGTTACAGTATTTTTCTATTTTGAAGGCAGACAACGGCTACAAAACAACGTTTGCACTTTGCATTTGAAGGAGGCAAAGGATATATATACTACAGAGAGAGAAAGAGAAGACGGCTTACTAGTACTAGGGACTAAACCTTTACTTTCATAACAACATGGGCCACTATGGTGTAGTCCATGATCTTTCTTTTGGGCCCATCTTGCTTAATCTTTTCTCCCGTTATTATTATCTTTTTCTTCACCAAAAAAAAAAGTTATATATATTTTTTAAAGGGTCGTACCCTCTCCTAAAAGAGGGTTTTGGTACCTTCTTGTTTTTTTTTTTATTAAATGGGGACATAAAGGCCAAAGTCATATAGGAACAAGTCGTGTACTTCTTGTTAAATCATTTTGAAGACATAAAATGGATTTTGAATGAGAAACACGTGAATTGCAAATGAGAATGTGAAAAAAAAATGAAGGAACACAATAAAAAATACAAGATAATAGTTATAGGGGGTCAGAAAGTCTTTTCAAAAATTAAAAATACAAATTCTAATAGTTAAAACATATCCACAACTATAAAAATACTAAAATTATTTAAGAAAGTTAAGAGAAATTAATTGAATGATAAAAAAAGGTACCAAAACCCTCTCTTGATGGAGGGTACCTTAGAATTTCCTTTTTTTTAAATCTACTTCTATATATATTAAATTTGAGTTTTAAAGGAGTTCTCACTTCACTCTCACACTATTACACTAATGAGCTCCTACATCAATTAATATGATTTTTCTTATATTATTTTAAAAATAATAAAAATTTAGAATGTCTCTTCTTAATATAAAAAAAATTAAACCTCTCTTTATCTAATGTTATTACTTTTTGGATTTTTTTTCTTAAATTTTAAAATATACTGATTGAGAGACATATTGATAATTTTCACATGATAAACTCTTTATCTTTTCAATGTTTTTATTTAAATTTTACAAATATCATCTTTTATACTTAATTTATTTATTACATTAGAAATATCAACAAAATGAAATATTGTATCATGCATTGAATGAGTTGTTAAAAATTAAAAAAAAAATTAAAATAAATCTGTTCTATTTCTTAATAAGAATTTTGGTTATCTCTAGGACACATGTCATGTTATTATCTTTACTCTAAACTCTCGCCCAAATCTCTCTTTTGTCCAAATTCTTATTGTTTCTACTGCTATCCACCTATTTCTTAATATCAATATGGTCTATTTCTTAAAAAAATATGGTCTATTTCTTAATATGAATCTTGGGTACCTCGAGGACATGTGTCATGTTGTTCTTACTCTATATTCTCGCCCAAATCCTTCTTTTGTGATCCCTCCTATTCTCCCTTCTTAGTTCTTATTACTAATGATATTGTAATTGTAATGAAAAAAAAACTTCCCTCAACGAGTATAGTCACATTTAAGGTACTAAACAGCAATATGAGAGAGAAATATATTGTCAATATGTGGGTCCTACCTACATAGTATGAGACCCACATATTGACTTGTGTCTTTCTCTCTTATATTAGACTTATCCAATAAATTCAATAATTTATTTCATTCGAGTGATATTTTAAACTTTTGTTGTTATTCATATTGTTAAGCATGAATACAAAAGATTTAAATTAGTTTTATCGTATCAATCACATTTTATTTATTGAAAATATTTTTTAAAAAAGATAGAATCTTAAAAAAATATATTAAGAAAAACATAATTAGTTAAGAGAATAAAATAAAAAATGAAATATGTTATTCTTTTGAGAAAGGCATAAGAAAATAATTCACTCAAAGTGGATTAGGCCATCTCCAATGCACCTGAGGAAAGGGCGCCCTTCTCACACCTAGCAATTTGTAAGGTAAAGAAATGCAATTAGGGGCAGAAGTAGGTCGAGCTAAGTTAGGCTTTGCAAAGTCCAAGCCTGACCTGTATTATATTTTTTTTTGTAGCCCAAACCCGTCCTTACCAGTCATAGGCTATTTTTAAAGCTTGGCCTAGCCTGTTTCGAAAGCCTGGTTTCCCATTAGCATGTTTAAAAGCCTATTTCATATTATGACATTAAAATAGACCAATAGATCTATATCCAAATAGACTAGTATGTTTATGGACTAATAAGTTTACTTTTTTTAAATGTACGTCAATGACACGTGTCTTTAAATAGTCAATAAGTCTATCTCTAAATAAGCTAAATAGAGAAATTACAAAGTTATATATTATTGTATTATTTATTATGTATAATGTATTTATATTTTTATTAAAAATAATATTATTTATAAATAGGCTAACTCGTCGAGTCTAATAAGGCTTTTTAAAAAGCCTAAGTCCGACCTATTTAATTAAAAATGCTTTTTCAAAAGCTTAGGCTTCACCTTTTTATTAAATAAGTCAGGCCACATTAGGCGTAAATAGACTAGACCGTAAGTCTCCAAAGGGCGGCCTAACCTATTTCCACCCCAAGTGCAATGAAGAGCAATAACCAATTGTCCAACATTGAGATGTGTTGTTGCAACTTTTGGAGTACAAATTTTGTTTTCATGTTTTTTAAAAAATAAATAATTCATATTTGCAATGCAATGAAATATAAAATATAAAAGAATAGGGTATATTGTGGTGGGAGTCCTTTTAAGCAACATTTTAGAGTTGTTTGGGAGGAGAAAAAAATTGATTTAGTTGTTAAAAGTAAAAAAAAATAATATGACTTTATAGGAAAATATAAAATATTATAAAATATTATGAGTTACTACATTGTATGCCCTTACAAAGGACTTCAAAATTTTAGAATTCAATTTAATATATTATTAATAAGAGGACATTTTAAAGATAAAATTTTCAACCAAAGAGTTGTGGCTCAGTTGGCAACGCAGACTGAGATTGTGGGAAGAGCTCTCGGGTTCGATCCCCACTAAACACATTCTTCGGGAGGGGTGAGCCCCACTAAACACATTCTTCGGGAGGGGTGAGGAGCCTTAACTGTGACTAAGCCTCGAATAGGATTGCCCCTGGTAATAGGGGACACCTATGATTTACACAAAAAAAAAGATAAAATTTTCACATTCCAAATTTTTAGCGTGGGAGGTGTGGAAAAGAGAGAGGTAAAAAGATGAAAGGAAATAAAGAGAGAGAAAAAAAATGGGTTAATTTGATATGATGGTAAAGAAATGAGAAATAGAACGAAAATTGAGGAGTGAAATATGAGAGTGTAAAAAAAATCAAAGTTGTTTTTAAAATTCTTATATAAGATTCATATAAATCTATTTTCTGGTATAAAAATAACATTTTCCTAACAAAAAGAGTTTAATATATGTAAACGAATCCGGATTGAGTGCAGTTGGTTTTTCACGAAGTCACTGCAGTCATCAAGTAATAGTCGTTCGATGAAGATCGGTCGGTTCAGGTTCTGAGATGTTGAAATCTAACTTAAAACCCATCCCGGAACCTAAACCGTCCGATCTTCATCGGACGGTTATTATTTGATGACTGCAATGACTTTGTGAAAAATTGACTGCACCCAATCTGTATCCTATGTAAACTGGTGTAAAGAAGTTTTATACATACATCCAATGATGTGCTGCCACATCATTTATTGAATTTAATAATACATGAGGTGTCATATTCATTAAATGATCTGGCGGCACACCATTGAATATATGTGTAAAACTACTTTACACTGACAATGTTTACTAATTAAATCTTTTTTGTATATACATTAATTGAAGTTCATAATGCTTGCAGTTACAGAGATGTTTTGTGACAGTGAGATGCTATTGAACACAACTTCAAAAATAGAATGCATTTGATGTACTTAATTTTAATTTTATATGAACTGTTTGGTAAATTTCACAACAGCCGAGTTAACTCATCAAATAATGCAGATTAATACCTATTATCTATTATTATATATATATTAAAGCCGACTTGCAGGCTCACACGCTGTCATGTCATCCATATTATTGTCACATACATTTATTTGTGCCACATCAAGAATAGTATGATGTGTCATGCCTCTCTTTCCAATTCACTCATTCTAGACCATCCAAAATCTCCAAATACACATCAATACCTCTTCCCACATTAATAACAAACAATAATAAATTAATATATTACAAAATATTTACATAATGTGATATTTTAAAAGACACTTATCATATTACAAATTCTTTCCTTATTATATATATTTTTTCATATTATTGCTATTACTTTTGCACTATAGACATTAAATTAATTTAACATATTTAATCTTATTCACCCATCATAACATAACTAAAAATTTGATATAAAATTCTTAATTCACTTATATTTTAATATAAACCTACTTATATAACAACTTCTACAACAAACTAACATTCTATTTTCATACTCTTATAAACAATTTTTTATTTTACAAGAACTCAAAAAATAAAATCATCTATTCTTTAAATTTCTATTATATTTATACTTTGATTAAGATAAAAAAATTAGAAGATTATAGTATAATTATATAAAAATTAAATAAAAATCATTTCAAATATCATGAATTGAGTAGAAATAAAAAAGAAGTTCAAATCATGATTTAAAAATTTAGTAAACTATTATATATATATATTAAAACTGAGACACAGATTCTGATATCGCCACCTCAAATTGTCACTTTACACAAAATTTTCCAACTCAGCATATTTGCTGAGTTGTCAAATTACTCTCATTTCAGTGTTTTCTAATCCATTTACTCTCATTAGTCATTTACTTAATCTAATTAAACATTTTATATCCCAAAGCTCAAAAGTCACGGCTCACTAATTTGATTATGAAAAAGTTTTATTGGTGAAATTGTGTAGACAATTAAAATGCAAAAACGTTACACTTCCTATTTTAAAACATGATTTAAGGATTGAATAGACAGTTACACTTACAAGACAATTGTGATTAATTCATGAATGTAAGTAAGACCTTCATATCTTATACATATGCCTGCGTCTAAAAACAATATCTAATTATCTACCTGCCTATGAATGATATAAAATCAAATTAATTAAACAATCAACTACACCCATTTAATTTCCAGAGGAAATAATTAACACCAACCAAACTGAGTCTTATGCATTATTGTTGTTTGGATGTGAACTTCCCATCATAGATGTAATAGCAGCCACAAGAGCTGCAGTGAAATTTGGGTCTGCAGTTATAGCAGCCGTGGCTGCATTTAATGTGTCAGCATATGATGAAGCTGTGTTACTGTCTATGCCCTGAGACTCATTGAAGGCAGAGAGCTTATTAGTTTGATCACAAAGGGCTTGTCCAAAAACTTTTGGAGCTGACATAAACTTGTGAGCCAAAAGTGGAGTTAGGAGGCTGAGTTGTCCCTGTGGTTCCCTTTGTAGCTGTGAGGAATTGGTAGCAGTTTGAGTGAGATCAAGTGTGATGGTTGGAAATGGGGCTGAGGCAGAGAGAGTTGCCATGTTTTGTGAACAGGGAATTGCAGCAGTTTGTAATATGGATGGATTAATTAGGCCATCTGAGCTTGGCATTGATCCTGAAAGAAGCATTGAGGCAGCTGCAGATGTGGTGGATGCCATTGCTTGTGCAGTGGGAGGCAGTGGATGGTTATGCTGCCCTTCATATGTAGTGATCAACACACTTCGATCTTCAGCACACCTTTGTACCTACAAAACATATAAAGTCACTTGCTTAGTACACCTTTTTGTGTGATATTCATGTTATAGAGTATATATAAGCGTGTTTTGGTTTACCCGAGATCACGTTTCAAACGTGGATTTTTAGCAAACGCTACTGTCCAAATCCACGTTTAAAACGTAGATGCACTGTAAACCAAACACGCTAATAGTGTTTGTTTGGTTTCACACAAAATCACGTTAAAAACGTGGATAGGACCAACGCTCCTCTCAGTAAAGTTGGCTTGGATCCATGTTTGTAATGTGGTTTTAATAAAAACCAAACACAATAATTTGTAGCCATTAGTCAACTAGCCATGCAAGTGCCATTTTACCTATCAAGATTTCTTAGAAAGCTATCATTTCCCATGCCCTTATCAGGCTTCATAGCACATTGTAGGTCTCTTGTAACACAAAATACAAGGGAAAAATGCTAAATTTTTATCTAATAACTAAATTTTGGTAGAATGCTTACTTGTTTCCGTACAGGACAACCAGTACTCATTGTGCAACGATAATAAGCCCGTGGACAAGGATTCCCTTTCGCCATCTTTTGTCCATACTTTCTCCATTGACATCCATCTGCAATCTGTATATGTAATAAATTAGGATATATATCCAACACATGCAAAATTAACACATAATCATGCATATATACTATACTATAGGAGATATCCTAGACTAGCTAGACTTGTATTTTCCAATTTTATGTTACTAACCATAGGAGTTTCTGATCTTGCTCTAACTGATACACGAGCTTTCTTGATCATTGACATAGTTTCTGATGCTTGGTCCCCCAAAGAACTCAATCTAGGAACTTTGTTAAATAATGCTTGATCCATTCTGCTTTTTGAATTTTCTCTGCTTCCACAATCCACCTTATTATTATCTGCAGCCTCCAAAACAACATTATTATCTAATTTTCTGGCCTTGCAATCCATCAAGTCAACCATGCTTTTGCTTTCTCTAAGTTTGCTCTCATCCTTTTCAGCAAATCCCATGTCTAAAATTGGCCTTGGATCCACATCTTCTCCCTTACCTTTCTCCTCTTTGACTTGGTTAATCTACACATAACCAAATAAAAACAACTTCATATGCTTTTCATCTTATATAATTTGGACCACAAATTAATACCAGAAATTCTTTTCTGTGTTTTTTTTTTCACTCTACTCTTATTCATGAAATTAATTTCTTTGATGATGTTCTATAAGTTAAAAATAAAAATTACCCTATGGTTATCCTGCTGCTTCTGCATTAGCTTGATAAGTTGCATGTGTAAGGCATTGTAGTTATTGTTCACCTCATCCACCAACTCTCTTAAACGTTGATTTTCAGCATTCATCTGGTGCAATTCAGCTACCAAAGCTACAAACTATAGAAACAATTACAAAGTCATAATTAATTACTATATATCTCAATGATCATATATTAAATGTATGTGCAGCTACCTGTTTGATAAAAATTATATATTTAATTTACACCTAGCTAATTATAAACACAAATAAAAATACCTCAGTTCTCTTATTATCATCCATAGTTTCAGATGCTGCATCTTCCTCTGTTGTTCTGTTGCAACCGGTATTCTTTATAAGAAGATCTAAGCTAGTCTATGAATAAATTAACAAAAAAATTAAAGAACAGAATAATTAATTAATCAAAGGAAATAAATATATACATAATAATTTGCTTACATCTACATGGTGCACCATTTGATGATCATCTTCATGAGAAGTAGTCTTGTTTTCAGGGAAGAAATGATCAAGCTCATTATCCATGACAAGTCTTTTCCCTCTAAATGTCATGAGTGGTGAAGCAGTAGAAGAATTAGCCTTGAGTTTGACAATGGCATCATCATTCCAAGTGGGTTCCTCCATGTATATATATATATATATATGTAAGCTTGTATTGAAGGAGTAAGTAGTGTGGTTTGAGGATGGAGGAAGAAAGTTGTTGAATGAGTATGAAAGAAGAGTCCTTTAGTAATTTGTTAAAAGGGAGAAGGAAGAAGGAATGGAGAGAAAGAGAAGGGTCTAATGTAATAGGTGTACAAGTCAGAGATAGAGAGATGCAATGGACTCGGCAATAAAAAGGGTTTTGACTAAGACCAAATATTAATTGTGTTGTGTTGTGTGAACAAATTAATTAATTAATTAATTAATTAACAAGGCAATTTAAATATTCAGAAAATTAAGATTTGAGAAGTAGAACTGAGGTAAGATGGTGCGTAAGTGTCCACGTGGCAGTTTTCTAAAGGGGTTATTTATAAGGTTATATATGTTCACATAAATTGTCAGTATCCAGCAGCATCATGAATATTTGTTATATATGCTTTTTCCTGAAATCTTTTCAATGGCTTGGTTAAATTGACTCATCTGAAATGGTTGGCAAAGAATTTTCGCAACTATACTTGGAATTCTCAGTGCACTACTCAGAAATCATGATGAAGAAAACATTAGTTTCTAATTTATAGGAGTTTTTTAAAAATAAAGATATTTGAATTTGAATTTATATTTATATTTTTTTATAAATTAAGGTGTTTATGTAAAACGTTAAATGAGAGTTTCTAAAAAAATTAGATATAGAAACTAATTTTAATTTATAAAAAAATAAATTTATTTTACCTTATTGATTCAATTTATTTTCTATAAAAGTATTTGCATGTTGAGATATTTATCTAAACTAACCTATAGTCAGTTAGCAGGATTTTTTGTTTTTTCCTTTAATATATACATTTGTGACACAAATTAAATACATAACCACAATTGGTTAGTGGTATAAATATTTGTGGATTTGAGTTCTCTAAAATATTTAGACGATAAAATATAAAAAATATAAATTTAAAAAATAACGGTTGAGATTATGATAATATATATGTACATAAATATATAATAAATCATGGAGTTATTAAAATCTAAATTTTTGATGAATATTAAAATTTTGATTATTAATTTTTATTAATGATTATTATTTTATATTTATCTTCTAAAATCCACCCCTCATTCTAGAAAAGCTAAATTCAATTTTCGCTTTGTTTCTTAGCCATGTATGTTTTTATAGGCGAAACTAATTTTTTTTTCAAACGGAAACTAAGAAATAGTGCAGCCCTTATACAACTAGAGCTTAAGACATGGTCAGCATATGGTTTGCGGAGAGTATAACTGTACATAAATCAGTGCGGTACAATAATTGTATCACACTAGTGGGTACAAGGAGAGAGAGAAAATGAGGGGATTTAGGCACACAGGTCCACTATTATAAAAACAGTGGTACACTGTTTTATGTATAGCTATCGGAACCCATTGGTTTGGTATTGTTTGGACCAAGAAGTAAGTACTCTTGAAGTTATTTTTATTCAAGATTTGGAGTATTTTTTTATTGACCAAGAAAAAAAAGACTTGGAATTTCATTCAAATGGGATTCAAACACAAATTGAAGATTGATTTATCTTTTAGCTCCCTTGTTATAAACACTTCTATTTCTTAACTTAACCATAGTCAATTTTAAAGGGAACACTCACAGGTGTTAACTGTGTTTTTATTGTACATTTGATTTATAGTTGAGTAAGATTATTCTAAAACCGATAGTTATAAATCAATGGTGTATCTTTTACGAAATACATTGGACAAAAGTGATTTAATCAGTCCTATAGAATTGATTACCAACGGGGATTGGTTCAAGTGGTACGTGCTTGATTCAAGATTTCGGGTTCAAGTCTTGTGGATGAAAAAAAATCTCTGCTTGCGTCATGACCAGAAAGAAAAAAGAGCTAACAAACAGACACTTAGTAATTCTCTCAGCCATTTTTTTTATGGAAATATTTTCTTTTTGGGTTGACATGGTAAGATTATATATTGATGAGCTAATTAAAGGGTCATGACCAAAAAGAAAAAGAGCTAATTAAAGGGCATCTCTAACATGGTTGTCCGCACAATGTGCAAGGTTGTTAGCAAGTTTTGTTTTTCTTCTTAACGTTTAAAAAGTATATAGTTGTTAATTAATAGGTCTGGCTTGAGACTCTTGACTTTTTCCTACTATTATTTCAAATATTTATTTTAATTTTTTCCCAGAATTTTACTTTTATTTATTTATTTTAATAAAAAACAAGATTAGAGTTAACGAAGTAATAAAAGAAAAATAAATAATATTTAAGAAATTATAATGTCAATTAATGTTTGGGATTTAAGCTTGTAAAAAAGTACTCCTAAAAAGGATATTACAAAGAGAGAAGATGAGTGAGCAAGTTGGTAGCACCATAACATGACCGGAGACAAAGGATTCAGTATCCGCACCGTCCAATCAAAGACCATTGACCTTGATGGATGGATTTTCCTTCTCCATCTTAATTACAATAATTTTGACCTTCTTCTTCTTTCACGTTACATAAAGCAAATTGCAACACGAGTCTTTTCAAATGTATTGACAGATTATCCATGCATACTTTTACTCCGGTGTCGTAGAATTGTTAGTTGAATATATATATATATATATATATATATATATATATATATAGCGATGCAAAACAAAAGTTTATATTTGATAACAATACTTTGAAAATGAGTTTAAAAAAATTATTTTATTTATATGATAAAATAAAAGGTGGGAAATCAATTTAATGCATCAGCAAGTAGTGCCAAACTCACTCTACTAATACCATTTTGTGATTGTTGAATTCCATAGATTCAATTGTTGAATAATGTAAATATCATAATAATTTTTAGATAAATAACACATTCATTAATATGTGTTTAATTTACCGAAAACCAAGTTTCAAAAAATGAATTTCACGCTACTAAATAGTGTTTACTATATCCACGTTTGAATTGAAAAATTGTTCTTCTTTGTTATCAATGAAGTTGGTTCAACTGGTACATGCTTGATTCTCCTTAAGCAAAGTCTTGGGTTCGAGTCTTGTGGTTGGAAAAAAAATCCAGTTGGGAAAGCTACACTATGATGTGGATGTGTTCGGCTCGAACATGATTGCCTCCCAGAAAGAATAATACATGTGGTTAAACAAAAAAAAAGAGAAGATAACAAGGCAGAGTCTTCATGTGTTTGTCCCCCGTTCTAATAGTAGAATCATGCAAACCAAAACCCATTTTGTGTTTTGTTGACAATCAGGTAACAAAGACACAGGTTTTCTATATGCCAGCGCAAATGGTTGAAAATACTACAGAAAGACACTGAAAATGACTAAAAAGTTTCGGTTGAACATGTACGAGAAATCAACCCGAGTCTTTGATGCTGACTTGTGTGCACACTTAAGCCAATTAATTAGGTTATGGTGCTCTTCTTCTAGCTGTGTAACACCATATCCTGGCTCCACAACACTTCCATTGCTTGGCTGATTTTGGTTGTTGGAGTTAGGGATGATGGAGTAAACACATGGGAGAAAGATGACAATATTGCCATTCATAAGCTCGACAGCTCATAGCAACAAAAGGAGATGTGGATCTTGCTTGTCAAAGTTCAGTGATTTACAACTATTTGAGATGAAATGGTAGGTTGGGGATAAAGGCCTCTTGTAAAATAATGTCATAATTGGTGGGTCTTAACTGTGGCTATGGACAAATGAGGTTTGAAGTGATGTTGTAGGGGTGGGCAACGCTAGTTCATGGTCCTGTTGACAATGGTGGGCTTTCTATTTATGATTGGGATTAAGGGTTATATTAGACATTTTATTTGGGTGTCAACTTTGTGTGGAGTATTCTGTTCTTGGTTGAGTGAGGAATACAGTAAATATAATATTTTGAATTTGAGAAAATGATATGAAGTGCTGGTCAAGTGTTATAATTGGAGTTAGTAACAAAATGATTGATACATGAAATTCTCTTGCTACCCGAATCTGTTCAATTTGCGATGTTAGGAAGGGTCAAACAAAGGAGTAGATAACTACAAACCATGGAACAATCAAAACTAGATGATTACTGTCAGCCCTATGCAGCTTTTACAAGTTAGCCATCAACATGGCCCGAATTTTGGCTCTAAGCTCATCAGAAACATCAGTTATTTCAGGAGATTGGGATGGTGCCCTTGCATGATGATCTGACTTGGATAATCCGGCAGAAGCCTCCCTGCTAGCACGTCCAGCCTCACTTAGTTGTGACTTATCAGATTTAACTATCTCCCCCTCCTCCAAGATTGTTTCTCTGTCAGTATGAGATCTGCTCTTATGTTTTGTATTTCTGCTTCGGTGCCTGCGCTCATCATCAGACGAGCTATAATGTTTATGTGAACGTCGAGAATGTCTATGCTCATGATCTGATACGCTACTCTCTCTATGCCTTCGTCGAGAAGGGCGATGCTTTTCATCAGAAGAGCTATCATATTTATGATGATGCCTATAGTGTTGAAGCTCATCATCGGAGGAGCTGTCATACTTAGTCCCCCTGTAAGAAGAATGCGTGTCTTTGGAGGAGGAATGCTTTCTCTTGTGCTTATACCTGTCCCTGTCCCTGTCCCGACTGCTGTGTGAAGATCGATGAGATCGATGCTTTTTTTTGGATTGTTTGTGATCCCTTTTATCTTCTCTATTTTCTTCCTCCTCTTCTTCCTCCTCCTCATGTTTACTAGATCTAGAACGGTACCTTCTTTTCAATCGCCTTTCATTGTTATCACCAAGTTTCTCCTCAGACTCATTACTTTTATCTGAATTATCAACCGAAGGCTTCTCCTCAGACTTTTGACTTTTATCTGAATTATCAACTTCGAATGGAACAGAGCTTCCTTCCCTTTCTTTACCCACAAGATTTCCAGTCTCGGCATCTGAACCTGAAAGTCCAGAGACTGGTGGCTCAGCTGATAAAGCTCGTGGCAGTTCACCTTTTAATGCTCCAGCTCCACTTTTTATCATGGCTGCAAACATCTTTGCTCGTTTCAATCTCTCTGCCTTAAGCTTCTGCTCTTTAGTCATGTGTGCTTCAGAGGAGTCTGCCTCACCAGCTGCTGCAATAGCTACAGTTTCTGCAATAGCCTTGGCAACAGGGACAGAAGCGCTAGCCTCTGAATTCAGATTTGGATTTTCAAGCAAACCCTGCAGTTGAGATGAATAAAGACTCCCAGAGCTGGACAAATACCCACCATCACTTCCAAGGCCTTGACCACTACCACTTGATGTCTTGGTAAAAATTTCTAAATGAGGATTTTTAATACCCCTAGTGGCAGCCTGAAGAATAGCTGCTGCTGCCGCTGCATCCATGGTAACTGTGTTTTGAGATTGGTTGTCTTTGGGAGTTGAATCTTGACCATCCTTCTTTGACTTGGCAATAATCATCTTGAATTTCTCTTTCCGGTCCATATCATTCGGTAGATCAGAACCCATAGATCCAAATGAAAGATTGTCACTTTCTTCATGTACAGCAGTATTATTGTCCCCTGCACGACCCACAGGATTGTGCTTCTGGTAGCCCTTGCCTGGTAACTTCGACTGTAAGCAATGGTAAAGATTAGTAAGTTGCAGTTCAATGTAGAATTTAACAATACCTTAAAATTAATCAAACGAAAGTGACCTAAAAAATTCAGGGAATGAGCGAAGTGCACAAAATGCCTCCAGATCCCAAATAAAATAATTACTAAAAAGTTAGCAGAAAAACTATTGATTCAGAGAAACATACCTCTTCAGCAGTTTGAAGAACTTTCAGATAGTAAGTATGATATCGATTAGATGGCAGAAGAAATGGGAACCTTCCATAAGCACGATCCTGTTCAGCAAGAACAGCCTCAAATTGTTTGCCATTTTTTATGATGAACTCAACTATCTTCTCAATAACTCTCTTTAAGTCAGATGGCGGTTCAACAACAGGTAGTTCAATCTTAGCATTACTTGGCACAGAAGTCTGTGACTTATTCACAGCATTCGACACTGAATCCAAGGCATCACTGGTTTTTGCCCTAGCTGCTGTAGCTGTCTTAACAGTACTAACAGAATGATTCCGCTTAATGACAGGAACTTTTTCTTTCAAAGAGGGTATTGAATTTTTTGAAATGCTTCCATCCTTCTTGGCTGCATCTGAAGAAGATTCAGCCTGTTCTATTCCTGGAGAAGCATGAGTATTGGCAGCATCAACAGCTCCCTCACATTTGTTTCTCTCTAAATCACAAGTATTCTCAGTTGTATCATCCTCATCCTCTCCAGATCCATAGACAGATCCAAGCAAAGACAATGCACCACCCGTTTGATCAAGTCCCTGACTTTTATTCTTGTCCACATTTGAGTCACCATCATTCAGATGTTCTTGATGATCAACAAGAAACCTAAAATATGCATGAAGACGGTGGTCAGGCATGAGGAAGCCAAAAGTTGGATTATCTCCTTGTTTCACCCTCAGAATAATTTCTGACTGGCTTCCGTGTTTGCTGACAAACATTGCAGTCCTTGAAATAATCTGATGCACCTTCTCATTTGGAGGCTGGAAAAGGAAAACAAACAAAAAAGGATTCATCTTCAATAAATGTGAATTTCAAAATTAGCACAAAAGGGTCTTCTTGCCAAGCAGAAAATATAGATACATAAAGATCTTACTAAACAAACACAAGACATTAGACAAGCTCACATATACTTGGATAATCATAAAGATCAAGAAACAGGACTTTATGAAGATATGTTTCATCCCATTTGCTCTCAAGAGGTAAAGAATCAACGAATTTCTATCATCCTAATCCCACCTGCACGGCCCCTTCTCATGACATCAAAAGGAAACAAGGTGCCTGTGAATGGCTACCTTGAGTCACAAGAACTCCATTAGCTCCGAGCATCTGAAACTTAGACATCGTAAGCCTTAGAATAACATATGTACCCTAGACAATTATCACCTAATCACATTGGTTAAACAATGAAAGGTCAATTAAATGTGTAACATCTGAAAATCACACGATGAAAACATATTTTTAGACAGAGGTTACTCACCAGGTTATGGAGTAAGTTTTCTGGTACTGGAAAGCTAGGATGAAAACCAGACTCAGTATCATTGTCCTTTGTCTCTGTGGACACGTTTGGATTTTCATATGAAAATGCTACAGCTCGATAGCCAGATGAATTCACTGGACCTGAATCATTATCTAAACAAACAAAAAAAAAGGTGACATCCATCATCAGAATCACATATAATTCTCAACTGCAATGATATCAAACACCTAAAACAGTGATTGCACTAACACAAAACTTAAATGGAAGCCAGGTGAAAACATCCTTACTTGTATTCTGACAAAGGAACCGTAGCAAATAACATTCCATCCTGCAAATGTGGAGATAGTTGTTGCACAAACAAAAACACTCAACATAGTCTTCGGTGAAAGTTGGAAAAAAGTTGTTCCAACATCCATTGGAAAAAAAAAAGAAAAACATTCCCTGACTTGATAGCCATTAGCCAACGGTGCACCAACACCTAGTTGCCTCAGCCAAATGCCATATCTTAACCAAATATATCAACATGTCCAAAAGACGAGGACAAATCGAATAATCTCGTTTAACCTAGTTTGTTTAAAATTTATTTTGGAGACAAATATTAGAGAATTACTCCATGATTCATTAAAAAGCCTTAATATGTTACAAAAATATGAACGTCTTCACTCTTCAGTATAACAATGGAGAGGATAGATCTAATATTATTTTATAGACCAGAATATGTTAATTTCAAACCTTTCATCATGTAAGGAAACATTCTAGCTACAGCTAGGTGAGCTTTATCAAAAACCAAAATTTCTGTAAAACTGTTTAATGGTTTCTAATTCTCCTAAAGGTTTCAAATCACACTATCTTCCATTTGATCAACTTCATATATTAACCTTCAACCCTAGAAACTTTTCCAATTTCCATCCTGAGAAGAACATAAAACAAGATCCAATAAATAATCTAACCTCTGTCCACTCAACAACCAATACAATCCTATCAAGCAATTCCAACCAAAAGAGAAACTTATTTTGGGAAATTCAACCATAACAGAAGCGAAACATGAATAAACCAAATAGATACGGAAGGAAGAAAAAAGAAGAGAGAAGCAGAGCAAGTAAGTAAATATTAGGTTACCTACCTTGTGATTGTTCGTCAGAAGAAGATGATGAAGGGAGATCGAGATAACGTTCATAATCGAGGTCAGCTTCAGGTTGAAAAGGGCGGCGCTTGAGGCGAGGAGGAAGGGGACCAGAGAGAAGGTGGCGAACATCGTAGCGATCGATGGAGAGGGAGTTCCACTCTACCAGAGCTTCCGCTGAGTTCACGAACGCCGCCATGCCGTCGTCGTCGAACAGCATGGCGTGCCTCCCAACCACCTCCAGATCCATCGATTCTGGACCCTCCGATTGGTTGATGATTAAAGACGCAACTTGATGTACTCTCTCTCTCTCTCTCTAATAAAAAACGAAAAATGATGACCGGTAATTTGTAATTGTCGCTATGAATGAATGAATATGAATGAAATTTGGAGTGCAATTTTAGGATGATTGGATCTTTCCCTCTGATGGTGCCCTATGTGTAAGGGCTGGGCCCAAGTTGCTGTTTGAACTTTGAGCCTTTGGCCCATTCAGATTTGAATTGATTGGCGACTGTGTGAAATAATAAAATAATAAAAGAAATAAAAAATAATAATGATAATGATATAATTAATAATAATTGGTTTAGTCTCCGGAGTTTTATGAAAAGTTACACTATTTTCCCTATTTTTCATTCCAATCATGTAACTCTTCTGATGGGATTTCGGCCCTTTAATATTTCAATGTACCTATTAAAAAAAAGTAAAATTTGGATATATTAAATTATAACTGTTGGATTGGAAATCGACACTCTGCAGTATTGCAGAGAATTCGGCTCCATGCAATGGACCAGGATCCTCTCCAGTCCAAAAAATACTGTATAGGATTTCGGCCCTTCAATATTTTAGTGCACCTATTAAAAAATAGTAAAATTTGGATATATTAAATTATAACTGTTGGATTGGAAATTGACACTCTGTAGTACTGCAGAGAATCCGGCTCCATGCAATGGACCGGGATTCTCTCCAGTCCAAAAAATACTGGATGGGATTTCAGCCCTTCAATATTTCAATGCACCTATTAAAAAAAAGTAGAATTCAGATATATTAAATTATAATTGTTGGATTGGAAATTGACACTCTGCAGTACTGCAGAGAATCCGACTCCATGCATGGACCGGGATCCTCTCCAGTCCAAAAAATACTGGATGGAATTTCGGACCTTCAATATTTCGATGCACCTATTAAAAAAAAGTAAAATTCGGATATATTAAATTATAACTGTTGGATTGGAAATTGACACTCTGCAATACCGCAAAGAACCCGGCTCCATGCAATGGACCGGGATCCTCTCCAGTCCAAAAAATACTGGATGAGATTTCGGCCTTTCAATATTTCAGTTATGAATAGATAAAAATGCATTGTTTATTCATTCAAATTAAATATTCAGCTTTTCTAAATTGTAGATGCACGCTTTATCCGATAAAATGTAAAAATAACCACAAATGTTTTTAAATTACCGTGTGAGATTACCCGATAATAAAATAGAGTTGTTTAATCTTAAATGTCATTTATTCAACTTGTATAATTATGCATTTTCATCTTTTATGATGTTATGGTAGACTCAACATGTTGGGAGGCTTGCAAGCAAACCTTTGTAAGGGTAATTGTATCCAATGTTTTTAAAACCGGACCGGTCATTGAACCGGCCTGGCCACCGGTTCAAGGTTCAATGGTCGAACCGTGGTTGAACCGTGGTCGGACCGGTAGTAAATAAAATAATAATTTTTTATATTTCTATCTAGTAAATTAAAATTTATATAGCAAAAAAATTGTGTTTTTTGCCCTTTATCTAGCTATGTTTGACAAAAAAAATACTATAATCAAAAGTTTTAAAAATATAGACCATGTTTCGGTTAGCCTATAGGCCTTTGGCCCATGGCCCCATCCCCTTAACCCATCTCCATTATTCCTTCACCAACTTTACCTCATTCGTGATGTGTCTATCTTTATTTATCAAAACAAGAAACAAACCCAACTTCACCTCTTCCTACGTGGCACTGTCTTTGTTTACACGCTCTCCAACCTTCCTAACCCATAATCCTAAACTCCATTTGATAAAATCTTTTCACGTCCACTACGAAAGTGAGAGATTCTAAGTTTCTAACTGTGGTCGGATGGCTGGGACGGACGGAAGCAGCAGGAAGATGGAACGGGTGGGACGACATCTAGACAATATGTTTGTGGCCGAGAAGAAGGGGAGAAGAAATTTTCTTTCTTTTTGTTTCCAATTAGGGATTCTGTTCTCAGGAAATACTGAATGAGAAACTCTCAGCAGCACAACAGATTTTTTTTTTGGCAATTTTTTTTTTAAAATTAAAACCAGTAAACCACCGGTTCTACACCGGTTCACCGGTTTGTGGCCGGTTTTACCGGTTCCTCACCGGTTTTCTGTCCCTCCGGTTTTCAGGGCCAACCGAACCGCTCCTACCACCGGTTACCGGTCCGACCGTCCGGTTCTGACATCTATGATTGTATCAGATGGTTACAATAGACAGTTACTATATCCCCTTTATATATTGTTATAGATTATAGATAAAGTGAAAAAAATGGTCTTAAAAATTAAAATTCAAATAGCAAAGATTGAACTCTCAAATTTGAGATAGAAGATCAATTTCTAAATCGATATCCTAGGTCTAATAATAATAGTATTTACTTATATTTTTTTATAAAGGATGTTATTAGAAATTGAGGGTCTAAAATAATGGTTTGGGCTGCCTTACCCTCAAGATCCCACTCCCCCTCGATTAATATTTTATAACCCTGCGACTCCATTGTGAACTACAGTTCGACACCGTAATGGTTGCCTTAATCAAACTGAAAAATAATCCCAAATATCACAACTCACAAATCGAGATCCCTACAGGCTACAGTCGAATTGAAGTCAATGGCGAATAATTATAGCCAAAACTAAATTTGTTCCACAAATAGATGCTGAGGTTTTTTCCACACAGTACCACACTACTATGCCACTTTGGTTATAACAACTAATAAGGCAATTGCCATTAAGCCTAAACTTTTAGTTTAGGAACAATGTCGAATCAAAAACCATAAAAAAGATTATTATGTTTACCTTGAAACAAATAAGCCCCCTCCCTGATTTTAAAACAAGGGAGGGGAAGACATAACTATGACTAATTTACTCGCTCAGATTAATTAGTTTACCAGGAAAAGAAAAAGATAGGGTTACAATATATGTCACCAGTGACCTATCAACCTAGAGGAACACAAATCATACAGAAGTGGACACCGTGGCCCCTGATAAAGTTGGGGATTGCTTGTTTAAAAGTTGAATGGTTGACTGGAGGTATCTGTCTTGGGCACTCAAACATGAGTTGGCAGTTTCAATCAGTGTAAGGCAAATAGAGGATAATTCATCGTTTAGCTGCCAACAACCAAGAAACAAACAGTGATTAGAAGGCTGAACTAGAATACCGCACATGATTCAGATACAACTCTGCAAAATTCATTTAGAATTTCTGCTTGCAATAGCGTAAGTATGATGACTTCAACTTGGATTTATCCATAGAATACTAGCTGGATTTTGCTACAAAACAATGAATAATTTAAACAAGAAAATGTTACATATCTCACTGGAACTGTGGAACATTAGCATCGTGATCCAGCTTCTCCGAAAGGGTCTTTGTATGAGAAACATGCATATTCTGACTTCTTTTATGTTTCATTAAATCGTTTTTTGGGAGGGAGGGGGGGAGGGGGGCTTATAAGAGGGACTTTCACCCATAAGGCCATCCAGGGGTGAAACAGAGAACAATCAATTTTGTCAAACTTCTGATATATGCAACAAACATGCAGGGACAAAGACGTTTCATTTGCTTCTCCCTTTTACAATAAAATGCTGGAAACTATGTGATATAGACATAGGCTCAGTTTAGATTAACTTCTGTAGAAGATATTATAGGAGAAGAAAATCAAATAAACCGAGAAGGTAAAATGAATCAAACTTGTTTCATAAATCAAAACTAGTCTTTGCAGCTCAACTTTTTCAAAGACTCTCCTATTTAGCTTCTAAAAAATTGAGTTATAAAAACTAATTTCACAACTTAGGAAAGAAGTTGGATTCATTTTACCTTCTTGGTTCATTTTATTTTCTTCTTCTATAAGTTCTTCTAGAGAAGTTTATCCAAACTGACCCATGGTGAACAATGTTTCAAATAATTTTTAATAGCAGACAAGGAATAATTTGTGAGATAGTTTGTATTGTAAGTTTATAACTACAAATTTCTAGCATTGATATTTTTATTTAAAGAACTATTAAACAGTTACCCTGAATGGGGGATTAGTCCCATGCCAAAGGGTAACAAAGGCTGCGGGGATACTCAAGCAAAAACCCAAAAAAGATATTATAATGGCTAATGGACTAACTCCCTGTTGATTTAACCACCCATTTGTCTGGTTAGTATTCCTAAATTGGAAATAGTTTTGTTGAGAATTTATAAATCGCAATCCCCCTTTTTCCTTCATAATTAATGACAATGAGATTGATTACAAGTGTTAAATGGAAAGCTGAGTTTAAACAATCATACAACAGCCTACCATGAAAGATGATGCAATACAATTGCAAGCTTCAAGTGCCATAGTTCCTCGAACAGCCTTCATTTAGTATGATAAATCAGTATCAATTATAATTGGTCAAATAAATAAACCAATACTAATTAAACCAAAATGATAGTACCTGGGAAGGTTCTTGTTGAACGGCACTAAGCAGGTTCTCAAGAACTAGCTTAGACAAAGAAACAAGTTCTTGCTTATAAGATGAATCCCCATAGTATAACGTGTCATTGCCAGGAATCTGAAACGGGAAAAAATACATTGCTTTGGGAATTAAAATACATAAACCATAAATCATAACTGATCAGGAAGACTGTGATTTCAAAACCAAAAACCATTGCACTTATTATAGCCAGTGCTAGTATGAAACAACTGGTGAAACTCATGAACAATGTTGGTTAAAATGCAATGACATGTTGGTGATCATTTCACAGATGATTGAATATAGATGATCATGATCATAATAAAATAGTCTCCCCTCCCCACCTCTCTGCTCCTTAGGTTATGCCCAAAGGAAAAGAAAGACCTTTGCAGGTAAGGTGTGATTAAATGTTGAGTTCACTAGGGAAGATTAATGCATGAGCAGACATTACTGAAATTAATTAAGATAGGAGGCACAGAAAGATTGAGAGAAAAGGAAAGGTGGAATAGATTCACTGAAGTGGCTCAGAATATATACATAAGCTAACTCTATTTATACTGGAGCTATGGCCACCAAATGACACATATACCCATTACTTTGGAGTTTGGATGCTTGACAAGAAACCCGCAAGACTTCTCTAAATACTATACCTGTGTATTTGCATGATATGGCAGATTCTTTTGTGATAAAGTTGTCAATAATAATATGATAGCCGAAAAAATCTGTGTCCTCATTTTTGGGTCAAACCTACAAGGGTTTTGTCAATTCATTCATCAAACAAGATCTGGAAAGGGAAGAGAGAGATTAAAAGTAACAAGGGAAGTATTCTCAAAGGGAAAAAAAGAGTTTTGAATATGATATATCTCAAAGAAAGCTTACCATGATTGGGAGCTGATCAATGTAAACAAGTTGTTTGGCAAATAGGTGCCTGGTAGACTAAAATTACCTTCAATAAAGTTAAGAAAACCATAATAAATACACACATATGAGGAAGGGGTGAAAAGGAAACCACATCTCAAGACCCACTATATAGATCTTTCTATTACAAGTTATAATAGTAAAGACCTCCATAAAAAGAAATTTTGAAGTTTCTATGTAAATCAATGTAAAAAATGAAATAATATTGACAACCTGGAACCATAATTAAGAAGCCACATAGCTTTCTAATAGATGAAACTAGTCCTTCAACATCAGTTGGAGTTCGAAGGCCTACAAAATCCAGCAAATCAACTGTCAATTATGTTTACATTCAAAGAATACGGATGGTGAATTTTTTTTAGAAAGAAGCCATGGTGGCACAATCAATGTACTTTTATCACAGTACTGAAAAACAAAAAACATGATGATACAAGCAGCCCTAAAAGACAGGAGAGAATAATGCTCAATAAAAACCCCTCTTGGAAAAGAATAGTGGGTGTCTTAATCTTACAGCATATTGTAGCATTCAATGTTACATTAGTTATTTCTTAAAACTAGTGTCAGGGTACTTATATTAAGGAAGAAGTTAGTCTTGTTTGATCACATTTTCTTTAAGTTTTAAGCATTAAAAGCCTTAGGTAATTACAATAGGGAAAATGACCATCAAGTTCAGTTTACCAAAAAGTCTTCCATTTGAATTTATAACTATTAACTCAATGATCACATAATTTAACCTAAAATACAAACATAATTTAGCACTGAATGGCTTTACCCATTTTAGTTCATATAATGATTGATTAAGTACCAAACTAATTTAACAAATAATATTCCTACATTTTGATACAGCATTTTTTCTTAACCATATATCTGCTTGTTACTTGGTTAGTAATTTTTCTTAACCACTGTTTGATATTATCATATATAAAATCAGCATCAAATGAATTCCAACAAAATAGACATGCCACAAGTAACAGATAAACTAGCATTCAATTTCGAATATTGGGTATTAGTATTTCCATTGGTTCAGCAAGTACTTTAGATGTTTTGCATATAAACAAACCATCAATTATGTCCAAGGTATGCAAACAGCTGATTGCTGAATCAATCAATCCATCTGAATGAGAAACCAAGCCCCCTAAGAATGCAACCTGAAAATTCCAACTGTGAATCCATTAATATGTAAATGCAGCAAAAATACATGCAACTTTAATGTACCAAAAGCTGACATACCTACCTCTGCAGTCTCTAGAAAAAGATCAAATTGCCTCTGAGCAGAAATAGAAGGTATTGTGACTTCGCTAAATGTGACGCAGGATTTGACAAAACTTAGATTTTTCTGAGTACATTTTAAAGCTTGAATTGCTAAAGAATTGCTGGAGTGAACAAGAGTTTCCTGCAAGAAAGCATGATATCACTAAAAATTTTACCACGGCCTTTTGCAGTTTTGCTAATTGTGTGACCTTTTAATAGACAACATAACTACTGGCTGCACTTTAAAATGCATTAACAAGACAAAATATTGGTAAAGACTAAACTTTCAAAGGCCAATGGGCAATAACTAGGACTTAACTTCTTTCTAGGGGGGTCTCACATCATATATTATCAACTATATCTTCTAGTGGCCATGCAAGTAGTAAAGCAAGTGTTTTCACTAAAAAGCACTTCCTTGCAACACTTCATCATTTTTAATATTATAGAACAATATCAGATGACATTCGTAATTTTTTACATTAAATAATTTATTATAAATCAATTAAAAGAAAAACAATAACAAACCTTAAGCTCATTTAATCTACCAAAGGCTCCTCGACAATCAACCAGAAATGCTAATTGGTGTTCTAGCTCTGCTCCATAATCTACCTAGTGATTAGAGGCATTTAAGTGTCAGCAAATCCTAATCATGAAAAATACATCACCACAACTAAAAAAAGTTAGCATAGATGCAAATAACATCCAAAGGAACAAGTTACCATGTGCACAAAGCGAGATATTGAACGTGCCACTTGGCCATCATCATCTTTCACATTCATAAATTCCATATTGTCATGCAGAGTCTGAGAAATTTCAAAAAGCAACTGTATGCTCGTCGGATCACTAATGTGACCATTCCTGCTTAACAAATAATAATATACTTAAAGTAATGAAATGAATACAAAAAAAAGACAGTATATTCACCAACCAGAAGACAGAAACAAGAGGTAGGCAGCAAGCATATCAAGAAAGAAAACATTTGAAAGTGCAAAAAAAAAAAAAAAAAAAAACTCTAAACATGATTGAGTTTGGATCCAGGATCTGGATGTAATATCCCACCGATTTTTTTTAGATAAAAAAATCCCATCAATTCTAATTCGGTAAGAATGACTTTATCTAATGTTAACTGAGCCGACTTGATGCCTTAGCCTTATATTTATAGTTCCTAATTTAAGAAAATAGAAGATCATTTCAGATGTATTTTCAACATTAGATCCAATATAGTAGCCTCAGGAATTTAAGTCCTTATAGAATCAGTGATAACAATCATCAACGTATACTTAGGTTAGTCCAGATTCTTTACCACAGCTTTTAATGTTCAAGTGCAGAGGAAAGGAAAGGTATATGGAATTGTACTATGTTAGCAGCTATTTGGGGTTATTTGGATGGAGCCTAATGCCAAAATTTATCAAGAAAGTTTTGCTTTTTTCATGGGATAGGGTGGATTTCTTGATCCCTTTGCAGTAGGGCCAATGTCATTTTCAGTAGATATCATTACGGCCTAACATGCACAGGATTTGTATGTTTTATTCCATTAATGAGTACATTCTTCTTCCACTACAGTTAGTTTTTTTTCCTGATTTTCTTCTTCCAAACAAAAAGGTAAGAAAGAAAATGAAAATCAGATGTGTAGGACCATGTAAATTATGTAAGAAAAGGTGACTCGGAGATAATTCAACAGTTCTGCCTCACAATTTCAAAAGCAAATTGCCTTTTAAAATTCCCACAGTGGCAAAGGAATTAGTATTCAAATATCAATTAACTCAACCAAGTACTAAAAAGATAAAATTTCTTATTCTTCAAACTCTCAAAGAACATATATATCAAATATGAATGAAAAGGCCAAGGTAAACTCATGAGTGGCAATAAGGGTAATGCATGAGCGAAAGCAATACAGTAAAATAAAATGTTTGTGATATCAATGGTACCTTGTCGCCATATTAAGGATGTGCAGAAATACAACATCCTGTGATTTCCCATACATTACATCTAAGATTTCAGGAAAGCGATTCTACAAAATAATAACAATAAAAAGAAATCATCACTAGTATTTAAATAGCTCATGTACTGAAGAAATGAACAGACAAAGAGAGAAAGATGATAAAGTACAACAGTATCTTATTAGGAACTTACCAGAGAAAACACATCCTCCAAACACTTAAAATGAGACATAAGCTTCACCAAGAGAGATTGCAAGCTCGGCATTTCATCTTCTGTAACTCCTCCAGTCCAAGCACGCTGTGAAATGCCTTCCAAAATGGTGCTCAAAAGGTTATCCTGGCATAAATGAGTGTATTTAGAGGAAAGATTACAAAAGAAGGTATTAATCATTATTCTCATTAAGTTACAGGTAAGTAACAAATCTTGCCACCTCACTCACCCAGCTAACAAATCTTGGATAGTCAAACCCTGAGATTGAGCAAGCTGGAGTTACAGGTAAGTAACAAATCTTTACACCTCACCCACCCAGCCACCAAAACTATTATATGTTGATATACTGTGTAAATCTGGAATTCTGGATGATTGAAGGGACAAACACCAAAAATTGGCTTTGTAAAAACATTGCATAATATAGTGCTGACTGCCAAGTCAAGACAAGCACTAGTCAGTCAGCCATTAAGATTCTTAGATTTTGGGCCTGGCCTAACTCAACCCCAAAAGCTAGCTTGTAAGGTAAGGATTGCCTAAGACTTATATACTTTTAATTGGCCTTATCTCTAGTCAATGTGGGACTCTCCAACATACCCCCTCACGCCCAGGACTGGACATCTGGAGCATGGACATCGACAAGTGGGGGCCCAATAACGGATCTAGGATAGACTCTGATACCATCTTGGATTTTGGACATGGGCCTAACTCAATCCCAAAGCTTTTATACTTTGGCCACCCCCTCACGTCCAAGGCTGGACATCTAGAGCGTGGGCATCTATGGGTGGCGACCCAATAACAACGAATCATCTAGGATAGGCTTGATACCATCTTAGATTTTGAACCTAACCTAACTCAACCCCAAAAGCTAGCTTGTAGGGTGAGGATTGCCTAAGACTTATATACTTTTAATTGGCCTTATCTCTAGTCAATGTGGGACTCTCCAACACACCCCTTCACATCAGGGCTGGACATCTGGAACGTGGACATCTACAGGTGGGGGCCCAATAACGAATCTAGAATAGGCTTTGATTTGATATCATCTTAGATTTAGACTTGGGCCTAACTCAACCCCAAAGCTTATATACTATATTTTGGCCACCCCTCATGCCCTGAGCTGGACATCTATACAGGTGAATGGTTTTATATAATATATTTCCAACAATTACTAGTTTACTTCAAATGCATGTCAGCCCAAATAATCCTTACCATGTAAAATGGGCAATAGATAACACTCAACAAAGAAAATACTCAATGGCATAACACAAGAAACCTTTCATTCACACAACATACAGAACCAACAGCAGTTTGATTGTACCCACTCACATTAACTTACCATTTGATTCTGAAGAATAAGATCAGTAAAAGCATCTACAACCTTCAGGTATTCATCAAGGCTGTCATACTGAGAAATAACCTGAAATTGCAGCCAAATTTGAGAATATATGAAATACCTGGAGGAAAATATGACAGTCTGGCAAAAAGATGCGTACAAATGAAGTTCAAACTAAATATTAGAAAGCAAAACCTTTTACTTTTTAGAGAGGTCAAAATTACCATATATTCAAATCTGAACTCGTGAGTTCTTACAGAGAGTGAACTACTTAGACCATCCCTAAGGTTGAATGTAATTACACAAACACCCCCTCTTGAAATAAAATAAGAGGGGTTTCTGGTATGTGAAGTGAAAATTTAAAATCATGGAGATTTATGTAAATATTAGAAATAAGTCAATATTTAATAAATCAAGGTTTATATTATATACAGTATACTAGGGGGAAGAGGAAGAGTATATGATTGTTTATCTTTCATACAATTATCAAACTTATTTTAGAGGCCACCCTTGATTTTAGAGGTCAACACATCCTTAACTTATCAGACTTTCCTTAACAACAGTTGGGAAATGGATGTTAATAAAAAGTCTGCAAAATAGCCTTTACCTTTTAAGTCTATGTGTAGTAACAAGGCAAATAACAGAGAATAAGAGAGATGGACAAAAATTAATGTGATTCAACCTACAGTCGATTCATGCTTTCACTTTTCACAAGTTATTTTACAGGAAAAACGGAATGGTTTCATTGAAGGGTTATCTTCATTAGGCATGGAAATCTCTACTTGATTTTTTTTAGGGGATATCATTCATTCATTCATACATTCATACATTCATTCATTCATTCATTCTCATTCATACATATGAAGAGCACACCAACCAAGCTGGCCCAGTCTCTTTCCTTCTATTAATGAATACTTCTTCCCAGCATTCTAACTAACATCTAACAGAATAAAAGATTGCATGCCCCTGACACCACCCTTGCCTATCACTAGAGGAAACAACAAACAAAATACACCATTTCTCCAAAGGCAGATGGATGTAGAGATGGAGATATAAGAAGAATATATGAAATTGCAAAGAAAGTAATAATGTAACTCTGAAATGATGCAAGATGAACTGGAAATTTATAAATACCTGAAAAACTTTATCCAACACAGCACTGACAGCATCAACTGGTGATTTCTGTTCATACAGCCTGAATCCAAGCAATCTGTAATTCATGTGCTGCATCACCAAAAAGAACAATAAAATTGCATATTGGAAAAATTGAAACAGAGAATGCAGCTAAAATATAGCAAATAAGGTATGATTGAAATTGTAATTGCATACCTGATCAAAGGAATTATCCTTGCTAAATTCAATGAGATGAAGGATATGAAGAACGTTTGAACTAACTACTTCAATAGGAAGTTCGTTTAGTAAATGATGAAGAACAATTGAAACACATGAAACACTCCCAAAATCCTGTTGATTCTTCATCAATCCAAGCTCTGATAGAACTTCATTGACTTGTCTCTTTAGCATAGTAAGATATACTTAGATCAGCATAACACAGAGGATAACGAGGGGAGAAAAGCAAGGAAAAAGTTAGCAATGGATTTCATTCTTTCTCTAACTTATTGTCTAGTTATTGAAAAAGATAATAGTGGTAATAATTCTTGTTGATCATTAAGATATAGGACTTGATAATCCATTATACTAATGAAAATTATATATGCAATTATGCATACTCCTGTTTCATGAAGTTTCAAGTTTTAACCAGCATTTCCATTCCCTTTAAGTGCTCTAGCAAAATTCAAAATGGAAGAGCAACCATATCAATCAATTAAATTTCAATTGTACATTTCATATCACAAAGGTATATTAAACTACGATCATATATAATATTATCCAAAACAAGCAAACTTGTGAAAAGAAACTTCATTACATACCTGAGACAACCCATTAAATATACACTTCATAATATACTCAATGGTTGGTTCCATCAGACTGACTTGCAATTTTTTATTGTGATCAACATTTTCATGAGTTCTTCTGTTGGCTGATAATATTTGCAACAAAATAACTCTGATGTCATTAACACATGTAACAAGATAACCTGTTCCAGTTGCACAATTCATGAAATAAGTTTTATGAAACTGAACATGAGGAAGTAAATAGCAGTAATCAGAAACATTAAATTACAGAATGAGTAGGAGCATATGCAGTGACCTTTGCATCCATTGAGAAAAAGGGGTAAGAGAGTAAATTAAGCTTTCATAAGTAACCAAGCACTCTGCTATAGAGCACAGAATACAAACAAGAGCATAAATTTTTATATAGAGAAGAGCATAGAACAATATTCATTGATTCTGTTTGCTCAGAAATAACTAATGAAATAATTTGTTTACCAGCTGACTTATCGCATTCTCAATGGCCTTTTAAATTTTGGCAATTCAGGGAAAAAAAACATGAACTTTAAAATCAAAGTATCTGTGTACTACTGTACTGGCATCAAATAGTATATAATATTTCTTACTGAGGTCTTGAATTACAGTTTCCACACCATTACATATGTAAATGCTAGAACAAAAAATTTCTGGACACATACAGATCTTATTTTAACAATTTGAAGGGGTCCGTCTGTTTCCTGTTCATGTTTTTATACATCATAAAAAGCGATATATAATATAAACCAAAATACCTATATCATGTGAAGGCAGCTTCTGAGCACAGTGAGCCATGTATAGACGGCAATATGCTGATGCTACTGGATCCCCTAATCCTCTTGTCATCATTACCAAGCGTTGGAGACTGTCTGCAGGTTGGTCAAGTAGAAAACGCCAGCAAGGCAATATTGCCAGCTCCAAGTAACTGCAGTACAATCCCAGACAAACATCCAGCACATACCAGCTAGTAAGAAGCAATCTTTAGTACACCAACTTTTAAAACTTTATTAAGTATTAACAAACTCTTTGAAGAGGTTTCTTAAAACAGGTCTGTAATATAGCAAATTATCATGCAATATTGACAGAAACATTGCTTGTCACATTACACCCAATCTTCTTTGTATTAATACTATATAAGAGCTTCCAAAGCATGTAGAAGTTCATTATAAATAAACACAGGACACTCCACAACAAAGCAAATATCTACCAATAAAAAACAACCCCTTATCACTGCCCGAAATATACTACATGTAGCCAGTCCAACTTTTTCTACTATCAAAACTCATGCATTTTACAACTATTTCAGTATTCACCATCCATGGGCCCCATTTCTAATTAAAACCAAATCATCCAGAAAGCTTAAGCTACTAGGTGTAGGTGCAATGATGGCTTTTATGATTTTATCTCTAACATGCCCTCCAATGAAAGACCTTTGGGCATAAAACATGGACAACACACCAGTGGCCAGCCCACCCAAACCTTATGCTGAAACTATAATTCAATCAAATGAACAATAGAGCAAAGATCAAATGCCAGATTACTTGATCAAAGAGGCTTTGATAGCATATCAAGAACCAAATTATCAAAAAAAAACATAAGCAGATAGTTAGGCACAGACACAAGAATGGTTTTTATATTTAACAAGACTGTGATTCATCCAAAATGTTGTTTTGTATAATCTAATTGTAGCAAAAAAGCATGGCTATTTCTTTGTTGAGGTGGCTTTAGGTTTATATTTAAAATTGTGGAAATTTAGATGGCTATGATTCTTGTAAGAGCACAACAATGAACAGTCTTTTAAAAGTGAAATCAAAGAAATTCTAACAGTGATTATGAAGAAATTAGAGGTGGGCATAGCATCAGAAAGTATCAAACCAATACAGAAGAAAAATAACATCATGGGAAGAAGCATATAAGGAATAAATTAAATACAGAGGGAAGGAAAAGGACTTCACATGCGTGGGAGAAGCTCTTGCACAGCACCAATTTTGCAGAACCAGTTATTGCAAGTTTCTTTGGCATCAGCACAAATATCGCTTGCTTCAAAGCTTTCTACATGATTCAAATAAAATATTTAAGAAAAAGATGCCACTTTTAAATTCGGTCGAACTATCTCCTGCAGATCATCAAGCTTGTATGGCATGTATAAAATATTTCCAATAAACACGATACAATTTGAAACATATTTGATGATTTCTGATGTTTGAGATAGTGTGAACCTTTTTTAGGTTAGCATATCATAGTGAACATATTTTCAATTGGTTAATTCATCCCAAATTGAAAATATCCCAGATGGTAGTTCTACCTATAATACATATACTTGTCTATGATGGATGGATACTCCAAAAATGGTGGGATATCCAAATCGCATTTGTACCCGATGTTGATAATACTACTAATTTACCTGCATTCATATTTTTGGTGTGTATGTAAAATATCTGCAGGGACTTGGGAGAGGGAGAACACATGGAACTTGGGATGGGATAAGAATCACATATTTTAACTTTTTCCTCATGTTAGAATTAGTCACATGTTGTTTTAAATTAGTAACAGCTAAATAATAATTAGCTGTCAATCCCTAATTAGTTGCTAATTAGGATTAGATTTAGCAATCATGTTCTTATGTATTTATTGCATACATATTATAAATACAGCGTGTGTGGTCTGAGTAAGACACACAGAAACACACAAAAATCTCAATTTCAACATGGTATCAGAGCGGTACCATCCACCGTGACATGTGCCATCGCTTTTCCGCTGCCTAGTTCCAAGTATGGAACTTTGTTCGTGTTCAAACCCTTTTCAGCCGTTGACACCATTGTCTAGTGCCATCAGTCGCTCTCCTCCGCCATGTAGTCTTTTCCGACGCGTTTTCAACATTTTCCCGACGTTTTTCCGCTATCTTCAGCCGCTGCCGCCGCCGGAGACGGCAACGATTCTGACCAGCGACCACACCGCTAAATTCGCCCCTCTGAGACGAGTCCAACGCTGCCAGAACCGCCTCGAACGGCGTTCTGACGCGCTAACACGCGCCCTATCTTCGTCGGCGCGTTTTTCTGTTGCCAGCCGCCGTCTGCCGCGCGTGGCGGCGCGTCCGGCCACCTTTCTGGCCGATCTCACCGCTGCCGAACTTGCCCTTCCGTCCTCTATCTCGATCTGGGCATCGTTTGTCTAGTTCATGTCCGGTACTTGGGTCCTTTCTATTTTGGATGCGTTTTCTCTCCCATTTGTCGTTACCCATGATTTTTCAAAACCTAGAAATGTATCTCAAGGCTACCCAGAGCAATCTTTCTGGCCCCGTGGCTTTTCCCAGTGCAATCTTCCTGGCCCGTGGCTTTCCCAGTGCAATCTACCTGGCCCCACGGCTTCCCAGTGCAATCTTCCTGGCCCGTGGCTTCCCAATGCAATCTTCCTGGTCCGTGGCTTCCCAGTGCAATCTACCTGGCCCCACGGCTTTCCAGTGTTATCTGGGCCTGCGATTTATTATCTTCACTATTGTTAATATGGGTATATTTGTAACAAGCTTAAAGCTTAGTAAGCTTTAGCTTGAGGGGGAGTGTTAGAATTAGTCACATGTTGTTTTAAATTAGTAACAGCTAAATAATAATTAGCTGTCAGTCCCTAATTAGTTGCTAATTAGGATTAGATTTAGCAATCATGTTCTTATGTATTTATTGCATACATATTATAAATACAGCATGTGTGGTCTGAGTAAGACACACAGAAACACACAAAAATCTCAATTTCAACACCTTATATAAATATACATATTTTATTCAATATATACTGTTGTGGCCGTATCTTTATTTTATTTAAAAAAGAAAACCTATTGCATTTGCACATCATATCGGATACTTGTGTCCATGCCCACGCAACATTGGTAATTCTAGTTTAGCAGGCAGCAGTATTTTAAAAACAATATAAAAATCACTATATCATGCATTTTTATTAAAAGAAACTGTCCACAAATTATAATATTATTATTTGTAAATATTACCATTAGACGTGATCAAAACTGGTGTGATCAAGTTGGCTTTCTGGTTAGTCTGGTTAAGCATCATGCCAGCAACAGTTCTGTTGAACCAGCTGCAACATGGCTGGGTGTATCTTCACTTAAGAAATTCAAAATGATTGACTGGGCCTTTGGGACCCAAAACCTGACCATCCATGAGTAGCACTACCCAAGAAACCAGCATGCATGGTTTAAGATGTGCAAGTACTTTATGGAATTTAATATATGAATTTATATTTTTTCTTATATATAAATTTATAAGCTTTATGTATTTAGATGTATTTACAGACACTATTTTGATATAGTTTATTAATTTATGGATACACCAGGTGTTATATTTTTATTATGCTGTATTAAATAATTAGTACAACACAATAATGATCAGTTGTTTTTTACAAAATAATTTACAGTATTCATATTATAACTTGTTAATATATTGTTTTCAAAGAAAAGAAATAAATTATGTTTTATATGACATAATAATTTGGTAAAAATTATTTATTTATTTTTTGTATAGTTATGACACCATCACATTCAAGTTTTAGTCTAATTGGTTGAACCGAATGAATCATGACTAGTTTTGGTATTTAAAACATTGTCAGGAAAAAAACAAGAAAAGATGGGGAAAAAGAAAATTAGAACTAAGAAAGAAGAAGACAAGGTACTATTTGATATCATTACAGTTTCAGTTTATAACTTATTTTCAGGAAAATTTATATTAGAAAAAAAGTCCAGAACAATTATTTCATTTATAATCTTTCCTTTCCATCTCTCCAAAAACAAATACAAGAACAAGGATAAATCAGAATCCTCAAATTCTTATGTTTCAAATTTCTTTATCAATTTCTTATTTAAATATACACTAAAACATTACCATCACCTATAAGACCACTACCAACTGCAACACTGCCATTGCTGCCATGCCTCAGCAAATTGCTCTACCTAAAAGTATTATAAATCCCTTTGCCACAATTGTTATTGATTTTGTTTTGATTCTCCATGACCTACTCAAGTGAGTGACTCAACGGGCAGCCATTTTTTAGCCTCCAGATTTTTATCATCAACCAGAAAATATTAGAAATGCCCAAGAAAACTCTTTGGATATCCATTTCTAATTAATAAATAGGAATCAAACAACCCAGTTCTAAACAGCATAAAATTTTAGGAATTAGCAAGCATTAAAAAGTTAAAAGACAGGATCCTAAGTCTTCAAAACATTAGCATGAAAAAATATTATGTCAAAAAATTATTAGCGTGCTGCAGACAGTCCATATGTTTATCCTGACTGAATTACATTACTACAAACTATATAAGTAAACAACATTTGTTAGTGACAAAATCAAATTGACAAAGTACCTGCTAAGTTGCAAAGTAAAGCTCCATCTTCAGCAAACTCAGCTTTCCGCTTGATGCGTTGCCAAACCAGGTCCCCAACCATGTCAAGGATATCTGTGACAAGGACAAAAAGTGTAGGATAAAACTCACATACTGACGTATCCATCAGAAGCTTAGCAACCTGCAAACAGAATGATCAATCTCAGACTTAGATAATCAATGATAGAAAGACAACTAGACAAGAAACAAAAAAATAAAAACAAATATGATCTACATGAGTTGGATTTCATATGGGTAGCTCCTCTCTCTAAGTCCCTGATTAATTAAAATGTTTCTAAACAAAATTCAACAGGAACCACCTCCTCCAAAAGCTCTCCCATTTAACTTCTCTAAAAGTAACTAATTTTAACTTATGGAAAAGTTAAATGCATTTGACATCTTTGATTCATGTTATTTTTTTCACCTAGAAGTACTTCTGTAGAAGTTCCACCCAAACAGGCTCTATAAAAAATATATTAATATAAATATAAAAAATATATAAAAATATAACATACTGTACAATTTAAATGTATCAGAATTTAATATATTCAAAATTATCATGAGTTTTAGTTGATTTCATGAATTGTACCACAATATGGGTTTATTTGAGTCAACCTTTGGGGGTTCCACCCATGAAATTACATTTTTGTTAAGTATCCACCTTCACTTACTAAGTCTTTGGTTTGAGAAAAATGGAGGGGAGAGATTTTAATAATATCCCTCATTTGATCTAGAAATTTGGAGGGCAGTAGGGGACGGGAGGGGAAATGAGGGGATAATCCCCCCTCCAAAATTGGGGAATTCAGAGGGGGGAAATGGTTATCATTATTAGAGTAATGTGCTAACAAAAATATCCTTTTTTATTAAATTTCAAAACCGCCCTTACATATATTATCCCTAGCAACATTTTGCTACCAATGCTGTTTCATGCTTCTTCACTTTCATGTTGTGCAAGCTTTCATTCTAGAGCTCCTTTATATTAGTCCAAGTCATATTAATCAAGGTTTCTTCTATTTCTTTTCTTCCACCTTCTAGATGTATATAATAGTACATTAATTTTATTTTCCCTCCCTTCCCATTCAACCAAACCAAACAAGGGATTTTTTTCCCCTCCCTCCCCATCCTTCATTTGAAGTTTGAACCTAACAGTGCATATAATCTTACCCTATATCTTCCCGTCACCTTTTGGTTTATCTAAAACCTCATTTGCAACTTGCAAGTGTCCCAAGTCCCAACACCCATGAAGAAATGGAATCTCCATCCTTAAATTAGCCATCAAATGGTCAATCCTCTCCTTTCATCCCATCGCCGTCTTCATCTGGACAAACCCATCACCATTTGCCATGGAAGTTATTGCCTCATTAATCATCAAATGCTTTGAAAATGAAGTGTCTGCTCATTGCATCAAGAGGCATGTCTATGTGTTTCAGTGGAAACATTATCTTTACATACACTTATGATACAGCTACTAAGCCATTTTCATGCAACCATGCATCAACACAATAAGACCTTCCAATCTCTCAAAATATTTATCAAGTAAAATTCATTGAAAGAACTATTTAGCACATCTCTGAAAAAACCTTCAGCTCCATCCTAATTCCAATACCTCTTAAAGAATCATCTAGAATTGCTTGAATTGAATTTACACAACAAATCCATGTCAAAGCTAAATCACTAGGTTTCCGTTGGTTTACAGTTACATAAAATTGATTTTAAAATCAGCTGTTGGAAATGAATTATGCAAGAGTTACAATGCAAGTTCAATGGAATTGATTTCAATTCAATTCTATAAAACTCGGTTTTTCACTGTGGTAATTCGATACCAAGCAAGTTATAAGTAGCTTATCAATGTAAAAGCAAGTTTAAGAGATGATCCCATCCTCAGAAAGAAACAAAATGGCATTATCCATAAATTGAAAATAAGAAACTTCCACAGTCCCACCCTTAACAACACCCCTTGTCAGCACCTCTAGACCAAGATTAAAGTTCTCATGAGTCATGAACAATGACAGACACAGAGACAACATACCAAAAGAACAACAATTACTTAGAAATTTGCATTTATGGCCAAAACCTTTCTTAGTAAGATAAACCGATCATATTACCTTTCAAAATGTAATTTTTGAAACAAACTCCTTACTCTTCATTCAAGTGGAATTATCAACAATCTTATTAACAATAAAAGCAGCATCTAAAATTTTCCTAACTTCTATTGAAGCATCTAAAGAAACAGAATATCATCCAAAAAGACCAAATATCAGTCAACCTACTAGATCAAACTTTCAAGCGAATCAATTAAATGAATATCATACATAATATCACATTCTAGCTAAATGGAACTACTAAAAAACAAAGGTGTTTCTCTTTATTCATAATTTCAAAAGCAAAAAGAGTTATATCACATTATCACTTATACAAACTATAATATTGCAAAAGAATTCGTTAAATACATCAAAAGTTCACCTTTATAGATAATTTTAAGGATGTTACACGATCCTCAGAGAGCCAAGAACGGGTAATTTCTTCTTTGAGCTCATGTAGACGAGAAACATACTCCTGCCAAGTAATCACCTTGACACCCTCATCAGCAAATCTTTGTGGATCATCCAGTTCCTCCAAGTGCATACTTGTTGAAGATTTCTCATGTGCTGAAAATTGGGACATCACATAACTATGATGATAAATAAAGGATAAAATAAAAGGAAAAACAATGTAAAAGATATTGGCATACATTTTCCACTTCTCATTAAAACATCGGGCATCTGTAATTTAAAAAATAAATAATTAGATAATTATAATAAAAACTGAAGGGTTAAAGATAAAAGATCAAAACTGGTTTTAGAATATAAAGGATTTTTTACCTAGTCTATATAAGAATATCACAATTCACAGGTACTTCCTCCAACATTGCAAGATAGAAATTAGAGATATTTATAGTAATTAACTGCTATATCTTACACTTCATAAGAAATTAAGACCATTATAAAGTTTGTAAATTTTCCAAACATACCATTAGGTAAACAACTAGTTCACAAGGGAAGTGTTACCTAGCATATAGCACAACAATGCCCATACTCAGGCTAGATTCGTTATCATTGTAACTGAGGAGGGAAAAAACAATTGAGGAAACAAGTTTTAAATGAAAAAAGAAAAAATATATATATATAAGAAAATACTAACAGGCAACACAAAGTATTTTTAGACATATGAAATTCAAAAACGCTTCTAAGGTGCAACAAAAAGTGTACTTAATAAGTTTTTAAATGACTAGAAATATCTTAGTCAGGATTTACTTCTTGCACAACACATATTCACACTGTTCACAAGTTCACAACTACTGCTAGGTACACCTCTTCCTCAATAACTTATGATAATTAATATCCATGGTTATCAAATCGAGATTCGAATTGTGAATCGGAAGACCTATTTTCCGAATCGTGAATCGAATCTTTTTATGAATCGTAAGATACATGATCAATGATAAAAACAACATAAACATATATATTTTCAAAAAAAAAAAAGTGTTTTCCTCACATAGAAACCGATAAAATCATATCAGTCAGGCAGCCCTATATTTGTCCTAAGTACTAACAGAAAAATATCCAGCCTTTCCCTTAGCCAACCTGAAAAAGGACATTGAAAGAAAGAATAATCCTTACACCAAAAGGCATTGTCCACAATCTCATTTGCGGAACCTAATTTGCCAGCAGTATCTAAATTCGCATCTACAATCTACCACTACTGACAATTGGGAATGCCCAGAGACAGTATGAAGAGTCTATAGTGTCTTCACAAAACATGCTTCCATTGCATGACAAATACCTTATTCACCCTCACCCATCTTTAGATACCACCACATTTATATGTAGCACAGCTTCTTTAAAATTTATATAAACCATAAAAAGAAAATACTGTAGAACTTACTGAAGACATTGAAACCATTTTGGAGACAGGAAACCTCTGCATTAGTAATCTCCTGAAAGAGGTCCACTCCTTCGTTGGCTGATGATTAGCAGCTTGACCCAAGTTGTCAGGATCAGGAGGGGTAGCCTTAGCATCATCATCAGTTCGTCTCAGTGGATCAAAGAAATCAGTGTTCCCACGATTCACAACAACATTGACCTAGACAGATAATATCAATAGAGAATTGAAGATTGTCGCCAGTGCAATGTATATAAAATTTTACCGTCACAAATCAACCTGAAAATCACAGCCCCAGAGCTGTTTTTCCATTAAATTTCTTTTTCACTTTTTTTTTACACTTACATTAAACAAATCAACAGATATTAATAAGTTCTAGATTGGGTTTACTAAACAACATCCCTTCCTAACCTTCCCTCCTTTCCCCAGCTCTTGAGAGTGCATTATTGCAGTGTTACATAAGCAACAAATTTGCAATTCACAATTACGATTCTTTGAATCTTTATCCGAACTACCTCAGATTTTACTGAACTTATTGTGCTCGTATCTCAAGAATATTGAATCATTAGACAACAATTAAACTGAATAAAGGTTTTCTACATGAGGATAGGTCAATAGAAGCTAATTTAACTGACCTATTAAGATCATATGCGTTTGCTTATATCAGGTCGATAGAACTAAAAACCTAACTCAACGAAATCTAGCAACGGATCTATTAGAATTTAGCGTGTTAGCGAGGCTGTTTTCGTGGTGCATTCCAATTGGAGAATGCAACACCGATTCTACATAGTCACAGACATTTTTTACAGCATCAAGGTAGTTTAATTGTTAACTGAAGAAATTTTAGCAAGAGAAATTGTGATGTGAGCACTGAGCAGGACCTGGGCGACGGGTGGAGGAGGAGCAGTGAGAGGATGAACATCGGCGCGTACGCGAGGGAGCGCGTGAGACTCATTCTCAGCACTGTAATTGCGAGGTCTGAACTCCATAGAAGCATTCAGCAACGATAGAGGAAGGGGCTTCAGGGTTTGGTTTTAGCACTGTGAAGAATATGCAAGATGATGAAGTGAGAATCAGTGACGAGAAGCCATCGCCAATATTGCTTTTTCCTGTTTCAGGCGTTATTTCCAAATTCACATACGGCACAAGGCCATTTTTTTATTCAGAGTGCAATGAAAATAAAATTAAATAAAGTAAAATAAAATGAAATAAAAATATTAATCGGGTATTTTTTTTGTTTTCCATTTATATTCTAAACTAGAGGAGGGAAAACAGAAATTTTGAACAAAATGAGCTATAGTGCATTTCATTATGTTTTATTTTATTTTAAATAATCTAAAAAATTGAAATATACTATCATCTTATCATATTAATTCAAAGTCATTCATTTTCATCAATTTAAACATAGAGAAATATTGGTTGATAAAAAAAATGGTAATTTGTATGATGTGTATATAATACTTCTCTCTTTAAATTTATATTTTAAAAATTATAAATTAAAAAAATATAGTCATTTATTTATCTTGAGTAATGACCACATGAAAAAACGACAAAAATATGTAAATTAATTAAGTAGAGAATATATGGATATTTGTTGAGATACATGATGGATAAATTTTAGTAGTATGATGATTTAGGGAGGAAAAATTTAAAGTGAAGTATGTTCTTCATAGTTATTTTCTCTTGCTACCTTTGGAAGGATAGAAACTCTTCCACCTTTGTCGAGTCATCAAATACCATGGACATTATCTTTGAGTAAATCTAATGTTATTGTAATTTCCTTATCACAAATCAGTTCAATCTCAGCTCTAGTCTTGATTTTCTACTTAGATCCTAGAGATTAATTGGTTGGGTTCCTGCCATACTTGTAGATTAATCTATGGATCCCTGAAAAAATCTATAGGACTAACGACCTATAGAGGATTGATTAGAGACTCTACTGGCTTTTTTATTAAAGGTTTCCATTGTGATATGGTTGTTTCTACTTCATGTAGAGTTAAATTTCAAGGCTTGCTCTAGGACATCAAAATGGCTAGGCAAATGAGCATTATTGATCTCATTGTTAAAATGGACACCATACTTCGTATACTCCTTGTCCAGTTATAAGTGCCCACCTCTCGTTGTGCATATCAAATTACTAGGGCAATTCGTCTTTTATTATCAAAGACATAAGACATATTGTCATGTGCCCCTTAATCATGTCTATAGAGAAGCCAATAGATATGTTGATTATTTGGCTGATTTAGGTCCCCCAATGTAATTTTCTTTATCAATTACCATCTTCATCATGTTCTTATCTCCTTCCTACATGAAGATGCTCATGGGATAACTCTCCCTATGATGATTATATAATCGTTCTTCTTTTCTTGGGCATTCGGTCCTGTTCAATAACAAAAAAAAAATAGTATTTTATGCAGTGCATTGCACAGAAAATATAAATTATATGTCAGATTTAAAATGAAATAATTTAATTTTCATATATAAATGTTAAAAGTTAGTTAATTTGAATTAGGAATTTAATTTCAATTTAAATATTAAAGGATAAATGTTTTAAATTTGAGTTATTAATTCATAAAAGTTAATTATTCCAACCATATTATTCAACTAGTAATATTTCATATAATTTTAAAATTATCATATTCTTTTATACAATTTAAATTTAGAAATACTTATAAGCAATCATATTATTAAATGGTAGACTTAATTGCACTTTTGGTCCCTTTACATAGTTTATCCACGAATTTGGTCCCCCTAAATTTATTTTCGCGATTTTTGTCCACTTAATTTTTTTTTTTGCAATTTTGGTCCCCGAAGTTTGTTGTACTCTTTCGTCTTCAAAGCCAATTGGGCCTTGAGGTCTTCCACCTCTTTGGTACAAACAGATTGAAAATCTTAAGGCTCAATTGGCTTCAAAGACGAAAGAGTGCAACAAAGTTCGTGAGACCAAAATCGTGACAAAAAAGTTTTAAGGGGACCAAAATCACGAATAGATTATAGTAGGGGACTAAAATTGAAATTAAGTCTAAATGATAATAATAAAAAATTGAATTTGAATTAATAAAGTTATTTAGAATAAAAAACAGGTTAATAATTAAAATCATAAATATTTAAATTTCAAAATATCATTTTTCAAGAGATGGAGATAAAATTGAGGGAATGTTTTAACATTTACAAAGTTGGTGTGTGAAACAAATGCTTCAAGAAAAATAATAAGAAATATAAAAAATAACACGTGATTTTTTTTTTTTAAAAAAAAAGAGTATAGAAGATAGTGTCTTCCTCTCTAAAATAAGTTCTCAAAACTAAGGTATAATAGAGAAATTAGAACGATTTATAAGAAAAAAATAAAATTTATAATTATTTTTATGGGAAAACACAACTTAATTAAAAAAAATGGGTTAAAACTATTAAATTATCATTGTATATCCAAAGTTGATACTCAAAATCACTAATTAAGCGTGCCAACTGAACCACATGCTTAGTGGTTTTAGGATTTGAAACTTTTAAGAAGTCTTTCATAAGCTTCAGCATTTCTACCATCCTAATTATTAGTATATATGTAAAAATATATAGTATCTGTCATTTTTTTTAAGAAAACCTTTATTTTTATTTGAGAAATGCTAGGAACACACTCTTTTGAACATTCTCCCTAACACACTTCATGTGATTGGTTAAAATTCACATGGGTCCCACCAATTGGGAGTGGGACCCATGAATTTGGTGGGACCCATGTGAATTTTAACCAATCACATGGAGTGTGTTTGGGAGAGTGTTCAAAAGAGTGTGTTCCTAGCACTCCTCTTTTTATTTATCTATTACTTTAAATTTTCAAATTAAAATTAATTATATTTTTTTGTTAATCATTATACTTTTATATTCACTTCATTATTAATTATTTTATTTATTTATTATCAAATCAGATAATAACTATTCAAAAGTTCAAAATGAGAGCGCTCCAATTATAAATCACCCTTTCACCCATTAATCTCATATTAATTAATAAGAAAGATAAAATGTACTATAACATAAAGTGTGTGTACTATTACAAACGTGAATCCGGATCAAAGCTTAGTATTGACTTAGATCCACGTTTATAACGTGGTTTTGATGGAAATCAAATAAATTAGGTTTAAATATATTTTTTATCCCTATAAAATTAGTGAAATTTGTGTTTAGTCCCTACTAAATTTTTCATCTAAGTTTGGTCCCTCGTTAATTTTCCGTTACCAATTTTAGTCCATCCCGTTAATTAAGTATCTGCCGTTAAGTGATGATGTGACACTTTACCCAACCTAATCTATGTTCGGATAGCTCAAATTGTACCTGCTAGGATGGCACATGTTCGAATTACTCCTTTATTCACGTTTACTGAAGAATTCGAGCAATCCGAGCATGTATAATCCGAGTTTTCCCACCAATCCGAGCACGGAGTAGGATAGGTAAAATGTCATGTCATCACTTAACATCACTTAAAAGGAGGAACTAAAATTGGTAATGAAAAATTAATGAGGGATAAACTTAGGTGAAAAATTTAATAAGAACTAAACACAAAATTCACTAATTTTATAAATACCAAGAATATATTTAAGCAAATAAATTTTTAGATGTCAATTAGGATAAATAATAATGGCCGATTGCTTTCATGAATTGGCAAACTTTCCATGAACCATAGGTGACTGCCTCATAAGGTAAGGCATATGATCATAACAAATAAGTGCCGACAACTTGACTGTTAGGGATCTGGCCAACTTTACATTACATTACACAAAGTAGAAAATAAAGGGGATTTCCTACATGTCACGTAAGCATATTCTTCGACCTTAGGTTGTTTTTTTTAAAAGCAATTTCAACAATGTAATGCTGCATGTTACACGAGTAACATATATAGAGTCATAGAAATTAGCATAGGCAAAGTAATCAAGTAGCAGCTTTATTAAATTTCCCACACCATTCCTGAAAAGAAAGTGCCCGAGTAACTTAGAGTACATCATAGATATACTTGCAGCGTAAATGTTAGTTTCAAGGTTCTAAATTCTTATCCTCTTGAGGAAGTATTTGCCAGTACCTCTTAGGAGAAAGTGAAAGAGCAAAGTGAGTTAATAAATATAATAGAAGAAATTAAAGTAACTAGCTACCTGTAGTATATCACTTCTTGTGCTATCTCTCTTTATATCATTTCATTTCATTATCATATTTTGTACCATAAAAAACCAAGACAAAAAAGAGAACAGGAAGAGCCAGCAAAGCATGTCTTCTTCTTCTTCTTCTGCCTTACCATTATTAACCATTTTGATATTGGCCTTTCTCTCCATTGCCAAGTCTCAATCTTGCAGTGATGACTTTACTAAACTTGCCAGTGTAAAGAACATCACAGAGTGCAAGAGATTGCGCACTCTTGGGGCAGAGTTTGGTTGGAACTACCAAAATGGCACAAACTCCACCACACTTGAAATCTTGTTTGGTGCCAAGCTGGAAAACTCTGAAGGGTGGATAGCATGGGGGGTGAATCCAGGTAAAAGGGCAGAAATGATTGGAACACAAGCTCTCATAGGGATTAAACACTCAGATAAACCATTGGGAGTAAGGACATACAACATTACAAGGGTGATCAGAAATGGTTGCAATCTTCTGCCATCAAATATATCAGTGCAAGTATCTAATATGGAAATGCAACACGAAGGGTCTAATTTATACACTATATATGCTAGATTGATTCTCCCTTCAGATAAGTATAACATTACAAGGCTGCACCATGTGTGGCAAGTTGGGAATGCAGTTTCAGAGGACCAACCCCTGTACCATCCAATAACACTGCAGAATGTTGACAGCACAGAGACCATAGACTTGACTTCTAGTGGTGGTCGCAGCACTGGACAGTACCGGAGTTTCCTTAGAACGGTAAGAAGATCATTTTTCTTTTCTTTCCAAATAAATAAAAGTAATGTTCAGTAGACATAATGTAATGAACACATGATCTGAATTCTGAGCACTACTAATGTAACCACGCCAGCGCGTAAGGGTAAGCTTGCTCAAGTCCTTACTTTAGACCCCTGATTGTTAGTAGTATTATTTATATAAAAAATTAAAAATATTATTATAATTAGGTCTAGTTCATTGATTTATAAATTGATTTTCTTTCACAAGAATTGATGGTTCAATCCGTGCTAAATGAATTTTAACTTTTAAGACCCATTTTTTCACCTCATGTATTTAAAAATTTCTCAAAATGAAGATTTGCTTGAGGCCCCACTACATGTTGGCCGTGAATGTAACCAATCTTAGCGTGTATTTACATCCGAACATGTTGGTATGAATTTCAAATCTATTTACATTTTTAAACATGATTTTGGATGCACCCAATTTAAACCATAGAATAGGTTTTTCATATATATGATCCAAAGTTCAATTTTTTCTATAATTAAACTGACTACATATCTATGGTAGTTGTGACCCCTGCATATTGAGGTGGTTATCACACAAGTAAACAGGGTTGGCTTTATATGAGAATGATTCCTTTCTTGTGTGTTGTGTAGAGAGTAGAGACATATTAATTATACTGATTGTTTAATTATTTATTATTTATGTGATTGAAATTAATTAATTCAGGTACATGGAGTTCTGAACATTATTGGGTGGGGAACACTGTTACCAATTGGAATTATAATCGCGAGGTACTTTCGAGTGTTTCCTTTTAAATGGGAGCCAATGTGGTTTTACCTGCACATTGGGTGCCAATTAACTGGTTTTCTCATTGGCACCGCTGGTTGGATTATTGGACTAAGCCTTGGACATGCTTCAAGATACTACACCTTCCACACTCATCGAATCTATGGCATTATCATATTCACATTTAGCACAGTCCAAGTAATTCCCCTCTCTCTCTCTCTACATATACCATAATTATCTCTTATGAACTAATTAAATTCTTAAAGCGTCCCAATTTATCTAAGTGATAAATTAAAGGGAGTACAAATTATACAATATATGAAGATGGTGAAAAAATTGCAGATAAAGTATGTGTTTGGTTTACACTAAAACACGTTTTAAACGTGAAAGCGTTTGTTTGTATCCACGTTTAAAACGTTGTTTTGGTGTAAAACAAACACGTTAGAAGGATATGTTGTCTAGTAATATGTTTTAAAAGTTTTCCTATTATATACTCCATCTTTTTATAAGTTTTGAAATATCTGTCCGTGAGAAACAAAACATTTTATTTTAAGAGTTTAATACATATATATATTGTCAGTTAAATTTTTTTTACACAGATATCTAATGATGTGATGACATATCATTTATTGAATTTAATAACACATGAGATTCAATGATGTGATGACACATCATTTGTTGAATTTAATAATACATGAGGTATCACATTTATTAAATGAGGTGGCGGCACACCATTAGATGTTTGTGTAAATTTTTTTTACATTGATAATGTATATCAATTAAATCCCTATTTTAATTTATAAGTTGTTTTAAAAAAAATAAAAGAGACGACATTTTTTTCTAATTAACTTTGTATTATCTCTTCTTTAAATAAAATGAGAGTACTTTTTGTAAGAATAAAATGAAAGAACATTAGTAGAATAATAATATTGTTATAGTTTCATAAAAAAATAATTGATTACTAGAATTTTCTCCTGTGTAATACACTGGAAATATATCTATATTTATATAATTAATAAATTTTAAATATATATTTTAAAATATATATACATGTATATATATATATTTAATAATAAGTAAATATATTTAAATATGAAGTATATGTTTGTTGTCTCTTAGAAAGCCTCATACATATACATATAACGACACAAGCACTAGATAAATTCATAAATTGTTAACAAAAGTATGAATAGGTAATTGGGGAAAAATATATGGAGATAAAAATCATATCACAATCATGTGTATTCTCCATGCATATCATATTTGTGGTATGTTGGATTTATGATTGAAAAGTGTATATTTAGGAAATTATGTTGATTCTCATTGTACTAATTAGTGTTAGGGAATATTAATGAAAGATTTGTATTTGAATTTCAGATGTTTGCTTTTCGCTTGAAGCCCAAGACAACTGATGATTACCGTAAATATTGGAATATGTACCATCATTTTCTTGGGTATGGACTGTTGGTTATCATATTCATAAATATATTCAAAGGAATTTCCATTTTGAAAGGGGGACAAGGATGGAAGTGGGTTTACATTGGAATTCTTACACTTCTGGGTGCCATTGTATTTGGATTAGAGATTTTCACATGGGTTCGCTTCTTCATGCTAAAAGCAGCACAAAACCAGCCAAATAAAGGTAAGTCAGACGATGGAACCAAACGAAAGACATCATCTAAATAGCCATGTTATTGCACCCCCCTTGTATTGTATAAGCACTAAAAGATAACAAACACGTTGCTTGAAAAATGTGTGTGTGTGTGTCTTTGTTTTTTTGGGTACAATAGTAATGTGATTTTTTTATTGAATAATGAAGTAGACTGATAACGTTTTTGTGTGTGATAATAATTTAATTGCTTTTTAAGGATGATTCGTCATATTGGACAAAGAACATGAGCAAAAAAAATTGATCTCTTTCCATAGTTTTGTTATTTACATGAAATATGGTTGGGATGGAAATAAGAAGAAAAAAATATGAAAAAGAAAAAAAATAAATGTATATCATACCAAGCCGACTTACCACCCAGCCTTTTAACTAGAGGCCAACCAATCACTCTGGGAGAAGACTAACCTTCGATCCACGAAAGGTCTCTCCCAAGATATCAAGCAAAGATTACGACCAAGATACCATGAAATATGCGTTCAGGGCTAATTTAACACATAAAGACAAACAATATATGAAATAAATGTTATTTAATGAAAGGTCAACGCTCCAAATCACTATATAATGAACTTGAGACATTGGGAGAACACACACATTCTTACTAAAAGGGATAGGTTGTGTTGACCTAGAGTTTTCCTTCAAGGCCGACTAGGTTTTTAGCATTGTAAGAACAAAATGTTTTTTTATTCAATGCATAATAGGCAACCCAAAAAAAATGCAAAGGGACTTATAAAGTTTTGTAAGGATTTGAAGATGGTTGTTTTAGATTGGCCTATCAATGGCCTAGATGCATATGCCACAAGAGAAATCCCATATGGCCAACAAACCTCCCACTGAGTCGGGCTAGGTTGTTCCACCCAACACAGGTCAATAAGGCAGTGCACACAGGTCCATAACCCAAAATATTCTCCCCTTACCACACTTAGATAAGTCATACATCCTATGATAAACCCTATAACCTTATCTCACTTTCCGCTCATTGCATCTCATGTGATTGTTGGAAGGAGAACATTAGTTAGTTGGGTTACAACTCACTTGTAGTTATGGCCTATGAATAAAAGGCTCAAAGCATGCCATGTACGCATTTATTCACACACTATTACTTTGTATGTGCCTAAATTGATTTTAGCGTTATAGTGTCTCTATAGGTACCCAACCTTGTACTTCATTATGACTATACTAATAAGACCACCACAATATCATTTGAAGTGGAGTTTCTTTTGGTAATTTGAATCCCAGCTGTGATGTTTTCGAATTATATATGAAAATCCTAGTAATTCTATTCCTATCTCTACCGTGGCTACAACCCTATAATAACCTGCCAACATTCGTCTCTTTCTTTCTCCTAATGGACAACTTAATAGCAACTCATTCTACCAAGACCAAGGTTTCTATATGCCACTTCTTTTCTCCCTTTTTCCATCCAACAACCTTTGGAGGAAACAACTGAGCATATTTTCATTGTTGATTATTACCGGATGAGGGACAACATTATTCATTGCCTTGAGCGATGGGTTAAAGACCCAGAACGTTCCATCTAAGGTTTGATGATGATCAATGGCATAAGGAGGGGTTACAACATTTGTATAATTGTTTGAGGACTAAAATCCACATATACTAGTATTGGTCCACTCAAGAGGTCATCCAAAACATTTCAAACATTTGTTTGTTAACGAGGAGATGGATGTCAAGATTCAAAAAAAGGTTTTAAGAAGCCTATCGAGATCCAACCTAATGTTAAAACCCATACTTGAATGCATTCATTACTGCAATACTATTTGCTAGGCATTTACATTAGGTTATTTGTATCTTATCACACACTTTTAACAAGGTAACTTTATATTGGTTACAGTCATTGTTGCCTTACTCAATTGAGGACAGAGATGACTTGGCTTCCTAGCTTTTTCCATCATTTCAGTATCACCAGATATAAGACTATGAGAAGTTAGGAGAACTTAAATGTGCTGAGTTTATTAAGCTTTCAATTACATGTTCACTAACCCTGTCGTCAGTCTTAAAGCCCTTTATTATAGATGAAAATCCCTATAAGTACATTAGACACGAAGGTTATTATGATTTTAACATTCTAATGTGCATTTAATACATATTTTCACTGTGCTTGTGGTTGGCCTCCTTCAATTGTTGTTTGTAGCACGTTGAGAACTTTTTTCTAAAATGGTGTACTTGACTAGAGATACTTTTGTATAACTATTGACCCATATAGTACTTTCATTATTTAGCCCATCTCTAAAGTGAAACATTGTACGACTTAATCCTTCCAAGGCATAAAGAATGTTGAAGTCCTTCGTTGAAACAACAATCATTCTCAGAGAATGTAAATGAATTTCATTGAAGCTCGAACTAACCTTGTACATCAAAGGCTTCAAATGCTGCTAGTAACATTAGCTTGTCAAACGTTCAAGGGATTTTAGACTCGCCCTTCTTTTAAATGTGAGACACGTCTTTAGATGGTCGGGTCTTCGGGCTCATAAAACATTTATCTAAAAAATCTCAGTTATTAACGGTTTGTCCTTCATTATACGCTTACATTCTCATTCCAATCTACTATGAATTATAAACTTGAGACCTCACCTTAGAAAGCGGGGCATATTAGTAATTGGTTGATAATACGTGACTTATTTTCTTATAAATTGGTCTTCGAGAGAAGTCTATCTTGCCTAGTGGTATAGGACAACAAATTTTGTCCAACTCATATGATTCAAAAGGGCTCTAGGAATCCAATGTCTCTTTACAATGGACATAGAAGGAAGAAGGCATACATATCATGAAGATTTCCCCCCGGTTGGTTACTTTAATAACCTGAATATATGTGGTTCAATTGGGGGTTACTGTGGTTATTCTCCATATGGTGGTATAATAAGGAAAGAGGATGGCTTGCTTGTTGTTATCTTTGCAAGTAATGTTGGCATTTGTATTACAATGAAGACGAAGTTATGGGTACTTCTTCATGGTCTTCAAATTGCTAGAGGCACTAACATATGCAAGTTAATAGTGGAGATAGGCTTAAAAGTTGGTAGTTAACTATGTTATTAATCTGGTTAACTATGTTATTAACCACCCGAACAACTTATTTAACCACATAATAACTCACAGTTAACCACTTTTGCCTCACTTATAATTATTAACACTGTTCATGCAAAAAATAAAAAATAAAAGTACTGTTCACCCAAAAGTGTACACCCACGTGTACTGTGGGTGTACACTTTTGGGTGTGGAAAAAAACTTTTCCCTTGAGCTACAAGTGATTCCTACTACACATATGCTAAAGTTTATATATATTAGATATCACTATGAATGGGCCAGGCTAAATGGGTCAGGCCACTTATTGTTTTTCTTACATTACATTCATTTATTTTACATACTAACACATTAAATAATACAAACAATTATATTCTATTATATCACACTCAACTGTGAAATTATTTATATACTTCAAAAATATTATATTTATTTTCATATACCATATTTTTTTAGTATGAATTTATAGTTTTTTATATATACCGGTTTAACCAGTGACTCACTGGTTCGACCATTGACCCCCACTGACCTAATACTCTGACCGGGTCAATGAACGGTCCGAGTTTTATAACATTTGATAACATTTTATTCCATATTATGTTTAGAAACTTTAATTCAAACACACGATTCTTTGAATTAGCAAAAGATTAGTATCTGAAATTCTTAATAGCAGGCAGAATACCATTATTTTCACATTTCACTCTCCCATGTTCTAATTCACACTTTCTTAATTTTTTTTCTCATTATATAATTATTTTTTTTCTCTTTAATTTCCGTCTCTCTTCTTTTCCCATCTTTCACCCATTTTCTTGGAGTGTAAAAGAATCTTTTTCAAAGGAAAGGAAAGGAAAACCCACGATCTGTCTCTCTCTCTCTCCTTTCCTCCTTCGCGTTGCGACAGAGACACTGTTTATTGTTTGTTTCTTTGTTCTGTTCATTCGCATGCAAACCACGTGTCCCAGCCTCCTTCTAAACCGGAACGCACCATTACACGACGCCCTTTTTTCTCTCTTACATTACACAGCGTTAGATTAGAAGAAGAAGAAGAATAGAAAAAAAAAAAAAAACCCAATCCCAATAGAAACCGAATGCATTTTTCCCAATGGCGAATTTGCCCCAATCCTTCTCCATAACCGGCGCGTCGTTTGCAGCTGCTTCCGCCATTCCATCCAACAACGCCGCCAATCGCAAGATGGCTTCCGCGGAGCAACTTGTTCTCGAACTCAGCAACCCCGATCTTCGAGAAAACGCTCTTCTTGAACTTTCCAAGGTCCACCAATTCATCTTTCAGTTTTAATGTATGCCTTTTTGGGTTTTGGTAAAAATTATAATTACAATAAGACGCTCTTTTCACTCCAGTCAAAAAATCCAACTATTTATCCTCTTGTGAGGAGGAAAAAATGTGAACTTTTATCAGGGTTTTCTCGTTTGAAGATTTGTTTAAGTATTGCTATCACTTAGATCGGAAATAGTATTAGCCTGTTACGGGCTTGCAACAGTATATGAGTTTAGAAAGTTAAATAGCTATTTGTATCACTCTCTATTTCATATATGCATTACAATTTACAAGCCCTTCTTTGGTTCTGGCTTTTCTATATCACAATTTGATTAGTACTTGGTAATGCTGTTTGACACTTCGATTCATAGAGTCAACTCATCAATTTCTATTTTTTCGTTTTTTTAGAAGAGAGAGTTGTTTCAGGATCTTGCACCATTGTTGTGGAATTCTTTTGGTACTATTGCAGCACTTTTACAGGTATACTATGTGACTCGCAATCGCATTACACATTCCTTGTTACTTGGCTTTCTTTGTTACATTTCTCAGCTTATGAATTTCACTCTTTTTTTTGGCCTCTCTTCTATTTATACTTCTTTTATCAAAGTTCATATTTTTATGGTTCCAACTTTTTTTTTATTCATTTTAAGAAAACTGACATGATGATGAGGGAGAGTTAGAAGTAAACGGTGATGGTTTGATTTGATTTAGAAGTAGTTTTAAGCTGTGCACTCTAAAATTTCTCAAAGTACCTTGTCATGCCAGAAATGTTTATTAGTTAAAGCACGTTTTCTTAGCATACTCTTTAATTTCCATTTTCTTTTCTTCTCATTTATTTTGTATGTTATGTTTTATATGCATGGATATCCTTAAAACAAACCAATGTTTTGTTTTTTGATTGTTTTAAAGATTGAAGTTTCTTAGTATTTTTTTCTTTCAATAAAAAGGTATTTATTGGTTGCCCTGCACTTACTGGGATTTGACATTTTTCTTTTCCTCCAGGAAATAGTTTCAATATACCCTGTTATTTCACCACCGAATCTTACTCCAGCACAATCAAATCGAGTATGCAATGCTCTTGCCCTGCTTCAGGTGAGATGAGGTTGTCCTGGCAAAGTTTTGTATCTTGTTTTCAGCAGATGACACTTTCACCATACCCCAAATACTATTCTTAACTCTGAAAATCAATTACTTCGGAAATTAGTCCTACCACAAATATTATACTTTTTGCTGGTTCTTTTTTACTTTTCTTCATGTGATAAAAATATGAAAAATAATGGTGCTAACACTTTCCTTTTTCTCTCATGCTTTTACTAAAGTGTGTGGCATCTCACCCTGAGACAAGGACGCAATTCCTCAATGGTAATGCCAAGTTTCTTATTCATCTGAATTACTCTGGACTTCTGTCTGCTGTTGTACTTATCATTATCACATCATTTGGTCTGATAGTGATAGAACTAAAGCTTATGCTTAGAATAAGTAATTTCTATAGCGAATTTGCTATAGATACACTGACAGCTTATTGGGATTTGATTGATGACATTTGAGTAATACCTCTTAGATTTTAGGACCTAGGCATAACTCAACCCCAAAAGCTAGCTTTTAGGGTGAGGACTGCCCAAGGCTTATATACTATTAAATGGCCTTATCACTAGTCAATGTGGGACTCTCCAACAATACCAATGGGAAAGAGTACTCTGAAACCAATAAGATCTGAGCATGGGAGGGATAGAAGTCAAGTTGATGAGCTTGGTCATAAACTGCAAACGGAATTGGGATTTTATCTTTCTTTATGATAAACATACCACCTAAACAGATGGGCAAATTCTGTCCCTTTGCCAAATTCCAATACAATAATGTTTTCCCAAATTTTTCACTATATGGTATAATCATTTGTTGGAATTACTGTTTTATTCCTGTTTGATGATTGCTTTGCTTTAGAGGATATACGATGATTGAGCTTTTGCTTTGGAGTTTGGAGGATATTTTATCCTCTGCCGGGGGTGCCAGTTGCATATTCTCTCTTTAATAAAATTTGTTTTTTCCATATATAAAAACAATGAGTATAAGATGTCCTGCCTGGAAGGTCTTTGGTCCAGTAACTGGTTTCTATGTGTAAAAATGAGTCGGGGGAATAAATTTTAAATGCAACTTCCTTTATACTGTCTTTCCTGTTGTAGGACTTATGGTGTTGAGTGCTTGAAAATGGAGTTTCTTTCTCCCATATATTATAGGTCATACATACCTTTTTCTAGTGACTTGTATGTTTTGCTGCTAAAATCTATACTTTCACAAGTATCTGTAAACAGAAGCTTTTGGGCTGAACTAAAAGACATATTACTTTTCATTTTTGTAATATTGAAAATAAGGAGATTGCTTTGACATTGCCATATACATCTCAGCATGGTTTTTTCTCATTAAAATATAACACTTAAAAGAAACAAGATATTTGATCTGTTCATTCTTTACACTTACCTTTTGTTGTCTGCAGCTCACATACCTCTATATCTGTATCCCTTCCTTAATACAACAAGCAAGTCAAGACCATTTGAGTATTTGAGGCTTACCAGTCTCGGTGTTATTGGTGCCTTGGTGAAGGTACTACATCCTGGTTGATTCTGTTGTTTAATACTCTTGACTATAGGAAGAATAATTTTTTATGGTGACATTGAATTACTAAAGGTATTGTTAAAAAAAGCCTTGCAACCAAAAACTAGATATGGCATTGGCCATAACCTTAAGTTAACATGTCATAAATAAAAAAAAAGTAGTAAAGTTTCAAATTCAATCCTGTAAAAATTTTGTGTAATGTTAGAATGAGTTCATCTCTATTATCAGTGAATAAAAATTTCCCAACTATTTTAAGCTCTTTGCATGATTGTTGATTTTTTCCCCCTTCTTTTTCATATGAATATCATTTTCAATTGTAAAATTTCCCTCTTGTTGATATTCACCAGGTTGATGACACAGAAGTTATAGCCTTCCTTCTTTCAACTGAGATAATTCCGCTGTGCCTGCGCACCATGGAAATCGGCAGCGAATTGTCAAAAACTGTTGAGTTTGCTGATTCTCTTTTTTAGCCCTTTTGTTTTAACAGTGTTTTTTTTATATAAATTGGACTTGGTTTCTATTTTGTTCTTTACTTTCCTTCATGCCACTGTTTTTCGGGTATGTATGATTTACATGTATGCATGTGAAGCTATCTTGTTCTAAATTCCAATACAATGCTAAACAAGTGTTAGATGATAAGCTTACAATTTGTCTTATCTATGAAATCAGCATTGAGGAGAGTGGTTTTTCCATAAGATAAATGGATACAATGTGAACTTGGGGAGGCTGTTCTTTTAAGAACCTTTTTTTAATCTCCTCTTTGGAACTGTTCTCTTATGATAAACTTGTAGCTATAGACAGGAGACTGTTGTTCTCTTTTTCAATGTTTAGTTGCATCAAAATGCAACTTAAGACCAGCAATTGTACTACATGGGTTCAGATACAGTGCTTGATGTTTGAGTTAAACCTTCACAGTTGTGTGGTAAATGTGGAATATATATAAGTTACTTGTTAATTAATGTTGCACTCTTGTACTTTTATGCTCTGTAAATGCTAAGCCATTTGAATTGTTTAAGGTTGCTAATATCTCTTGATCCTGTTTTTACATATAAAGGAAAATATGTGTGTAATGAACATCCTATATCACTGCAGGTTGCAACATTTATACTTCAAAGAATTGTGTTGGACGATATTGGTTTGGATTATGTTTGTGCTACAGCAGAGCGCTTTTTTGCAGTGGGTCGAGTTTTGGCGTGCATGATAGCAATTCTTGCTGAGCAACCTTCAACTCGTCTTTTGAAGCATATTATTCGATGTTATCTTCGTCTGTCAGATAATCGAAGGTTGGTTAAACTGATGGCAACTCCTTTATTGTAAGTGCTCCTGCCATGCCCTTTCCCTTCTTCCCAAGTTTCTAATAAGACTTCGGTCATATTAAAGCAGGGCTTGCGATGCATTAAGAAGCTGTCTTCCGGATATGTTAAGAGATGCCACTTTCAGTAGTTGCCTTCATGTAAGTACTTTTTATATGCATGTATATAGAAGTTTTGGTCTGGACTGGACTAGATTGGATTGCTTTTGAAAATCAGATTGGTAATCTAATCCAATCTAGTCCAATTAAAATTTTTGACTTTTCATGTTTTCAATTTATTCATCGATTTCTTATTTTCCAGTTCAGATATTTTTTTAAAAAAAGTATTGGATTCAATTAAATTTTAAAATTCCTAGTTTGTTGACTCATTTTATTCATTTATAAAATTAGAGTAAAGAATTAATTTGAATGATTCTTTTAATATAATTTACTTGTATTGGAATAATCAAATTAATTTGTATTTAAAATTAGTTGTCACTTTAAATAAATGAATGTGTTTAGGATTGTAATGAAGGGGTTTTTATATGAGCTTATATATCAAAATTGATGCAACTTAATTTCAGCCTCAAGGCGTACTCAAATTATCCATCATTTTGATGTATAAAAAGGGGTTTGGTAGATAAGTTTATACAATACCACATTCATATCAAACATCAAACAACTGATCATAAAACTATTGCAGGAAACTTTTTGGTGTCCTATAGTACTTAATCTCTCACACAATAACTGCTCTTAATTTGACATTTATCATCTATTTTTCTCTAAAAAAATTTGTTAATATAAGAAAAAATTAATCATACATATTAGGTGTTGTAATTTTAATGGAAGTAGTATATATTCTTGTAGGACTGAATTTTTCTCATGCCTTCATAGAGAAATCATTCATGTTTAATGCATACAGGAAGATCCAACGACTAGGAAGTGGCTACAACAGTTGCTTCACAATGTTGGAATGAATCGGCTTCCTTCACTACAAGCTGGAGGAGGATTTGATCATATGATGGTGTCGTGAGATTAAAGATCTTGCTTCATTGTTGGGCCTGCTACATCATCACTTAACATAAAGATTTTTGTATTTATAAAATAGGCAAGACATCTATTAAAATAGGTACATTTACATTAATTGATGCTTGTGGCATAGTGGTTTAAATTTGGGATTAGCAATGCATTTACTTTCAAACTTCTCCAAGGTAACTTTTGTGAGTTTTTTTTTTTCCAATTCGTGATCAGTGGTCGCATTACCATTGCACACCCTCCCTGTATCTCTCTCAAATTACAGCGGTGTAAGTTACACCAAGTATTATATCGTTAATAACTACAAATCAAATATATTTTGTAGTAATTCAACCGTTGAATTATGTTTATTCATCATCATGATTATACGTGTCAAATTTCGTAAAATTGACACTAATAACTTGATAATCAAATGGTTAGATTTTTTATATATTTCAAATGTATATATAATGTTAATATTTAGATATCTCAATGATATATCAAATAATTTTGTATTAATGGAAAATTTTATAAGTAAGATCTATATCATAATAACTTTCAATCCAACAGTGGATCATTTAATACAATGATCAGTTAAAAAGTTATTTAGCGGTGTAACACTTGGTGTAACTTACACCAGTGTAATTTGAATCCTTCTCTCTATTCCCCCTCTATGCATATATATATATATACAGGGGGAGAGGAGAGTTCAACTTACACCAATGTAAGTTACACTAAGTATTAGTATTACACCACTTATAAGATACGAATCTGAAGCGTAAAGATAGGAATGTCTTAAAGATTAAATAACGGTAAATAACAGTAAGGAGCTTGACACAATCCAAGACCTGTTGGAAGCACTAAAGCTATCAAAGATAGGAATTTGACACAATCTGTGACCTGCCGGAAGCACCAAAGTTATCAAATATAGGAACTTGACACAATCCGTGACCTGCCGGAAGCACCAAAGTTATCAAGATATAAGCAACTAGATCCTAACCAAGACCTGCGGGTAGAACCTAAGTTATCAAGTAGTTCTTTAATCCAAGAACAAAGGATAAACTCTCATAATGATAAAACTCAAATATTAGTGCCCGTCGCGGGTCCCTGTGAGGCGCGGCCAGCACCTCTCACCATTGCCGCATCGGCCGTCCTTCAGCTCCTTTCTTCTTCTTTTCCCTTTCTTTCTTCCCCTTTGTCCGCTTCTTCTCTTTATTTTCTTTTTCTTTCCTTTTCTCTTTCTCACACTTTCTTTTTCAGCTCCGCTGTGAGAGCTAGCCCGTGGAGTGTATCTCATACACTTGGTTAAAAAAAAACTGAGCCGATCATTCTTTATTTAGCTATTCTATTTGTAAATAATTTATTTGATGTAAATATTTGATTTGTGTGAAACTTGTTTCCTGATTATTCAATTCATGTAAATATGTGTATGTTTGCAGTATCAAAAAAATATATGTATGTGTATGTTTGTGTCTAATTAAAATTTGTGACTTTATAGACGTCAAAAAAAAATTTGTGACTTTATAGATAGAGATATATAATTTATACAACAAAAAACATATAACAACTCATACAACATACTTATTCTCTCTATCTCTTTCCATCACATCATCCATCACATCCCACATTTCTCTCTCTTCTCTATCTTTACTCTCTTAATCTCTCTATGTTGTATTGTTGTTTGTTGTACAAACAACATTACTCTTATAGATATAGGTATAATTTTAAAATATTCAAATAATAAAAAATAACGTTGTCTTTCAAAAATAAAAAAGAATTTTTTACTCAATTTAAAAATAAGTTTTGCTAATAAAATTACTCAATGATCAAGTGATATTAAATGAATAACAATTCTATCGTTTAATATTATTTGAATCAGAAAGGTTCATTGTATAACCATGTGCTAACAGAAACCCTTCAAGAGTGAATTCTTTTTAAAATCAACTCTTTAAAAAATAAAGCAAATAAAAAATCTTATCAAAATCCAAACTCTTAATCAATCAACAAATCAATCTTTCAGGACTACGTGGCTTTGATTTCCCTATTACAGTTAGGGATACGTAGGAGCGAGAATCGGCCCCGTCAAGCCCAAATAAATATTTTCTAAATTTTTCCATAATCTAAAAAATAAAAAAAATGTAAATAAATTTGTAAATAAAAAATAAAAAGATTTTTTTAAGGGGTAAAATAAATATTTTTCAAAAGTTAATAAATTTGCACAATTAATTAGAGGTAAACCGTCTTAGGACGGATGTTGTAGGGTGCTAATACATTCCCTACACATCATCGACTCCCTAATCCAAATCTAGTTTCAAAGACCATTTTTTAAAAAAAGGGTTTTTCCGATATTTTTCCTCAAAAATAAATATTGACAGTGACTTCATTGAAAACAATTTTTTAATACCTTTCGTCTCGCCACCATCCTGTCGTGACCCGGTTCCAACATTAATAAAGTTACATGTTAGATATTAAACATTAATTATTTGATTAGTTAATTATCTTTTAAATAATTTGAATTGTAACTGAATCAAAAAAAGCTTGAAACTGAATAAAAAAAATTGAATTGTAAAGATCGAGTGAATTTGGAGATAAAAATTGATTGGTATCCAAAAGATACTATACTAACCGAAATTCTTTTAAATACATTTAAAGTTTCAAATAATATGTATAATACATAGCGCCATTAAATTATTTATAAAATTATCTTTAAAAAATTATCCACAATTAATATTATCATTAAATAATTTTAGACTTAATATTCAATGTATTTAATAATATAGTATATATTAAATACATTTAAAGTTTTATAAATGAAATAATATTTATCTAATATTATCATTAATGGGGTGTTAATAGATATAAATAGATAGATATAGATAAATATAAATATAAATATAAATATAGATATAGATAGAGATAGTAAATACTCTTTTTTCACAGTTTTTATAATATAATGAGATGTTTTAATAAAAATTACATATAGATATTAAACATTAATTATTTAATGAGTTTAATAATTATATATTGTTAATGTAAAAAAGTTTTACACAATTATTCAATAAGGTATTGTTATATCAATAAATAATGTGGTAATATATTATTTGATGACAATGTAATTTTTTTTTATATTTACGGTGTATGTAAATTAAATCCTTATTACATTAGTTGATTATCTTTTTAAATAGTTTAAATTTGAATTGTAAAGATAGAGTGAATTTGGATGATTATCTTTTTAAATAATTTGAATTGTAAAGATAGACCGAATTTGGAGATAAAAAAATTGAATAGTTGATCTGTTGATGACATGTCATATATCATAAAATTCGTTAATTAATGTGATAATAAATCATTAAATCATGGTATAATTTTTTTTTTTACACTTAGATTGTGTCAATTTATATACGTTGAATTGTGTTAATAAATTTATCCAAACCTGTTTCTGTATCGAAAAGCGTTGGGAAGTTACACTTAACAGTCATTCTCACAAACTCAGCACAGAACAGGGGAGAAGAGAAAAGAGGAGGGAAAAAAAACGCAGAGAAGCATCTGGACTCGACGACGTCGTCTTGTCCATGATTCGGAGATGGAAGCGTCGGTGTTGGCAGTGGAGAAGATAATCGGTTACTGCTTCAGAAACAAGAGCCTTCTAGAAGAAGCCCTCACCCACTCTTCCTTCGTCGACGCCATCTCCTATGAACGCCTTGAGTTCATTGGCGACGCCGTTTTGGGCCTCGCTATCAGTAACCACCTCTTCCTCGCTTACCCTTCCCTTGACCCTGGTCAACTCTCTCTCCTCCGTTCCGCCAATGTCAGCACCGAGAAGCTCGCTCGTGTCGCTGTCCGTCACGGCCTCCACCGCTATGTCCGCCACAACACACCTCCTCTCGTTGACAGGGTTAGAGAGTTTGTAGACTCTGTGGCCGAAGAAGACGATCCTCTCATCTATGGTGGATTGGTCAAAGCTCCAAAGGTTCTCGCCGACGTTGTTGAGTCTGTGGCTGCAGCTGTTTACGTCGACGTTGACTTTGATCTTCAGAAATTATGGGTGGTATGTTTGTTTTCTAAGCTATCTGTATTATCAATTCATTAATTGTGATAATGATTACATTCACAAATTATTATTAGTCTTATAAATTCAAAATGTGGAATTTTAACCATAGATATAAAATCATTGATGTGCTTAACCCTCACAGCCGATGTGACTATTTGTTAGATAGGGTTAGGTTTGGTAGATGGGTTAGAATGGGACACAAGAGGGGATATAAGTTCTATTTTCTATATTTTGTGTCCGTCTGTTTTACAGTTGAATAGAATTGATTCTGGAAATCAATGGTTGAGATGAATGATGCGCGTTTTACGAAACACATTGAACGAAATCACTTTCCGCGAAACCATGGTTTTGAATTGTTGAATGCCAAACCAAGCATGTTATTTATTGTTAGTGTGTGGGGTCTTTGAGGCTGAGGAGAAATCATTGTTTTTAACAGATAATTAGAGGTCTTTTGGAACCGATAGTGACACTGAATCATCTGGAAAAACAACCCCAACCAGTGACAATGCTCTTTGAGTTCTGCCAGAAGAATGGGAAAAAGGTTGACATCAAACACTGGAGGAATGATGCCAAAACCATTGCCAAAGTCTATGTTGATGGGGAATTAGTTGCCTCTGCTTCATCCGATCAGAAGGACCTTGCAAGGCTTGATGCTGCCAAGATTGCATTGCAGAAACTAGCACATGTACTGCCTGTCAATTCCATGATGCTCGACTTTTGTGCTGGTGTCAATGGTACATTTGAGATTGAAGCAGCCAAGCACAAGTTACATGAGCTTTGTGGGATGAAAAAATGGCCCAAACCAGTATACAGGTAACCACTGTTAGCCTACCACTATAGTTTGCAATGACATGTTGAAAGAATAACATTCTTTTAGAGTCCTGATTTCGTTATATAAAATTGCAATGTCTTCTCTTCTGGTATCCTCTAGCTGACAAATTTGAAATTATCATAGTGGGTGTGAGAAACAAAAAAAATATATATGAGGATGAGGGTATTATTTGTTATTTGCACTTGAGCACAATTTTTTGTTGAGAAAAACAGTTTTCAAGTTATGCAATGCATTATTCTTTTGTTTTGATTTACTTATTTTACTACTCATCAAGAAAACATGTGATGGTTTTCAGCCTACATATTCTGTTCACATTTTTTAGTAAATGTCTTTTCTTTTACTTGTGTTTTACCCAATTTAATATCAGGTTGAAGTAATTTTGTCTAAATCCTTAATTTTTTTTTCAATAATAGAAATAATGTTTTGGTGTGTACAGTCTGTGCGCCAGACAAGCTTGCTTATGGGATTTTTCATTGTGACCATTTTTGGTTGACGTATTTGGAATTGGATTTAGTATATGCGAGTGATGCACATGTTGTCATTTTCTACTAGCCAATGGATCTTCCTTGTTAATTTCAATTTGTTCTCAGTTCAGTTGCATATGTCAAGCTTTTGATCCTCCTTGTAACTAACTTCCTACTCCTCTTCAATGGTTCACAGCATTGAGAAAGATGCAGGTCCTCCTCATGAAAAGAAATTTGTCTGCTCTGTTCAGATAGCGACTACAAATGGTATACTCCAAATGTCAGGGGATGAAAAAGCTAGGGTGAAGGATGCGGAGCACTCTGCAGCATCCTTGATGATTCGTGCCTTACAAGATTGTGATTATCTGTGAGGAATTGTGTTATAATTCTTTTCTAGTGTGTCCCATCTCCTGATGTAATTTTGAGATAAGATTATTCATCTCCATAACAATTGAAAATAATTGATTGATAATTTAATCAATTATGCAGAATAAAAATAGAAATAGAGTGACATAGGTAAGAAATCAAGCGTCATCTACCCTTCTGGTCATTCCAAGATGTAGAGTTCATATTCTTGACAATACAAGCATGACAGAAAATAGTTGCTGTCTTGCTGAGTATATGGTTTGCTAACCCATAGTCCATAATTGTAGTGGACATTCTAACGGATTGGTGATAACTGGAAATCTGTTGTTTTCATGAGAATATATATGTCATGCCCATGACCCATCTGTGTGTGCGATGTGAATCTGATCTCTATGAACCACCTAGAAATAATTTCCCATTCTAAAGGGAAGGGTGCACTTAAAAAAAAATTTATGTGTGGAATTCAATCATTGATTTTAAAAACAGACAAGATTCCAACACCTTTATAATTCATTTATACATACACATGTATTTATCACAATTTCAACTGCTTTATAGTGCAACTTTCTCTTTTAAAAAAAGGTCTAATCCGTTTCAGTCTATCTAAAGACATAATAATATTTGTTTTCTATACCTTAGGAGAATCATTCAGACAGTAATATTAGTGGGGTGGATGGATTATTTAAATTAAACCCCTTTAAATTGGCGACTGTCAGCCGTTGTCTTATTTGAGTTTTCTATATACATTAAAATTTGTCATATTATTTAGACAGCAGTGCAACTTGGTATATGTCTATATGAACTGCAAAGCCTATTGATGATTGCTTTGGTAGTTTATTCACAAAATCAAGACAGCTCATCTTATATGTAAAATGGATTAGGATATTTCACAGGCACTTTTATCCTACTTCAATTTATTGCAAACAAATGAATCAGGCAAGACCGTGGTAAAATTTAGAAAATTGATTGGAAAGCATGCCTCAATCTCAATGAGGCTATGTCAGTTCAACATAATGTTTATTTCTAGTTAACAGAAATTTAGTTCAGTAGGCAAAAATGATTAGGCAAATAAATATACAAGATTAATTAATGGACTTTGCTTGCACACAAGACTCCTCTCTTGGGACACATACAAGACTTCACAGTTTTGCTTGCACACAAGATGACTCCTTTGCCGTCACCTAATTTAGAATCCTGCAGCTTGCACGCAACATTGAGCTAGAATCTAGTAATATATATTGATGAGGAGTTCAATTATCAGTTCTATTCTTGTACTCTATTATTTAGAAAAGAGAAGGACAAATTTTGAGGTAAGAATTGCGTTTGCATGAAATAACACCCATAATTTGTTATTCTCTTTCCTCGTTTATTACAGTACTAGTACTGTTTTTTATGGAGTTTATTTTGCTGTTGTTTGGGCTTTTAGCCTCCTTTTCTCACAAAACAACTATGAAACATTGCAGTAATTTATTCCCAGGGATTCTTATCATGATTATTAATTATCTTAAACACGTCCAATAACAACAACAAAGAGTTTTTTTTTTTTTTGTAATTTTCAACGTCATCCATATAAAAAACACATTCATTATATTAGGTAGCTGTATGATGTACTACATTAAGTAAATTTAAACGCACTAACCCCAAAAGGTTGAATACATCCATTTGAAAGCATTCAAATAGGGACCATATCAGACAATTTGAAGGGCATTTTATTCCTATAAACATTCCAAAACATTCACTTAGGTTGAGTATGCATTTGTACTTTTGCTTTTCTATATCTTCAAAGACAGCTAGCTTCACTTTTACTGTTTTGAAAAGGTTAATATTTTACTCTACTATTGAAATTAGTTTTACATTAAAATGGCATATATATAGTAGCTTACTTCTGTCAAAGTTTATGAAATAGGACAATGAAAGAAACTAATATGAGATTTTGGTTATCTTTTTATATGCATAGAGTTGAAGAATATTGGTTGGAATAAACCATTAAAAGTAAGATGAGGATCTTTACAAGCAGCAGCTCTGCATATATGGACCCCTCTCCCCTCACTTCACACGTAGGCCACATATCAAAACAGAAGTGGAATCTCTAGCTCAAAAGAAAAGAAAGAATATCTTAATCTTACATTTTGATTGATGACCCCATTCAGCATCATGGATTGAGATCATCTACGGCAGATAAAAAATAAATAAATAAATATTATCAAATTTAATTAATAGAAAGATAAAAGTAAAACATACATAGAAAAAGAAATTGTGAATCCACAGCAAACATCAGAATTGCATGTGTACGCAATGCCTAATTTCTTTTTAGAGAGAGAGAGAGAAAAATCTGAATTCTTATTACTTGTCAAAGATTACTATATGTCTGCTTAAAAAAGGGGACCAGAGAAAAAGAACTTACTAACTACTAAGGTTATGGTTGTCACCAACTTCATACATCCCTTCACAGAAATGGCATGCATTTCTGTGCACTGAAATATAAACTTTTACTTTGTAATTTGGTTTTTGTCAAAAAATAAAAAGTGGACTTACTAAAAAAAGGATGAAATTGTTAAATTTCAAAATTTATAATTTTTTTTTCTGGATTACTAATATGTAAAGTGTAAACATATCCCTCACCGGCCACTGCTTAGTGTTGTCCTTGTCAACCTTTTGAGCTGCATACTGATATATTCCTATTTCTACATTTTCTGCTAATTATAGTTACTCTATTATTGAAGTAAAATACTGATATATGTCAACAGCTGTAAGTTCAACTTAGCACTTGGGTTCTTTCTTTTTTTTTGTTTTTCCTATCCTGGTTAAAGTTTGAAGCAAAATATTAGTATCCCAACAATGAAAAAATGTGCTCTTGTTAGCAAGTAAACCCAAAAGTTGCCATTTTTGACACATAACTTTGAGACTAACCTCAATGACAATACAGCAAAGAATTTAGTGCTATACTAATCCTGTCCTGCCATATTGAAGATCACTGTTTGTTACAGGCCATCTATTCTTTACTTTGCTACAAAAGAGGTCATAATATGATAATAAACATACAAAGATTCTTCTGTATATATTGTTATCTAGAAGTGTACTATTCACTTTTTAAAGAGAAGGTAGACTCCGATTCCTTTGATTGATATATTAGGAAGTTGTAACAAAATATTTTACAACATATCCAATGTGTGTCTAACATCTAATATTATACAATTTAATATTAAAAATACATTTCTCTTTATCTTATAGATAGTGGAGTGGATCTCTCATATTGTGTGTATCTCACCTATATCTAATATTCTTCTGTGACAGTGTAATAGTCAGGGGTCTATTCACTGATTCATTAAGAAAACATAATTCTCAATGTTTGGAAAAATTAATGATCTGTAATTTTCATATATAGTGTGTGTTTGGTTTTATTAAAACCACGTTTGGATCCAGTGTAAACACAAACACACTCATCGTGCATCAGCAAATAAAAATGACCTTGGATGTAAAATAAAGCAAATAAGAATGTTTCTCTAATTGAGAAAATGTTTTCTTTCTTCCTTTTTTTTCTGTGAAATTCATACAGGGACAGAACAAGGTACCCCATCAGATTAAGACGTTGTCCCCTTATTGGGGATTGACATGGGGGGTCATATATTGGAGCCAACAACTATGTTTTGTTGTACAGTTAATAAAATGGATACGACAGATTCTTGACAGGTGTATAATCAAAATAAGGCTTGATCACTGATCACTGTCAAATTAAGCACTCGTCATCCTTTTTTTTCTTTATATATATGCAGCTGGCTTTATCAAACATTACCTGGCTCTATATCAAACATGTAGCATTCTTCAGCTAATTTTGAATAAAATTCATCCAATTGCATAAAAAAAATCCAACATGCTTTTTGTAATATAATATACCACAAGTTTGTCACTTCATCAGTCATCACATGACTTAAGAAAAATGGGAAAGCAACTCAAGCAGAGCTAAAAGAACCATTGGACCAATATTCTTATGTATTTTTAATAGGTGCCTTGCCTCTAAGTTACGATTAGTGGCATCAATGTCACTCATAACTTTAACCATTTTTGTTTTTGTTTAATTAATAAAAGTAGTCTATTTTAACATGCTAGTAGGTAGTTGATTCAACTATAAGTGGTTAATGAAAATAATTTTGCAATAACTATATGGAAACTAGCTACTTATAGTCAGCCACTTATACTTTACTTTGTACTGATCACTTATGGTAAAAGGCTAAAGTTGACTCAAGGTTTCATTAATTATAGATAAATTTGGTTAAAAGTGCAAGATGCATGCATGGATGTTATATTCTATCCTTATAAAATATAATATATAGGAAAATGCCACATCTCATCTTACTTAATTTGAGTATGTGTAAAGAAAACTCATAAAGCACCAAAAATAAAAAGCAGATTAAATAGAGGATAGTTCAATAGTTAGAGTTAGAGAGAGATTAAGAAAAGTTATAGGCCAAATTATTAAGAAATATTTAGATTTAAATGGTCTATCATATTGGACTTGATTCATGATAGGTCATAAGATATTATAGTGTTGTTTGATCTGTGTAGTTGACCCCACCTAATGGGAAAAGCTTGTGGTTATTGTTGTTACTGCTACTCTGCTGCAGCTGTATGAAACATGTCATATCCTCACTGATACTCAAAACCAGTCAAATATTAATCATAGACAAAGTCATGTAGCAATCCAGTTGTAAATATATATTTGGTGTCTTAAAAAAGTAGGATATAGTATAATATACCAAGTAAAATTCTTTTTATCTGATGATAATGCAAAATGAAATTGGCAAACAGACCTGGGCTCTAATTCCAAATTAAAATCTGTACAAACCTAGTGGAAGAAAAACCACCAGTATGGTTTCTCTTTGGCCCCCAAACCAATAGATCCTCAGAACCGGTGTTTCTAATTTAACACTAAAGAAGTGACTTATTCAAGAGGAAAAAAAAAGAAGCTAATGCAATACTAATAGGCTTTCTGATAAATCCAAGACTCTTCTCTCTGCATCCTTAACTGTTTGTAGAAGTTCCCAATGAAGGCCTCTGCTTTTGCAAACAACTCTTGCCCATTAACTCCCCCAATCTCATCTTCTGCTTCAAGCTCCACATCCATCATTTCTGTGTCAGCTTGTCCACCTCCTATAAACAAAAGACTTGGCATTGAAGGACACTTTCTAAACTTATCAACTTTAGTGACACCAACAATCTTCTCAGATGCAGACTCTTCAACATTGTTAGGCTTCTTCTCATTATGTTCTGAGGCAGCACTTCCACGTGTTATGCTGGAAGCTTCCCTTTGCTTAGGTATGACTTCTGAGGGCATTACAGGCTTTTGTGTAACAGAAACAGGTTGCTTTCTGTCTTCTAATGGCTTAGAAAAAGCTGAAAGAAGGCCAGCTTCAGCTCCAAGTGCAATGATGAGGACATTAAAGATGAAGTAGAGATAGGTAGACCTCAGAGAGGAAGGTAACAAGGGTGTGATGGCAAGGAGAAGAGCTAAGACAAAGAGCACTAGAACTTGAGATTTATCAAATTTGTTCATGGCTATGATGAATGAGAGGAAAAGTGACAAAGACAGAATAAGATAAATGATCACAAAGATGGAGAGGAATTAGTAATAGGAAGAAGTAGTAGGAATGAGTGTAGGAATTAGTGTGGGGTTCAGGACATATATATAGACGACATAAAGGTGGGGTGAAGGAGAGAAAAAGAGGGAGAGACAAACTGTGGAAATTGTCTTGTGCATCATAGGGGTACAAGAATAAGAGTTTTTTTTTTTTTTGTGTGAACTAAGGGTATCTCCCGATCGATAGTCAAGAGACCAATCCCTTTCAAAGAGTAAAGATCACTGAAGTGAGTTTTGCCTTTCACAACAAAGTCTTTTCCATACACACCACCAGAGATCGAACCTCTGTCAAGATACTTAAGGGACCAGCTATCTGCCAACTGTATCGAGCTTTGTTGGTATAAGAATAAGAGTTATTGTCAGTGTAAGTGAACTAAAAGTACAAAAATATTTGTGGGGATGGAAATTCTAGGAAAATTGTAACACATTATAAATGTAACTGGCAATCAACAAAACATCTCTGGCAAAAGAAGGGAGGTGAATTACCCTATAAGTTTAGCTGTTTTTGAGAGTGCAGTATTTGTTAAAAGTGGTGTATTTATGTGGATAGTACAAACCAGCAACATTTTGTCTGTCATGATTGAAGTCAATTATCAGCTACCGACCTGATAGGGGTTGATATTGTAGAAGTGGTTCTACAATATTTACCAAATTGATGATAGTGATACTACTATAATATAATATAATGATAACATTTAATACAATTTGGATGAAAATGATGAGCACTAAGCAGGTTTACTACTTGCAAACCAACTTCTTTATTGTATAGATTTGTTGTATGAATAATATTATGAAGAATATCCAAAACGTTATCAATATCAACAAAATCAATTACATACTTAAATAATTAAGCTATTTTCTTTTTCCTTCTGTTTGCTTCCTTGCTTAGGTTAGGAGTTGATTCAATTTAAGTATTATTTTATCAACATTAGAAACAAAATATTAAGTTGGGCTTTGGTACATTATTAGGATAAGGTGACATTATTATAGCCTGTGCAAGTTGAAGAAATTGAACTTGTTACACCGTTAATTAGATTAGATGAGATGAGATAAAAGGAAGGGACAAGGGAACATGCAAGAGGGAAATTAATTTAGATGTTATTGGATGTTGGTTGATAAGGCCGGTGAAAGAAAGGATATTCCTTAACTCCAATACCCTTTCACTTCTTTTGTGGGCGTTGATATGATTTTAAGGAAAGAACTCAAAGAAGGTAAACTCTCTTTGAAACTCTTCTGCCTCTTTCATGACCCTCTTATCAAAAGCCGTTTGTTTGAGTGGTGGGTCCCACAGTAAGCCTCTCTATTTCCCGGATTGGGCTCTTGCCTTGCTTTTCGGACTCCCTTTTTGCTTTTCACACCACTCCTTTTTTTAAGTCTTTTTCAAAAATTGCCCTTAACTATTTTTGAAAATTAACTTTCGATAATTTCTAGAAATTCATTTATGAAAGCTAAATAATAAAAATGACTTCATAATATTAATTTTTGGAAATTAATTCCTGAAAGTATATTTTTTTTATAATTTTTAGAGATGAATTAGAGGCAGAATTCATCTCTAAACTTGTTAGAGACGAGTTGGAGATGAAAATATTCTTTATCTCTAAAAATTAAAAATAAAAAAATTTCATCTCTAAACTCTATCTTTCTTAGAGTCGGAATTTAGAGATAGAAAAGACACATTTCAATAGCAAATAATATAAAAAACCACTTTTAAAAATTAATTTTAGAAGTGTTTTTTTAAAATTAATTTTTAGCAATTTTTTAAAATGTTAATTTTTGGGAAGGAACAAAAAAAAAGGTAAGTGAAGTGGCGGAGGGGGTTGCTGGAGGTGGGTTGGGGAGCTGGGAAGTGGAGGTGAGGTAGGGACTAGAGTGGGGTGGGGGTGGAAGAGGGGTGATGGGGTGGGGTAATTTGGAAAAGATGTTTTTTTAAAAAGGGAGGGGTGTGAATAGCAAAATGGATGATAAAAGCAACTCCCTTGGGCTCTTCTCATTTTAGACCCTCCACTCTGCCTTTTCAGCCCAATTTCCTCGGTTGTTATTTCCGCCCAAAATAACTTTGGGCCATTTTTGCCAGTACGAAGCCCAACAATTTATACACAGTTGAGCCCTACGTAACCAATAGGTTGGGTGGGTCAAAGGTTTTAATAATGTATTTGGATTTGGATGGTTCAGACGTTTGCTTTCTTTTTAGTTTGTTTCCTTGTAGTTAAGCTTCTCTTGTAAATTTTTTTTAAAAAAAGTGTCAAGAATTTAGGTAAGACTAGATCTAATCAAATGATAAAAACGAAAATGGTTTGATTTTTTGTTTTTGTTCCTTTATTATAGTTAATTTATGATTCAAGTTTTATAAAAAAATATTTCTAATTTAATCCTTCGATTTTTTTTACTACAATCAAGTTTTTGTTACTATTTTATCTAAAATATCTTAAATACTTATTTTTATTTAAACTTTTATGAATTAAACTATTTTAATTTTTTTTAGAATTCACCAATCAAACATCATAATTTAATCAAGTTGATTCGAGCCATTTTTTGTGTTAACAACAGGTATCCCCTATTATCAGGGGCAATCTTGTTCGGGGCTTAGTCACAATTAAGGCTCCTCACCCCTCCCGAATAGTGCGTTTAGTGGGAATCCAACTCGAAAGTTCTTCTCACAATCTCAGCCTGCGTTACCAACTGAGTCACAACCATTTGGTTGATTCGAGCCATTTGAAAAGGTTTATTCTAAAAAAATTTACTGATTGCTTGCATTTTTTTATTAACTGCTTTTGTCCTTTAAACATCATATCTAATAATTCCTGATTACTATTATTGTATTTTTTATTGTATGATATGATGTTTTCCTATTTGAGTGGCTTGGTTTATGTCAATTATTATAATGTAAAAGAGTGGCGGGCGGCTGCTATTTGGAAATAAAGAATTTAACCACTTTTCACACACATTTTATATACTCTATTTTATATTATTTTTTTATTTCTTTCTTTTTTTTCTTATCATACCAAATATTATGCGTCCGTTTGTTTTTCTTATCGTATCATTTATTTCAACAATTAATTTTTAAAATTAATTTTACTCAACTGTAAACCAAACGCATACTATATTTTCACTTTCTCTTCTCATTTTTTTTTATTTCTCTCTTTCAACACCTCTCCTATTAAAAATAATGAAGTGGTTTCATTTCACTATGAATTGGTATCTTATATTGCTAGTTTTAAAAGAAAACTGGTAATTGAATTATTGAACCTTTCTCTTCAGCTATAACTCTAATCAGAATTGGTGGCCCAGCTATAACCCCAACATTTTCAACGATAAAATATTTAAGAATGTTTAGCTTGGAACCCATCATTACTTTTCATTTTCAAGAGGGAAATTCTCAGAAATGGAAATAAATTATAGGGTCGCCTTTTTTTACTACAATCACCCTTTCAATATTTGTTGCATATTACCTGCTTCAACTTTAAACTTTTGATAAATTAAAAAAAAAGTTTAACAATATTTTTGTCTAATTTGACTTGAGTGAGCAATTTAGACTGATTGAATGTTTAATGGGTTGGGTTGGGTTGGTTTTAAATATTATCAAAATTAACTATTGATGAGAAACTGAGATTTTTAAATTTACATACCTGAATAAACATTCATATATATTGAACAACAATTATTTTTTCGATAATGTTTTAATACAAAATAATCAAATAAATCATTTAATTTTTTTCTTTAATCAGTCTGAAATTTTTGTTTTGGAATTTTCTTTTTTGTGCAATCTCACATAAGGAATGAGTTAACAAATTATTAACCGATTCTATATTTAACCAAGTTCGTATTGGGTTTGCCCAAATAGGCCCAATCAGACACTCGTCCTTATAAATTTTAAGTTTTTTTTTGGCAATTTGTTGACCAAAAAAAAAGTTTTTGGCAATTTATTCATTGGAGCGCTAGCCTTAAATATTGAAAATTCATTTTTTTTAAATTATGCCCAAATTTAGAATTGTCAAAGAGAATTCAATAAAATATGAGAGTTAAGTTAACAAATTTTGAATTGTGAGGATTGTGAGGGCTCAAAAAGTCCTGGACCGGATGGTTTTAATTTCACTTTTATCAAAGATTTTTGGGATATAGTGAAATATGATTTTCTGGCTTTTATTCATGAATTTCATGCTAATGGTAAATTAGTCAAAGGCTCTAATAATTCTTTTATTGTCCTTGTGCCTAAGGTTGACAACCCACAACGGGTGGAGGAGTATCGACCTATTTCTCTTATAGGTTGTATGTACAAGGTGTTGGCTAAGTTACTGGCTAACAGACTCAAACATGTAATTGGTAGAGTTCTTTCTGATTGTCAGTCTGCATTTCTGAAAGGAAGACAAATCTTTGATAGTGTGGTGGTTGCAAATGAAATTTTGGAGGAAGCCAAGAGGAGGAAACAACCTTGCTTATTCTTTAAGGTTGATTTTGAAAAGGCTTATGATTCTGTAAGTTGGCAATTTTTACATTATGTGATGGAGAGAATGGGGTTCCCTTTGATATGGAGGCAATGGATAACAGAGTGCTTGCATACTGCTAGAGTTTCCGTCCTTGTGAATGGTAGCCCCTCACATGATTTTGGGGTTGGCCGTGGGTTGAGACAGGGTGATCCTTTGGCCCCCTTCTTATTCCTAATTGCAGCGGAAGGGTTGAATTCTCTAATGGTGAAAGCAGTGCAGGGGGGTATTTAATGGGTATCGGGCAGGCCATGATGGTGTCTTAGTCTCTCATCTACAATATGCTGATGATACCATCATTGTGGGGGAAGCTTCTATGAGAAACATTTGGGTCATCAAAGCTGTTTTACAGGTGTTTGAGTTGGCTTCTAGTTTGAAGGTAAATTTTCATAAGAGTAAACTCATCGGAATCAGTGTTGACATGGTATGGCTGGAGTACATGGCCTAGTTCCTAAACTGTAAAGTTGGGTCTTTTCCTTATTTGCATTTGGGGTTACCTTTGGGTGCAAATCCTCATAGGCTGAAGACGTGGTTTCCGGTTGTTCAGAAGGTGGAGAGGAGACTCTCTAGGTGGAAGGGTAAATTGTTGTCATTTGGCGGAAGACTTGTCCTCTTGAAGTCGGTTTTAAATGCCATCCCGATCTATTTTCTTTCTTTCTTCAAGGCTCCTACAGGTATCATTTCTCATCTCGAATCTTTATTTAGAAATTTTCTCTGGGGTGGGGATGATGAACATAAGAAAATTGTGTGGGTTGCATGGTATGATATTTGTAGAGATAAAAAGCATGGGGGTTTGGGCATTCAGGATTTGAGAGCCTTTAACCTAGCTCTCTTAGGCAAATGGAGATGGCATCTCTTAGTAGAGAGGGATAGTCTTTGGAATAAGGTGTCAACTTCTATTTATGGTGTGCGTTTAGCTAGCATGAAGGGAGGGCGGGTTTTTGGGTCTAGGTGGTGGTCTGATTTGTGGTGTATTGAGGAGGGAGAGAATATTTCTGTTGATTGGTTCTCTAATTCCTGTATTCGAGTAGTGGGGAATTGGAGGACTACGTCTTTTTAGAGAGACCCTTGGTGTACTTCAATCCCTTTCTGTGAGCGTTTTAGTAGGTTATTTTCTATTACTTTAGATAAAGAGATCGCGGTTGCTGATATGTTTGAGAGAAGAGAGGGGGTGTTGTGTGGAAGTGGGGTTGGAGAAGGCAATTATTCCAATGGGAGTTGGCACAACTATCTTTGCTTGTGTTAGATTTATCTGTGATCCAGGTTCATGAGGAAAACGAAGATTCCTGACGTTGGAAAGCGGTATCAGATGGTTCTTACTCAGTTAATTTAGCGTACCAAGTCATCGTCAATGCTGCTATCTATGCAACAATACCGTTGCATAAGTTTATCTGGTGTACTTTTGTGCCTTCAAAGGTCTCTTGTTTTGCTTGGAGGGTATTACTTGATAGGTTACCAACCAGAGATAAATTAGTAAAGAGGAATATTATTCAACTTTCTGACGCTGGTTGTGTGTGGTGTGGGCAAGGAATGGAATCCTCACGACATATTTTCTTTGAGTGCCCCTATGCTTATGCGATATGGATGCTCTGTTTGGACTGGTGTGGTTTTAATTCTGCTCTACATAATTCATTCATCTCGAATTTTGAACAATTTTTGGGTCTCCCCCATGTGAGATTTAAAGTGCGATATAGGTGGTCGGTCATTTGGCTAACAGTTCATTGGAGTCTATGGCGGGCCAGAAATGAGGTTGTCTTTTCAAATAATGTGTTGTCTGCTTCAGAACTTTTACACCTGGTACAACTACGTTCTTGGAAGTGGCTTAAAGCAAGAGACTTCAGTTTCCACTACCAGTTTTCCTCCTGGTTAATGTCACCTTCTACCTGTTTAAATTCTGGTTCCTGATGATTGCTCCATGTTTCATTTGGTGGAAAAGGTAGAAGCTTAGGCATTTGGTTTTTGGTTATTATGGTTGGGACTGTATTCTTTATTTGACTTTTTTATTTGTATTGGGTTAGAGCACCCCCAGTGCTCTTCTCAATGAAATTTTGCTTATCTAAAAAAAAATAACAAATTTTGAACTCTATTTTGATGAACCTGACTATTTTTGGTCTGCTCATAATTTTTTCAATATAATATGTTGTCGCCTAAGAACTTATCATGATTCATGAGGAGTTGAACTCAATTTTTAGATGGATTAATTTTATAATTTTTTAAATTTGTGTGTATAATGTAAGCATATTTAAGTGTATATAATTTTTTTATTTGTGTATATAATACAAGCATATTTAAATGTGAGAATATTCCATAACATTATGTTTGGATAGAGTAATTTGAAATTACTAGATTTTACGTGTTAGAATAATAATAAAAAATGACAAATAAGAAATATTTTTATGACCAGAAGGAATTTCAAATGACATATATTGAGAGATATATTTTTTCAATCCCTCCCATATTTACAATTCACTCAACATTCTTTATTACAATTTTGGTAATTCTAAAATTCTCCATCCAAACACACACTAAGATAAATTAATTTTGACTATAAAATATAAATAAATGATTAAAATTAACATGTTTTTACCAGTAGGGATTTGTTTAACTAATCCATGCTTGTTTCACCTACTGCCATACGTGAAGAATATCAGTGGTTTATACAAAATATTAGCTCCTCTAACTAATAGAGAGAGTATCATAAGTGAATTGACTAGTGCATCCAACTCAATGTTAGCCCAAAGATAACTTAATTTGAGCCATTTGAAATTAATTCAGTTTTATCGAGTGACACTATAGTAAAGCACCAACCAATACACACATGTGCAACGTTGCTGCCCCTTCTCATGGGTTGGGCCGTTGGGGGTTCAAGTGGAGTTTTTTATCCACTTTAAGTGAGTATCCGGGGGGCTTCCTCCCCCATTGTGGGGGTTCTCCACTCACTCTTGGTGGGTTTGCCTCTCTCCTTGGTGAGAGTTTGTTTTTCTCCCTTTGTTTCCCTTTCTCCATTTTCCTCTTCTCCTACCACCACCTCTACCCTTTCTCCTTCCTCAACCACTCTTCACAGCTTCTTTTCTTACATCCACCTTCTCCCAACTTCTTCAGCTTCATTATTGTCCTCCTCCCTCCTCCGTCACGGTTTTCGACAGCTCCATCTCCACCATGCGATGCCTCTGTTTTAGGACAACAACGTCCTCCCTGTGGCCTACCACTGCATAACATGTGGTCAGCAAAAAGAAGCGAAATGGAAAAATGGAAAATTAAATCTAATTTCCGCTAAGAGGTTTTGGTTTGTTTTTGTTGTTGTGGCGGATCGTGGTGGACATTTGAGATCTGCTAGTTTATGTTTGATGTACCATTTGTTTTTATTTTGTAATTTTAGTTCTAGTTTTATCAGTGTTTTTGAGCGAGCATGCTATATTCATTAGTGTTTATTTGTTAGAGCATTATTGTATCACTCTATGTGACTGATGAACTACTGATGTAAGTGTCGTTTGGCTATCTTCAATCCAACTATCTTTGACAAAAAAAAAAGTGAGTATCCTCTCTCCTAAGTGAGAGTTTCACCTTCTTTTTCCTTTACTTTTTCCATTCTCACTCCCACCTATCTCTCATACCCACCTATCTCTCATAATTTGTAGGTGAATCGGGTCAATTTGGTTCATGGATCGACTCATACCCGCTAATCTACCATTACTTAACAATAGTAGTCAAACAATAATGATAATCAACACCAATAATACCACATGACAATGGTTTTTATATTATAAAAATGATAACAATAAAATATGAAAAAATAAATATAATTTTATTTAATATTTAAAATTGTAATTATTAGTCTAAGTCCGAGCTCAGAACATTCATATCGTGATGGTGTTGGCTCTTTCAGTGGGTTTTTTTTTCCAAACACAAAATTCAAACTCAAGACCTTAATTTAGGAAAATCAATCATATATCACTTAAACCAATGATCCGTCACTAATTATTAGTCCATGTTGAAAATTGAATACTCCCTCTGTTCCATTTTATTTAATGTTTTAGCATTTTTTGTCTCAGTTTAATTGTCATTTTATAATACCAATACACTATTAAATGTCTTTTTCCAATTTCACTCTTATTAAATAATTAATGTGTATTTCTTGAATGAGATATTTTTAATATAAAAGATAATAAATATAATAGAAAATTAATTATTAATTTTTATGAAACTTAGAATATTAATAAACATCCCTTAATTCTCATGCTATAATATGCCATAATCTTAGAACGTCAAATAAAATAGAATAAGATGAGGGAGTATAATATAAAGCTATGATTGAAAAGAAATTGAGCTCATAATTAAAATTATAATTATATTGGCGTACCAAGTAAGATAACTAAAATTAGAGTGAACAATTATAATTTGAATGCTGATTTCCATGTTGAGCCTCTCTCTCTCCTACAAGTTGAATTTCTCAAATCAAATGATGAACTGAAAAAGCATGGGTAGTTAGGGATAAGTGGGGTCGTTAAGCATTGAAACAGAGCTATGTGCGTGTCTTTGTCTAGGTAGCAGACAAAGACGAGGCTTTCTTACGAAATGAGAATGATCCCTTCGTAGATTCGGAATCTTGCATTGCAGGATATACCGTTCTCTTTTTATAATATAATATCCCTGACATTAATGTGTACATAAAAAATGAAAAGCTAACGCAATTATCAAATTGCACTGGAAAGACCCACTAGGATCGGCCTAGTGGTTGGGGATTTGGGTAGTTTAACATGAGGTTATAGGTTCAAATCCCATTGCTTTCTTTTGTACACTAAAAAAAAATTCTGCTGCGAAGCAGTCGTCGGGTTACGGGCATCGCATGGCAATTAAAATATTAATCCCGATTTTGTGGGTATTTAATTATTCTCATCTCAAATTTGATGCAAAAACTCATTTTGATTCAATTTAAAAAAATATCAACCACGATTTTGACGGGAATGGATTTAAGAATGTGAATACTCGTCTCAATATAATAATTAAATAATAAAATAAGTATATATTTTTTCTTTAAAATATGATATAATTCTTAAATTTTTAATTTTTTAAATTTCCAATATTTAATTTTGTATATTATTTAAATTATAATATATTGGATATATATGAATTTTTTTAAAATATGTATTTAAATTACTAAAAATATACTCCCTCCGTTCCTTTTTATCTGTCGTTTTAGAGTCTAAAATTTGTTTCTAAATAACTGTCGTTTTCACATACCAAGGCAACAATAAATGCTAATTTTCCAACTTTATCCCCTTCCAAAATTATTAAACAGTGGGGTATTTATTGCATATGACTAGAAATGGTGGAGAACTTTAAATGCTTTAATGAGAGAGAGAAAGGGTATATTTGTAAACAATGGATCTAAAAAGACGCACTTATTGCATTTCTTAGGGTTCGTTTGGCCCAGCTTTTTTTTAACTTATAAGTTGCTTTTAAGTTAAAATAAAAATTAAGAGCTTGTAAAAATAAGTAAAAGTTATTTGGTAATTTTAATTTTAACCTAATTGTTTGATAAAATATTTTATTAAAATTCTTTTATTTTCTTTAAAAAAAATAATCAGTTGAAATAACTATTCTTTGCTAGCTTTGCAATTTTCATATATTTCCCGTACAGTGGACTTTTTCCTTTTGCAAAAAGATCATCACCATCTATTTGAGCACTAACCTTTGGTAGAAATAAATTTGGATGGTGTTCCGGTATGGAACTCGAACGTGGGTCTGAGTCAGCAGGAATGAACTCGGTCCGAATCCGGGTTGCGGAGGCTTGAATCCGAGTTGAACCCGAGGGGGGTGTACCTGCAAAGGGACTCCGACGCCCAAGTCAAATAGGTAAAACAGTCAAAGGGATTGACTGAGTGAGATTGTGTACCTTATGATTTGTATATGTTCTCTATTTATAGGGGTTTTCCATGTATAAATATGGTAAGTGGGCGCAGATGTAAAAGGAGTAAGTTTAGCAGGTATCATGACATAATTATGGATATGATAATTATATATCATATATTTAAGGATACCATAATTATATGTGATATAATTATGGATATGATAATTATATATCATATATTTAAGGATATCATAATTATATATGATATAATTATGGATATGATATATAATATATTTGTGGATATGATAATTATATTGCGCATGGATATTGTAATTATATATCATATATTTATGGATATGATAATTATATTGCGCATGGGCCATTTTGGCTATTGGGCCTTAGGTTTAGACCGTAACAGAAGCCCCCCACTCTAGTCGACTTGATAAAGTTGACTTTGGGCTTAAATACTGTTTCATATTTCATCTAGGATGACTTGCTCAGTCCGGGCCGGTTTTGAGGTTTATAAATCTCTTGGATGATACCGCTCGAGACGAGTCTTCGTTAAATTATCTAATGAATGTCTAAGTTCGAGACGGGAAACTTTTTGGGTTAAGATGCTCTTCGCATCAAAGTGATTTACTGAATAAAAGGTTGAATCTGGGACCGGGATACTCTTTGTATCTGGGAAACCTTTTAGGTTAAGATGTTCTTCGCATCAAAGCGATTTACTGGGTAAAAGGTTGAACCTGGGACCGGGATACTCTTCGTATCTGGTTTCAACGTGATGAATTCCTGATAGGATCCTAAAATTCCTAAAATATGCCCCCCAGCTGAAGTCGAAGTAAAGGAGTTCGACTTTGAGTTATGTCGCATAAGCCGGTTTGCTTTGTAATAATTGGACTTCCAGAAAGCGTGTAATAATTGGACTTCCAGTTCGACTTTGAGTTATGCTCTTCGCACCCGGTATTAAATGAGGCTGAGATGTTCTTCACATCCGATTGCTGAATGAGGCCGAGATAGTCTCCACATCCGGCATTGAATGAGGCCGAGATGCTCTTCACATCCGGTATTGAATGAGGCCGAGATGCTCTTCACATCCGGTTGCTGACAGAGCCGAGAAGCTCTTTTGACTTTTACTAAGATTGAAGATGCTCTTCGCATCCGGTATTGAATGAGGCCGAGATAGTCTCCACATCCGGCATTGAATGAGGCCGAGATGCTTTTCACATCCGGTTGCTGACAGAGCCGAGAAGCTCTTTTGACTTTTACTAAGATTGAAGATGCTCTTCACATCCATTATTGAATGAGGCCGAGATGCTCTTCACACCCGGTATTGAATGAGACCGGGATGCTCTTCACATCCGGTTTTGAATGAGGCCGAGATGCTCTTCACATCCGGCATTGAATGAGATCGAGATACTCTTCACATCTGGTTTTGAATGAGGCCGAGATGCTCTTAACATCCGGTTGCTGACAGAGCCGAGAAGCTCTTTTGACTTTTACTAAGATTGAACATGCTCTTCACATCCATTATTGAATGAGGCTGAGATGCTCTTCACATCAGACATTGAATGAGACCGGGATGCTCTTCACATCCGGTTTTGAATGAGGCCGAGATGCTCTTCACATCCGGTTGCTGACATAGCCGAGAAACTCTTTTGACTTTTACTAAGATTGAAGATGTTCTTCGCATCCGGTATTGAATGAGGTCGAGATAGTCTCTACATCCGACATTGAATGATGCCGAGATGCTCTTCACATCCAGCATTGAATGAGGCCGAGATGCTCTTCCCATCCGACATTGAATGAGGCTGAGATGCTCTTCGCATCCGGTATTGAATGAGGCCGAGATGCTCTTCACATCCGGTATTGAATGAGATTGAGATGCTCTTTACATCCATTATTGAATGAGGCCGAGATGCTCTTCACATCCGGCATTGAATGAGACCGGGATGCTCTTCACATCCGGTTTTGAATGATGCCGAGAAGCTCTTTTGACTTTTACTAAGATTGAAGATGCTCTTCACATACATTATCGAATGAGGCCGAGATGCTCTTCACATCCAGCATTGAATGAGACCGGGATGCTCTTCACATCCGGTTTTGAATGAGGCCGAGATGCTCTTCACATCCGGCATTGAATGAGATCGGGATGCTCTTCACATCCGGTTTTGAATGAGACCGAGATGCTCTTCACATTCGGTTGCTGACAGAGCCGAGAAGCTCTTTTGACTTTTACTAAGATTGAAGATGCTATTCACATCCATTATTGAATGAGGTCGAGATGCTCTTCACATCCGGCATAGAATGAGACTGGGATGCTCTTCACATCCGGTTTTGAATGAGGCCGAGATGCTCTTCACATCCGGTTGCTGACAAAGCCGAGAAGCTCTTTTGACTTTTACTAAGATTGAAGATGCTCTTCGCATCCGATATTAAATGAGGCCGAGATAGTCTCCGCATCCGACATTGAATGCAGAGAAAATTGTGGGACCATTGGTTGAGTTAATTTAATTGGCTATGGTGTTCCAACATTTCATTCGTGATAAGCCATGATGAAATCTTGCAGCCGGCGATTGCCTTAAAGTCCGCCATGTGGTAATTCTCCGGGATTCCGAGATGTAAGATTAATACTCCGGGATTAAACAGACACGTCAAAGAAAAAGGTGGCACGAGGCCCTTGACACAACAGAACCTGCTTCGTCAATCCAAGTCTTTAGTTGAACCCGTAATTCTTTATTGTGGTAATCTCGACAAGCACCTGACAGAAGAGATCGTCAAGAGCGCCGCCCAGGCTCAGAGTTTCAGCTCGGATAATTCCAGCTTGGAGTGTGTATTTTTGGTCCAAGCCTGTGGCTGCCTTTAAGAGTGGCAAAGCAATTTTGAGCAGCGCAGAGTCTATTTCTTTTGAATTACATCCAATCCCAATCACCTGAAGAACGTTTTCTTCAAAGTCCGGAATCATCTGATTTAGAGATATTGTGAAAGGAGCTGTACAAATGAAGGGACTTAGAGATGACACAATGCCGGAATGTTGAAATCCAGTGTTTACAACGGATTTCCGAAACCAAACTGTCATAATATCGTAATTGTATTCATTCCGAGATGGTTCAGAGATACTCATTCCGAATTGGACACGTTTCCTGTCATTGATTTATATTCATTCTGAGATGTTTTTTCCGATATAATCCTCACCACGTGCTCCGCTGTAATTCAACTCATTTTATCAACATTCTCGGGACTCCGAGGTGGTTGTATATTCCCAAAAAATTGAGGATAGCTGTAGCAGTTTCAATGAAATTTTCAGGAGTATGTTCCGCCTCCAGCTTAATGCTTCTCGTCGACAAGCGTGACCGAGTATGCACATGGCGACATCCATTGATCGAACATTATTGGCACAATGAACGATGATCTTTACTTTCCCACCGCTGTTACAAGTTGTAAGGGAAGAATGGTTCTAATAACTTAATGAAATTCCGAGATTCAACCAATGGGACGATCACGTGTCAACCAATCAAACATTATGAGATAATTCAATTTTGTGGTTATTACGCTTGAATCAATTCTGAAATGCTACACCTAATTCAATGAGCATCAATCCCGAGATATTACGTACAATTACCTCGAGATAATTACGAGGTAATTTATATATTCCGTGCAAGATATTTTCTGAGATAATTAACCACGGGTAATTCCGGCTTTGCATTCTATGCTGAGATTTTGTGTCGTGATTCGAAAACATCAGCGTGGCATCCCTGGTGGATACTTCTTTACAACTAGAAGCGACGATAGAACAAGTCGCGTTTGGGATACTCGGTATGTGAAATTGATAATGTTCCGAGATGCTCTTCACATCCGGTATTGAATGAGGCTGAGATGCTCTTCACATCCGGTTGTTAATGTAAAATGGAATGAGTATTGAAAGATAATAAGAACGAATAAAGTGAAATAAACAAACCTGGATGGAACTGGATTGAGGGGCGTTCCAATGGTTTGATTGATATGGGGAGCTAACTGTGATGTGCCTACATCACCGAAGCTTTCGTCATGGTAAGAGGCTTAACCCAACCTTGAGGGGTTGGTTGGGGTTGAGTTTGCTTAGTGTGGAGTCTATTGTTGATTGTCATGCTGGAGAGGGGGGGCCCTCCTTCTAGCGCCAAATGTTCTGGTATGGAACTCGAACCTGGGTCTGAGTCAGCAGGAATGAACTCGGCCCGAATCCGGGTTGCGGAGGCTTGAATCCAAGTTGAACCCGAGGGGGTGTACCTGCAAAGGGACTCCGACGCCCAAGTCAGATAGGTAAAACAACCAAAGGGATTGACTGAGTGAGATTGTGTACCTTATGATCTGTATATGTTCTCTATTTATAGGGTTTTCCCTGTATAAATATGGTAAGTGGGCGCAGATGTAAAAGGAGTGAGTTTAGCAGGTATCATGACATAATTATGGATATGATAATTATATATCATATATTTAAGGATATCATAATTATATGTGACATAATTATGGATATGATAATTATATATCATATATTTAAGGATACCATAATTATATGTGATATAATTATGGATATGATAATTATATATCATATATTTAAGGATATCATAGTTATATGTGATATAATTATGGATATGATATATAATATATTTGTGGATATGATAATTATATTGCGCATGGATATTGTAATTATATATCATATATTTATGGATATGATAATTATATTGCGCATGAGCCATTTTGGCTATTGGGCCTTAGGTTTAGACCGTAACAGATGGCATGCTAAATATATATTCACTTCATAATAATCAAATTCCACAACTCATCAACATCATAGAATTTGTGTTAAAGATTATACATAAACAATTGAGAACTGGGGCCTACAAGAACCATATATAGAACCGTTCCAAGAACCATCCATGTACACAGGGTGTTAAAAAAAATAGAACCAGACATTTACAAGAACCAGATAAAGAGGGAATCGAGTATACATCTAGGACGTCCTTGCAGAAGATGGTGACGGCCAATGAAAGAGAAGAACCAGGAGAGGCCAATGGTGTGGTTGGTCAATGGGCAATGCAGCGGTGCGATGGAGATGAGAGAGAAAAGAAAAGAAAGGATGCGAAAGTTTATGTTATCCAATGAAAATTCAATAAAAAATAAAAACTTACGTTTGAGGAGGTTCGAAGGCAGGTCAATCAAGATAAAAGCTCCGTCTTTTTAAAAAAAAGCTACAAAAACTTACTTTAAAATAAGCTTTTTTTCTTTTGATAAAATAAGCAACTTTTTTATGTTAATAGCTTTTGATTAAATGTGTTTGGGAGAGCTTCTCCTTATAAGGAGAAGGAAAGCTCAAAAAAAGCCACCCCAAACACACACTTAATCCATGTGCAAAAACCTTAAACGACAGATAAAAAGGAACGGAGGGAGTATGAAAAAAGTATGGTGAAATTCCTGCGAATTTTCCCGAATCCCACGAAGACAAAAAAAATGGAGTTGAGTTTTATAATTTCAATCTTGTTTTCTTTAAATCTGAACCCATCATGTTTTTAAGAGGACGGGGACGAGGGTAGTGAAATCCGTCATGACCTGCCCCATTGTCTAGCCTATATAATGTTCGTTTCAGAATATGTCAATTTATTAAATAAATTAAGTCAATTTTTTAAATGTCTATATAATTTAACATGTCTGACTTTTGGTCATTTAAAAATCATTTAAGCTTATCATATCGATCCATTTAAATAAATATAAATAAAATAACAATATTTTATATTCTTATTGAATTTTTTATTATAATATCTTATAATTATATATTATTAGCTTATTTAAATATATGAGCATGTTATGTTATATAAAAGACGTGAGCTCTATTCAAATATATGCTTACAACATATTCAAATACCATACAATATGTTTTTAAATATGTTACGTCAAACCTTAAAATAAAGCATACATCAACTAAATAGGTAAGGATCAAGCAATATATGCATGAAGTAAGTTAGACCCAAACCTTATAAAAGCTAACTCGATCCGGCCTATTTCCACCCCTATTAAGAAGGAACATTTTTTTTTGGCAAATTACTCTTTAAAATTTTAAATTCAACAAATACTTTATCCACTTTTATTTATTAAATTTGTGTTCCAGAGGGACTTTCATGTTTAGCTCAAACTAATGGAACTCTCACATACCACATAACTTTTTTTATTTTATTTTAAAAATTATAAAATTTTAGAGAGAGTTTGAATTTTTCTTTATTGAATATTATACAAATGACTTTAATTTCTCCTTACTATTTTAATTTTTGTTAATATTACCTCGAACTTTATTACACGAGTGGTAAAAATAATAGTTATTTATTAAATTTGAGTACTCATGTTTGAATGTAAGACACTTTCAAATTAACATAGCTCTCACTTTAATTTTTGGATCAAGAAAACTCTTATGCTAATTCATATCACTTTTTCCATTTTAATATAATTTAAGTTATAAAATAAAACAAACAAGTAGTAAATTAAATGGCTTGTTGTTATTTTTTTAGAATTTTTTGTTTCGATCTTAAATAATATTAATTAAAATGTATATTAATTATTTTCATATGACCATCTTCATATACTTTGTATAATTTTGTTTAAATTGTAAGACATATAATCCTCTATATCTTTTAAAAAATTTATATATATTTTAAAAAATATTGATTAAAAACACATTAATCATTTTGGTATTATAGTCTTTTTATTCTTTAGATTTTTTAAAATTTTAAAACATGTCAACTTTTAAACTTGATCGTACACTAGAATACTACGGGAGAATCTAATTCCCACAAAATTGTTGAGTCTCAAAATATTACTAAAGTGGTTAATACTGTTTTAAATCTCATAACCCTGAGTTTTAATGCTTAACAAATTTGGTTAAATCTCCTAAAAAGAAGGAACAGTTTCTGCTTAAGGCACTTTCTGTGTTTCAGAAATCTTCTGATACAGCAACCCTCTGAAAATCATACAACCTTCTGATGTGGTGCAACCTTCTGAAGATGAGAAACCTGCTGAGTGATCAAGACCTACTAAAGCTAGAGAGCCTTCTGAAGATGGGAGACGTCGTACTGAGACTTGTATCTTTTTGAAAAGGAGCTTCTTTGTTGATTCCTTTTGAAGACTCAAGTCTTCCATAGCTTTCCCCAGCCGTCGGTGCCTCTTCTCCTTCTAGAAAAGTCAAAACAATTGTTTTTTGGCATATTTCAAATCACTATTGACCAAAAAGGCAATGTCTGCTGTGAAAGTACATTGTGCTCAGAAAAGTAGAGTCTGTGCTGCTGTCACCTACTACCTATTGCATCTGCTACTGCAAGTTACCAAGGCTATGTGTCACATCGGGAAGAAAGTTATCTCTCAACGGGATTTAGAGAAGTCTACCGGTCTCATTTCCCTTCTTCTATATATATGAAGTCTCATGCAGAAGAAAATAGAGAACGAACCAACTTGCTGAAGCGCTGCTGAAATTCTTTGAAAAATATATCCATTTGTTTCATTTGTACAACGACTTCTTATACTGAGTTATGCTCAGTTATTTGTACATCCTACCCAATTTAGGCTTTAAACTTGTGTAGTTTAAAAGCTTAAACATTTTCTTTCTATACATTGTTTCTGTTTAAGCCTGGAAAGGCTTGTTGTTTAAATAATACTTGGGTTTGAGCCTGGAAAGGCTTGTCTGAAAAAGAATACTTGTTGTGTAGAGCCTGAAGAGGCTTGACAGAAAAAGAATACTTGTAACTGTGATCAGTCAGTGGAACTCCTTTGCTGGTTTGACATTGGGACTGGACGTATCTCACAGTGGATGTGAGTGAACCAGGACAAATCTCTTGGCTAAGTCTTCTCTACCCTTATCTCTCAATATCTGTTATTTATCTAACAAGAAGGGTTCGAAATATAGTGATTTAAATTGTTGAAACATCTTTTTAACTAAATACACTTTAAAGAAAACAATTTTAATCAAATTTGTTGAACTTGCTGAAATAATTTCAGAAAGTAACATAACTTCAGTTTCAACAAGTTTACAAAAATTATTGTGAAATACTTTTCTTGTGAAAAGGTTTCTGAAAAATCTGTTTGAATTTTTAAAACACTATTCAACCCCCCTTCTAGTGTTTCCTGTGGTTTCTACAGTTGGTATCAAAGCTCAACCTCGGGTTGAGCATCTAACAAGTGCTGAGGAAATAAGATCCATATGAAAATCTCAACAAGGAATCCTCACTACATCGCAGAAGGAGCCTCTGTCTCAAGGCCCCCAGCTTTCAATGTTACAGACTATCATTACTGGAGAGATCGTATGAAGTTGTTCATTGAGAGCAACAACATAGATCTTTGGGATGTAGTCACTGATGGTGATTATATTCCCACCAATAATGGTGTGCCCATTCCTAGGGCAGAATGGACTGGTGAACAGAAGGCACGTGTACAACTTAATGCAAAAGCAAAACTCTATTTAGTTTGCTCTTTGAGTAAATCTGAATATGAGAAGGTGCATGGATGCACTTCAGCCAAGGAGATCTGGGATACTTTGGCATCAGCTCATGAAGGGACTGATAATGTCAAACAATCTAAGATCAGCATGCTTGTTCATTAGTATGAGATGTTCAAGATGCATGAGTCAGAAACCATAGACCAAATGTTTGGTAGGTTTCATACCATAACTAATGGACTCAAATCTTTAGGTAGATCCTATGACTCTGGTGATAATAATCGCAAGACTCTGGTCATATTCTTTTATATGGTTTAAATTTTTAAATACTAATTAATTATCATGGTACTCAAAATTTTAAATTTGATTATTTGTTAGAATACTAATCTAGTTTAAATTAAGAAAAAGGCTTAAAAAATGTAAATTAATAATTATAATTATAAATTTTTATATTTTAATATATCGGTTTGTCAAAAGACTTGAGACTATGAGAAATTTGAAGGATGTTAAAAAAATATTTACAAGTAAGATGTGTGAAACACATGTATAGGAAGAGGCAAGGGGGACCGGCAAGGCCATCCACTCTAAAAAGAAATTTTATTTTTTTATTAATTACGTAGATCCAAGGTAAAATATCTTATCAACTCTAAATTTGTCTTCTGGGAATATTTTATAGATCATACAACTTTATCTCTTTATGACTATTTTACTTATTATATATTTATTTATATATATATATATTTAAAAATATAGTTTTAACTTTTCTTTTTGCGTCATCTCTATATTAATTATTTTTTTAAAGAAAATAAAGTGTTATCTAAAATTAAATATTAGATTTAATGAGAAATATAAATTTACAAAAAATGGAGAGATCATTGGGAAAGCACAAGATAAGAGAAGTAAAAAAAGAAAAAAGAAAACAAAAATTCAGAAGAAGATTATAAGAATTAGAGAGTGGAAGCGATTAGAAAAACTCAAAAAACTAAGAAAAAAATATAAGTAAAGAAGGAATATTGTCAGATGGACACAAATTTTTAAGGGTCAAATATTTATTATCGTAAAATTCTAATCACAAGCATATTTTATAACATTTAAGTCTTTTTATTTATGACTTTATTTAACTTGATTATTTGTTATACTTTTTGTACAAAGAAAGTTGTCAAAACCTAACTTTACAAATAAATGGAAGATGACATTTTGAAATAAAAAATTGTTAAAATATCCAATGTTGATATATTAATAGATGTATTTAATACTATAAAAATATTTTATCTTAATTTATTTAATAAATTGATGTAACTGGCCTAGACATAATGTAGATTAGGAGTGTGTTTGGTAAATCATTTCAACCAGCTCAAAGTTGAAATTAGTAGATGAAACCATTTCACCCGTATTTAATAAGATAGCTTTTTTGGGTAGCTATTAGCTTTTCTTGAAAAACTACTTGAGGTAGCATTTTTAAAAAAGCTCCAATTTTCAGCAACTAACTGAAAATTAATTACAAGCTTATCCCACAACTTAACCACCCATACTAATCATTAATTAATAATTAATGATGTCATTGTATGTCATTTTACCACTTTCAGCTAGTTTTGTCAAACGTCTTTAATCAAATCAGCTAGCTTTTCATCTTTAAGCTAGTTTTTCAACTAATTTTACTAAACACACTCTAGTTCGTGGGCTCCAACGAAAATTTTATCCAATTTCTATGGAGTTTAATTGAGTTTTCTCATTTGATCAATTATTAAAAAAAAAGATATTGCAAAATTATATTTTTTTTTTTATTTTCAACCAATCAAATAATTAGAAAGAGAATTATTTTTTTGTTATTTTATATTCCTTCAAATAATATATAAGATTTATTTATTATTTTAATTTGTTTCCTCTTATTTTCCTTTTGATATATTTAGATGCTAATAAATCGTATGCGAAACGTCACTCCATGACACATTTTGAGCACAAACACCCTGAACCTCCTGAACATTCTAGTTTGGATGTACTTTTCTTTAATTACACTAATAACGTCAAAAATCACAGTAATTGCATATACGTCAACATTAATCTAATTTTAAAATTAAACTCAATTTTCTTATTTCTATAATTACAAAATAGAATGTTTTAATCATTATTAAAAAAAGAACTATTCAAAAGTTGCTCACGTGGGAGATTCCAAGTCTGTGCTTTTTTACGGTGCACACACATCACGTGGAGGTTGATGAACTGTGGGGCTGGGCTGTGTTCTGTGGGCTCAGGGAGGGCCCACTACCGAACGGATATTTTGGTGGCCATTCATTCAGGAAATTTCATGGACTGGAGTTTTCTTTGTTGCGGAAGATAGAGAAAGTGCAGAGCTTCTTCCCTGCATTTTAGGTATCCACATATTCGTCATCAATATTCAAAATAGACAAAACTACCTTAACACAACGTCATTTCTAGTCCACAAAAATATTGTACTTTTATATGAGGCATAATGGATATTAGTGTGGGAGAGTCGATTTACGTGTATTTATTTCAACGCATTATTCCTTTCTTTTTGTGCAAGTTTAACGTCTGGTAGGGTTGGTAGAAAAAGAAAATGATCACGGAGACTCACTGGTACATAACGATATAGATAGCGTTAGCTAGATGAACAAAACGAGATAAAATAAAATTGAATAGAACAACAAAATAAAATGTAACGGGATAAAAAAATGTTTTTGTGTTGTGTTTAGTAACTACAGAACAGAACTATGTATTCAATTACATATATATCATTATCCTATTTATTATTTAATTAAGTATTGAAAATTTTAATATGGGATGTTGGACTGTAGTAGGGAGTGTAGGGCGACGACGGTGGCGTAGGGTGCTGGCGGTAACAGTGGCAGCGATGGTGGTGGCAACGACAGTCGTGGTGGCAACAATGACAGTGGTAAAATGTGTAAGGTGATAGGGGCGATGGTGACAGGGATGGTGGTGGCAATGATGATGATGATGACAATTGCAATAGTGGTGGCGACGACGACGGTAGCGGTGGTAGTTTTGTCAATAGAAAAATAACAATGAGATGTTATGTTCCGTTCTCTTTTAGTTCAACCTTTTTTTATATAACTAAAGTGTTCCACTCTTTCAATGGAAAAATGGTACACAAAAGTGAATTTTGTGTACAAGTACACAAACATTCTTAGTCGTTGATTTATTTGTTTTTAAATTTGACGTTGAGGATTTGTTGCATATTGACCGGTTAGTTTTAATAGTTGTAGACTTGTTTATTTAATAGTTGGTCCTTGTTCTGAATTTTCTGTTTTTATTATCCCAACCACTTGTTTATTGTAATTGCATGAATATTGTTTTATTTTAATCCTTATTTATGTTAGTGTTGTTTAGTTGAGGCAATGGTGGTCGATGGTGGCGACAATGTAACATGGTCTTTCCTCCTTTTTCGTTGGAGCTAATGGATGATGATCATTCCTTGTTTTTCGGTTGGTTGATGGAATGTGCTACTTTGATGGTTGTTCTTGGAGTTTGATGGTCCGTTTGCGTTTGTGGTTGTTCGCCGGTGTGGATGTACGCCGCTCCTTGGTGAGTCTTCGGTGAGGCCGTGAGACTGATCGACGTCGCTCGTTTGTTCTTGTTTGGTGTGGATCTTGATCGGCGCTCGTTGTTGCTCGCTCCTTGTGGATGATGGACGTCTTTCCGTGGTGGTCGATGATTGTTATTGGTGGTTTTGCTTGTGAAGCAGCAATGATGATTTGAATTTTTTTATTTAATTAGGATGCAATGTATGTTTTGGTTGAGCTGTAAATTTATTTGTTGTGAAAGCTCTAACAAGGTACAAAGGTTCCAATTTGACCAAAAAAGAGTATAAAGGTTCGGATGAACCAGGAGAAGTCGACGAGATTAGAATAAGGTAGATGAGTATATGAAAACCTAACAAAAAGGGGTCAGGGACTCTGTGCAAATTGTTAACTTTGGGCATAGCAAAATTAGAAAATAGTGGATCACCGGAAAAGCACAAACACGTGTCAGTTATCATTTTTGTGTATTGGCACACTAGAGCCATGCTTGTGTACCATAAAGAGACCCCTCTTTCAATGATATGTCCTGTTTTGTTCTACTTTTAAAATATATCAAACATAGAATATAACCCACATGTCTCGTTCTATTCTGTTCCGAAGTGTGTACCAAACGCTACCGTAGTGTGCATTTGGATTGACATTGAAATTGGTGAAAAATTTTAAGTTTTAGGAAATAATATACACAATTCAACCCTTATTTTTGTATTTTCTTTGAGTGTTTCAATTAGAAGAACGTTATCCATTAAATAATTCACATCAGTCAAAATTTAATTTATACTAAAAGATATCAAGAATTAAAAAAAAAACATTGTTGCTATAATGAAGGAGGTCCTAGAAATCACAAATGCATATATATAACATGAATTTGTCCTACAAGTTTGAGTTTTTTAGCATGCTTGACAATGGTGTTTATTGATTCCAGGAGTGTTCGCGGATTGGATTGGATTGGTTTTGAGGGAAAAATCATCCAATCTAATATTTTTGATTTTCTCATTTAATCATCCAATAGATTATTTTTCCAAATCCAATCTAATCTAATTTTAATCAGTTTGGATTGTATTGGATTGAATTTCGGTTTCTCAAATAAACTAAAAAACGAAGTTATGAAACCAAAATTATGACACCATTACTAGTTTCTGAAATCGTTTATCATTTACAAATTTAAAGCCGAAAGTTATGATTTGCCAAATTTTTAATGTTTCTTGAACAAATAAGTTGTAACTTTAAATACTTAATTATATATGAAAGTGGATCCCAATTCCATTTACCATATAACAGAATTCGCTTATGGTAAACCCAATATGATAAAACATGCAATTATCTTATCATATCCTATAACATATGAATTACTTGATGGCTTACAATCCCATGATTGAATGTTATTTGTTAAATATAGTTACACAATAATAATTTTTTTTACATCATCACAGAAAAATAATATCAATAATGATAATATATCAAAATGTTTAGAAAACTTTGGATTGGTTTGGATTAGATTGGTTCTCACAGGCAGATCCGAAATCCAGCCCAATCCAATAAAAATTTTCGATTTTTTGCGGTTCGTGATTTTTTCGGTTTGCAGTTATTTTGGTTTGTTATTTTTTGATTTGGTTGTTGCGGTTCCAATTGGATTAGATTGGATTTGAACACCCCTAATTAATTCATATTTACTAGATAAATCTAAACTAAGCCAATCGAATTAGTTCAAATTAATTTGATTAATTAGTTCATTTTATTTTAAATTTAAACCTATTCGATCACATGACCAACTTTTTTTTAAATTTTTTTTACTTAAAACTCTCTACTACTCTTATATATTTTTTCATTCATTTTAACATTTTTACGATATTTTATAGTGTTACCAAGTATTTTTGGTCACATTAATTTATTACCCCACTCATGGGTTACACAACAGTGAAATGAGACAAAGAAAGTTTCAGCGTAATGAACACTTGCTAGGGTTTTTTTAGAAATAAGATAGGATTAAAATCCCTAAATTTCTAAAAAAGTATAGGAATAAATACCCAAGTTGACCTAAACTATTGAGACGAAAAACATTTTTTTTCCATAATAAAAGTATTTTTAATTAAGAGTATATTTAAATAATATTTAATAGTATTTATAGTTTTCTAAAATTTAAATATTCTTTCATGTCAATACAATATATAAATAGAGTTTAATCTATATTATTATATTATAAAGAGGATGCCGACTTTTTAATTTTCACATTTCATTAGATGATTTTATCTTTATATTAAATTTTAAATTTTTAATAATTACTTTTATAAAAATAATTACCCACATTTATTTTTTTTTCTTTTTTATTTCTTTTTTATTAAAAATATATAGAGAGAGGCAGCCTCTTTTCCCCTAGTAATTATATATAATAACAGAAAGTGAATTTTACAAAATACCTAATCATTTTTATCATTTTATCACATTATAATATACTTTTAAAAAGTAATATTATGGAGTAATATGATGATAAAATGATGAAACATGATTTGACATTTATATAATTATTAAATTCATATAAATAATTTAACAATATTTTTTCAACTATTATCCTAAAGATTAACAAATTTCAAATAATAATTAAGAATAAAAAACTAACGAAAGATTGAATTTTTAAAGCACTTCATTAGTATATTATACTTCTTTTTGTCTTTTTCATCTACTTAAAGAAAAATTCCACGCAACGAATCTTAAATATGCAAGAAAGAATCACCAGCTCGTGACCGGATTAGAAGGCTCACCACTTGATGGATTCGGATTGTCAGCAACGCGGAAGGAGCTGCAACAAGATTAGTTACCGAAAAGCGAGACAATAGTTATAGAATCATTCTGCAGTTAATATTGTAGTTATTTCCCAGCTATTTCGTAGCTAAATCAATAGCCGACAGTGCAACACGGAAGAGGATCCTTACACCCCCTAATTAGGTCATAGATTATATATAGAAAGAGAAAAAGAGAGAGATATATACCATTATATTTATTACTCCCTCTTGTTATTAAAAAGAGTGATAAAAAAGAGACCAGAAGTGTAAAAATAATTTTAAAGAAAATAAGAGTACTAATTACCTCTTTTAATCTTTGTGTTTTTTTTATTAAAGTGGACAAATGAAAAGAATCACATGGAGTAACTACTTATTACTAGTGTTTTTTTTTAAAATGATATTCCATATAGCATTTCAAATTTTAGCTCAAAATTAAAATTACTTTTTACATTTTTACTCTCAAAATTTTCTATCATTGTCAAATTTTAAATTCCGCTGTAGTGATTAATAATATAACCTTATCTACCATTTAAAATTATAAACTAGTTTTATCGAATACTACTTTTTAATCCAATCAACTAATTTTTTTATCTTTTAATTTTCATTCTTCAACTTTCAACTAATTTCGCCGTGAGTTTTAGAATCTGTTTATTTTGACGTTTGAACATTATAAAATCATGATTTTGTAAAATTTATTTTAAATTATTTTATCCAAATTGTTTCATAAAACATGTATCTCACATCTCAATCATTGATTTCTAATTTATAGAATCAATTATACTCAACTTTAGGTTACTACACAAAGTAACAATCACACTCTTAATTTGAAAGCACTCACTGATTAGATCACTATTAACTTTTTTATATTTAAAAGTCAGTAATTGATAATTGAATCTCATGACCCAAAATAAAAATCATAGTGGGGTTGGAATTAAATTAACATTGAGAAGAAGACCAAGAACATGGTAGTCAATGGATGGGGTGTAATTAAGAAATAAAAATATTGTTTTCCAAAGTAATTGGGAAGTGGAGAGCAGTGCACTAACCACAGTACAAGGCTGCAACTCTCTCTTCACCATTCCTTGTGTTTTGTTACTGTTGTCCCCATTCGTTATGCCCACAGCCACAATAGTGACAGTGGTCCATCACACACACACCCACCACCCCATATGGTCAAACCAAAAAAGGAAGAACCCACCTTCTCTTTCTTTCTCTTTCAATACTTGTCTCTTCCCTTGTACCCTCTTCCTCCTTCATTCTAGTACACACCACACCAACGCACATACATTCACAGCCACATCTCAACGCTTCTCTCTTCTCTTATCTATATAACAACCTTTCTCCTCCTCTAACCCCTCATCACCAAATCCCCTCCCAACTAGTTTCATTTCATCACTTGCCCATCACCAAAGTTCGCAACTTTCTCTCTTTTCGCATGTTGGGTTGCTTAAGGATTTGAAGTTGGGAAAAGCCAGGTATTTGGGTGCGTAAAGAAGAAGAAGAAGAAAAAGAAAAGAAGAGAGATTTTTGGTGGGTTAAAACCCGGTGTTGACGCATTGCAGACATCACGGCTATTCTCAGAGTTTTTCGGCCTCTCTTTCATGTCCGAACTGTACGACGTAAGGGTTGTGTAACTGAAAGCAACCCTTCGCCGCACGGTGGGCGTGGTGCTTTGCCTTCTGAAGGTGGTAGCCCCTCTGACCTCCTCTTCCTCGCTGGTGGTGGTTCTTCTTCTTCCTCCTCTGCTTTTTCCCTTTTTGTGTAGTTGTGGTAGTAGCGTGCTAGTTTAGGCTTTCTGGTAGTTAAGGTAGAAGCATCTAGAAGAGACTTAGTGAGATCTCGTTGAAGGTGTTTGTTGTTGTTGTTGTTGTTGTTGTTTGTTGGGATTTGGTTTTTCATTTGCTGAAAAAATGATGTTGAAAATTAAGAGGGTTCCCACTGTGGTTTCTAATTACCAAAAAGAGGAGGCTGGAGAGGCTGCTCGCCCTGTTGGTGGTTGTGGTCGAAACTGCCTCAAAAGTTGCTGCATTCAAGGTATTTGGCAAAGTGATTTTCGATTATGTTTGTGTTTTTTCTGGTTAGCTTATTAGTTTGTCATATCTATTTTCTGTTCTTTTAGTTTTTTTTTAAATTTGGTTTTTGATCTCTTTTAACAGATGCAAAGCTCCCTTTGTATGCTTTTAAGAAGATTAGCAAGGTCAACGGAAAGGACTTGGCCTATGAGGAACCCCCTGTGGCCTTTCTGGAGTCGCTTGTTCTTGGGGAGGTAATTATAGAATTTTGATGATGGAGAAAATTCAATGAGTTTTTTTTCCTCAAGTTTAATTATTATGTGCTGTGTTAAAGGTTGTTTATGTTTACCATTTCATTGCAGTGGGAAGATCGCATGCAGAGAGGACTTTTTCGCTATGATGTTACAGCCTGTGAAACCAAGGTCTGATAGCTGATTTGTTTCCTTTTTAATTTTGTCTCTCTGTAGTTGTGTTGTGGTTTTTTGAGGATGCATATGTATGGTATGTGAATTTTTGTTTCATGTGTTTTTGTGGTAATTTTGGTATAGGTGATTCCTGGTGAGTATGGATTCATTGCTCAGCTTAATGAAGGTCGTCACCTCAAGAAAAGACCAACTGAGTTTCAAGTTGATAAGGTTCTCCAGCCTTTTGATGAAAACAAATTCAACTTCACTAAAGTTGGGCAAGAAGAGGTCCTGTTTCAATTTGAAGCTAGTGATGATGGTGAAGTTCAGTTCTTTCCAAATGCTCCAATTGATGTTGACAATTCTCCCAGTTTTGTTGCCATCAATGTATGGTTCTTAGCTTTTGTTCAGATTTTGTTCTTGTGGATTCATTAGGCTGAAGTTAGCACTTTATATATGATGGTTTTTGTTTGTTTATTTTCTTTAACAGGTCAGTCCTATTGAGTATGGGCATGTTTTACTCATTCCGCGCATTTTCGAGTGTTTGCCCCAAAGGATTGATCATGACAGCTTCTTGCTTGCACTTCACATGGCAGCAGAAGCGGGTAATCCATATTTCCGATTGGGTTACAACAGCTTGGGTGCTTTTGCAACTATTAACCATCTTCACTTCCAGGTACTGGATCTGATAGCGTGCTTGGTTTACTATAAAACCACGTTTCAAACGTGGATATGGGCCAACGTTACTCTCAGTAGCGTTTCCCGGATTCACGTTTGAAACGTGATTTTGGGTTAAACCAAACACACTGAGTCTTGTTGATAACTTCATTGTTTATTATCACTATGCTCTGTCAGTAACCAGATTGCAATTTGGTGATTTTGACATACACAGGCTTATTATTTGGCTATGCCCTTTCCCATTGAGAAGGCTCCCACCAAGAAAATTGCAAATTTAAATGGTGGTGTGAAGATATCTGAATTGATGAAGTATCCTGTTAGAGGTCTTGTCTTTGAGGGTGGTGATACTTTGGAAGATTTATCAAACATTGTTTCAGATGCTTGTATCTGCCTTCAAAACAACAACATACCTTACAATGTTCTTATTGCTGACTGTGGAAGGCAAGTGTTTCTCTTGCCACAGGTAAAATGATTCTCTAACTAACTAAATTTCATAATTTGCTTAATTTAGTTCCATTATGTTCTTGGTATTTACCAAATGCATGAACAGTGCTATGCAGAGAAACAAGCTCTTGGAGAAGTGGATGCTGAGCTTCTTGACACCCAAGTGAATCCTGCTGTGTGGGAAATTAGTGGGCACATGGTTTTAAAGAGGAAGAAGGATTATGATGAGGCATCTGAAGCCAATGCTTGGAGGCTTCTTGCAGAGGTTTCCCTATCTGAAGAGAGGTTCCAAGAAGTCAATGCTCTTATCTTTGAAGCCATTGCCCTTGATGAGTTGGATGATAATCTTCAATGTCTTCCAGAAGGTGATGCAGTCAACTCAAACACATACCCTGCTGTGGTGGCTGGTTCACAAGAATGTGTTGTGCTTCAGTAATAAACAAATTGCTGAATTATGTTGCAGTTAAAATCACTACCAAGTTGCAAAGTTGTAGAATTATGTTATGCCTTATGGTTCTGTTGTGTATGTATTTACTTCTCTCTGTTAAGTACTATATGGCAATTGGTCTCCTAAGCTTGTTGTCTGGTTAGTGTTAAGTGATTTGGTGTATGTTAGCGTCAAATAACATGGCCATGTATCTGTTTTTACTTGGCTAAATCAGACAGCTACATGTAGTTCTTAAGGATGATGTTTCACCTGCTGTATTTCTGGTTCTATTTTGTAAAGTGGTATTGTTTTATATTATTAAATGTTAATTGATGCCAATCTTTTTATTTTTATCAGTATTTTTAAGATTGCTCTTGGCTGCGCTGTGGTGTTTATATAGAGTACTTGTTGCTTTCATACTTGTGTGGTGGTTTTCTGCCATAAATCTGGTTATAAACTGTTTGGTATGATGTCCCATAATTGTAGGGACGAAGTAAGGATTTTGGTAAAAATGGGGCAATGTTAAAGAGTATCTTAAGGTGTGTTTCGATTAGCGTAGGTGTGTTTCGATTAGCGTCTGCGAACTTGAGTGAACTTGAGTTTGAATGAACGTGGATTTAGTGAACGTGATTTTGGATAAACTTGAGTTTGAGTAAACATGATTTCATGTTTGGATACTTTGCTGCAAACGTGAGTTTCTTAGTGAATATTGTTTGGATGATATCAATGGAAATCACGTTTAGAGTTGTGATTACTAAAAAGGACATGACCTTTCAAAGTTTGCTACATTTCTATTTTTCTATATTAAATATATTTAATATTAACACTAATAATAGAAAATAAACATATTTGTATCATTTTTACATTTTATAAAAAATTATTTAATTTAAAATAAATATACATGATATATTTAAACTAAAGAAATAAAAAACATAGCCATATTAAAAGATTAAAAATAAGATAAAATTAGTAGTAAAAGTATTAATGAGCATAAATGTTCTCAAAAGTAAAACTACAAAATATAAATTCAAAATAAAACTTTGATACAACTTTGAAATAGACTATGAATTAAAATTATTCTTCTTATGCTGAATAATTTGATCTTGAATGGTATCTCGAATATGATCCATCTCTGCAGAATAAAAAAAATGTTGGTAGTTGAACAATATTTATTGTTTAATCACATAATAAATTCCTTATCTTTTTTACACCAAAATTTGGAGAAAATAAGTAGAAATAAAGTCTGTTAGTAATTACCTGTTCAGTAGATCACCTTCCTCTCATTCTTAAACCGAAAACCATTTTTCATCACCCACCCCACCTCAACAAAGCACAACAAAACGTGAATCTTTGTGTGGGGACAAATTAAACATGATCTACAGAAAAAAAAATGAAGAGCAAGCATAGAGGAAGGTGGAGTCATGCATCAGGGACACGTAGGTAGAGCCATGCATAAGGGACACGCAAAAGTGGGCATGCATCAGGGGCAAAAGTGTGCATTTTTCTGAATTTTAAAACTCAAGTTTCATAAACTCAAGTATTGTAAACGCAGAAGCTAGCATTTCTTGCATTTGCTGGAACGTGAGTCTATTGTTTAAACGTGAGTTTTTCATAATGGAACCAAACAACATCGAAAACATAGAATGTGAGTTTACATGAAGAAACGTGAGTTTAGGATTTGAAAATGCCAACCCAAACATGTACTTAGTGTCCAAGTTCATCAGGCACACGAGAGATTATGACCTCAAATCAAGGCCCAACAAAGATAAAAGAAACGTGCAATCAACCCAAGTAAGGAAAAGACAAATTGAGCTGGAAAATGAAAGTATTCAAATAAATAAATAGGCAAGGATCAAGCGAGGATTGCACACAAGAATCAAATACAAAATGACTAGATAATAAATGCTAGGTTAACTAGGAACCCTTATATAAGGGGTTTACTTCAATTAATAAATGATTTGGTATTGATGAGTATTTTAATTCATATGTTTACTTCTCATTACATCATTATTTTGGTAGACATTAATTATTTATATATTTAGCATCGATGGCTAGGGACCCGAATTTGGTGTAGTAAAAAACTCATGCAATCACCAAACTGGAGCGGTTGGATGAAAATCAGACAACTCATATTATAACATAAAGAAAGTTAGATTTAACTAATGACTTTGACTTATCAACTGCACTATCTGTAGTAATTTTTTTAACTGCAACAAATCCAAATTCAACCACCATGACTATTTGACTGTAACATTTTTTCACTGCAGCAAATTCAAATTCAATTACCACAACTAGAGGTGTTTGAATACGTCTCGAATAGTCTCAAACGCCAACCAAAAGAAATTATGGCTCTCTCATTTTTTGTTTCGTGACATGTGAAATTACATCTCATTGTGCGTGTGTGTGTGACATGAAAACAGACACACACTAGATCCCGTCTCACATGGAATTAGGGTACTTTTTTCGTTTCCATTAGGACCTTTAACTTCTATTTCAAGTTCAAGAGTGTCCAGGTTCATCAGGCACGTGGGAGATTAGGACCTGAAATCAAGGCACAACAGAGACAAAAGAAACGTGCAATCAGCCAAAGTAAGGAAAAAAAAACAAATTGAGTCGGAAAAGAAAAGAATTCAAATAGATAGGCAAGGATCAAGGGAGGATTGCACACAAGAATCAAGTACAAAATGATTAGATAATAAATGTTAGGTTAACTAGGAACACCTATATAAGGGATTTTCAGGGGCATGGGTCTTAACCCACTTCTTACGTCTGGCTATGTCGTTACTTTGCCTCACTGAAACCTCACATTCAACTTAGGTTAAAGAAGGTTTTAGCCTTTGTAAGAATGATTAGGATATGCTAAATTATAAAAAAAAATCATTACAAAATATGCAATTTTGTCAATGATATATGAAAATTTGTTGAATCATCTATTGATATGTTTAATGGAGAAGGATATGTGTTAGTGTTCATTAGTATAGTCAAATCAAACTTAATTCATGTGGCATTCTAATTTCCATTATGAACAAAGCATGAGATTTTTAAAAAAACAAAATTAAGATAGTGTATTAGGTAGTTAATTTACTTGAGCAAGAAAAAATTATTAGTTTAGATGTATGCATGGAATTTTTTTTTTAAGTCCTTAATTATTGATTATACACACATATTACAAAAATGAAAACAATTTAGTTTCACTTTCAATAACCATTTGACACAAATTCATTGCTACCCCAAAATATCCCTTCCATATGTAGTTTGTTTCCAATAATGAAACCTTTTAGGCTGTATAACAATCACATTAGAAAATAGTGACAAAGAACATATATAAAGATGTCCAAATTATGGCAAAAAGACTTTTAGGGTATGTTTGGGAAGGAGAAAATGGAGGGGAACGGAGGGAAGGAGGAGGGTTGTAGGAAGTTATTCTCCTTTATGTGTTTGGGATATCCAATATATCCAATAATTTACAAAGTCTTTCCCCCTCCATTTTCCCCTAACCCTTCACATTCCCAAACACACCCTTAACAATGCCAAACATTATATGCCAATATACATTTATAATGAATCATAATATTCATATATGTGAGAGTAACTTAAATCCACAACATGAGACATAAAGTTGAAGAATTAATTGTTAGGATTCAAAATTATAGAATACAAAATTAATGCAAAATTTACTACTTCGTCATTTTTTCTAAATATTTTATATAGGAGAAAGGCCACAATTTCTACCACAATAATTATATTTGGGCTAGAAAATATACATACTAATACTGCGCAAATACGTACACTTGAAAATCATTTATTAAACTTTTATGGATTAGATATACATGAGATTTCAAAGTACATGTAATCCAATTGTTAAAAAAATTTCGTGCAAATTAGATTTCGTGTTTTCTTCATCAAGCCATAAAGTATTTTTTTTATTTCAAAAATCTTCAATTAAGCATAAATTAATATATCGAGTAGGTGTCAATTATTATATAACATATTAGTGACCACAACTCATCAACTTTAAATATTCAAATGACTGTGTAATTACCATCGAATACATGAATCATCTGGTAGGGGTTGTTCGGTTTAACTAGTGGTCTCGGGGTTTAAACCCTAGGTATACAACCTCGTTAAATACTAACATGAAAGCTTTGCCATGAAACTAAAAATGACAAAAAGTAATAGAATTGTGATGATTTTCTAACTCGGCATCTCCACATCTCACAATTTAGAAATTATATATGATAATATAATAGAAATAGATAATAGACAATAGACTTCTAATAATGGGGCACTTTATGATTTGGTATTGATGAGTATTTCAATTCATATATAGGTTCATTTCTCATTACATCTTATTTTGGTAGACCTTAATTATTTACATATTTAGCCTTGATGACTAGGGACCCAAATTTGGTATAGTAAAAAACTCATACAATAAGCAAGTTAGAACTGTTGGATGAAAAATCAAACAACTCAGATTATAAAATAAATAAAGTCAGATTCAAAACATAAGTTAAATTCAACTAATGACTTTTGACTACAGTTTTTTTTTTCACTACAATTCAAATTCAATTACTATGTGTGAGACATAAAAACAAGCACACACTAGATCCCGTCTCACATGGAAATAGGGTAACTTTTTGTTGGCATTAGTTCCTTTAACTTCTATTTCAAGTTCAAGTATGTTATTTTTTTATTCAATATAATTAAGTGTCGGCATTCAGGTAATTACTTGAGGTGATATAATGCGTAAATTTGTTGCATAAGCTTGGAGTCTAGAGATTCATAAACGGAGTTTCCTGGGACAGTTACCCTCTTTTTAAAAGGCATTGCAATTTTCATGTGAACTAGTAACAAGTATTCATTCAATGTGATGGATGGCATGATGCCAAGTATTCTAGGACCTAACTTACGGTAGTACGCTATCTTATTTTGAGGATCAATCAACACTTGAACGTTAAGCTACTAAATTAACCACGCAATTCAAGCATAGAACTCATGAAATATCACTCTACATATAGTGTATAGCACGAGGCCAATGTAAGAAACTCATGTTCCTCTAGCTTGTTAGAGAAGCTAGTTGTTATATATATAGGTCTCAAAATAGTAGCATTTCATTCACTTGTTCATGATGGCTCTTCCAATTCCAAGAGCACTAATTGTGACATTGGTGCTATTGTTGTTGTTGATGAAAATAGGTGGAGATTCAATCACAAAAGCAGGGGATGAAGTTGTGGACCAAATCCCTCCATTTCCATTCCCACGGCCGCCAGCGCCACCGCCGCCGCCGCCACTAGGTGAAGGATGTAGCTCGAGACTATTTGGATGTAACGGAGGGGAATTTCCACCAAGATTAGTATGCTGTCAAAACCGTTGTGTGGATGTGACTTCAGATGAACTCAATTGTGGGTATTGTAGGGTTAGATGCAGATCTAATTGGCAATGCTGCAACCGTTTGTGCGTAAATATTAACATAAGCTTTTTTAACTGTGGAACATGTGGAAATGTATGCTCCATTGGGACCTTTTGCTTGTTTGGAATGTGTACCTTTCAGCGAGTACCTCAACCGCCACCATTTCTCCCTCAACCGCCACCATTCCTCCCTCCTCAGTCGCCACCACTCCTCCCTCCTCCGCCACCATTCCTCCCTCCTCAGCTGCCAGAGCCTGAGCCAAATCCACCACTTCCATCACCGAGCAACACACCTCAATATCCCAATGCACCTGAAAAAATAATGGAGTAAATTTTAATATATTATATATATAGAGGGAGACTTAATTAATAAATCTCTCTCTGGTTTCATGCTATGTTTCATGTGCAACTATTAAGTGTATGGCAATGTTATGTTATGTGAGAAAGAAAAAAGACCTAGTAATATCCTTGTTATATGTTGTGTGTTATCTACAGTGTCCCCTATATGTTACCGAGGACAATCTTGTTCGGGATTTAGTTACAATTGAGGTTTATCAACCCTCTATAAGAGTGCGTTTAATGGTGATCCAGAGCTTTGACAATCTCAGTCTGTGTCGCCAACTGAGTCATAACTCTTAATTAAAATTAAATTAAGATATTTTAAAGTATTAGATATCGCATCATTCATATTTCTTGTGTTAAAATTACAATGTCTTACAAGTCATATATGAATGAAGTGAAATGGCTATAGTATATATAACACGTGATGTTTAATCAAAATCTGCTCAAGCATGGAGCAAGAAAAGGTCGAAGCTCATAATTAATCTCACTCTTTATTGTAAAAAGTTAACAATATTGCATTCAACAACTTGGAGTATTCTTTTTCTGGAGATGGAAGTTTGATTTTATTGTGGCTGAGGCAGGGCAAACTTATTAGTTTCAAGACAAATTTATCAGTACCAAAGATAGACATTTTTCAAAATTAAAAAAAAAAAACTTGCTGATTTTGCATCTTCTTGTGGTGGATGTTTCTGATTTTTTGCTAGACTATCATGAATTTACTCAACTCCAAGGCCAGGTGTTTTGATTGGCACCATTAATGCAAAACATATAAACAATATTTGATGCAGAGTGCAGACAGATTTTTCTTGTTGACAAGAGCCTTCAACAATAATATGAACATAATGCTGAGAATAGAAGAAACATGATTTGGACAATTACATGAAGTTTTTGGACTGAAACATACATATCCAAATTTGAAGTTTCTTTATATTAACTAGTTGTTACTTAAAAATAAAATAAATCAATTATATGAACTACAAGCATGATTTGGATAATTATGTACATATATTCAATCCAATTCTTAGCATTGCACATTTATACAAGGACACGATACATCTTCAAGCTTTAAGACAGTTCAAGGCCTCCTCCTGACTTTGCCATTTCAGAACTGCTGTATTGGCTATGTACAAATTTTGTCTCACTTTCCACTTACTTAACCTTTTTCTTCTCAGTTTCCTCTGCTCCTCTTCTCTTTGACGGTTCATGATTGAGGTTTAGTTTCTTTGCTGCTTCCATGTTCTTCCTCAGTATAGTAATCTCTCTAATATAGTAATGTTGTCTATCTATCATCATTCCAAGGAATAGAGAGAATCCTGCCAATATTTCCCATTTGATAGGATTTGAAATTCATTATGTTCAGCATATAATATATCATAAAAAGTGGTAAAGAGAAATCTATGTTCATTGATAGAAATTATTTGGTAGCTTGGTTTGAATGAGTGAAATATGTTGCATGGATACGGCACGGGACACACAGATGCAATACGACACAGATACAGGGATATGACCTATTTTAAAATTTATAGGACACGATTATAATACAACAAATAAAATTAGTAAAAAAATTAATATAAAAACACAAATCTTAATGTAAAGAGAGAATCAGTACTTTAAATTTGAGATTTAAGTCATTTATATCTAGTTATTATGCTATCTTCATCTTTATTGATATAAAGTTAAAAAAGTTAAGGAAAAAAATGTAAAATATAAGTAGAAGTAAATACATGTTTGTGTCAGGCAAGACTATTGTCACAACTATTGTTTTGAAGTGTTTGTGCTTCCTATGAAAAGAATTGTAACAATTTTATGTAAATTTCGAGACTGAAAATTTGATGATTTCAACCTTCACTTACCTTTTATAAAGTCATGAAACTAAACATATGCTTACATACAGATTTGGGGGTTACTCATCTTTGTTTAGTGACAGAAAATAGTAATGTAGGCATTGAAGCAAATAAGGAATTTTTATTTTTGAATAATTACCCATGAGAGATGCCTCCAAGAGATGATGTGCCATTAGAACCACATCTGTTGGATTAACCATGCCAGAATCCTTTGAACGCTTTTGGATTTGGATTATAGTATATATGGTGGAGCCAAAGACCACAACCACTGTTGCTGCTACAGTTTTTATGACTAATGGGCCTTTCCCCTGCTTCAAAAGGTCTAGCCCTTTGACCATCAATTTCCTTAATGGATTTGCAAAAGATAGTATCAGGATGAATGCCAATTCAACCCCCAAAAGTGTAAATAAAACTTGTATCATCTTTTCGGAACTGCTTGAATATTGATTTCTGTGGTTAAGGTAAGATGAAAAGCAAAAACAGGACCAAAACCAAACTTTTATCTTGTCTTCTTTGTACCATGTGTTTACAAGCTGCTTTTGGAGACTTATGAGGTTAGGCAAAGAATTATGCCATGCTTTCCTTTTTCCAACACCCCAAGAGTCTTGGAGTAACTTCAAATATGAGGAATCAATGGGAACATTGATAAGAAATTAAGAATAGAATTGAATATGGCTGCAAGCTTTCGTTATCTCTGCCTTTCCAATTATCCAAACACAATTTGACCTGATTCTTTTTTTCCATATTTACCCAAGCAGGAGAACCATCATTCCCTAGTCCATCATATGTAATATATATGCATAATTTTTCTGTCAAATATGATGAAGCTCTTAAACATAAAAATATTAAAAAAATGTGACAAATGAAGACTTTGACAAATTGAAGCATTTTTATTTCAAAAATTTTCAATACAATGCTACATTAAAATTTGACATGATTTAACTGTTTTTATGTTCAATGGTGGTCATTAGTTTTGGATTTATAACTTCTTATAAACTACCTAAATTCCTTATTATTAGTCTAATTCTAGTGGCCGATATGATTTTTAAATAAATTTGCTATATGAGATAAAAGCTAAATGGAGGCATGATGAAAAAAAGCATGAAAATTTTATTTTTCATTTTCATATTTACTTTTTTTCATTTCCTTTTTCATGTTAGCACTTCATGAAAGAGGAAATACTACCCTATTTTAAGGAATGCCTTAAATATTAGTCAGAGCTTATAATAACTCTTAACTAACATGGTTCACATCTTCACATTTTATAAGCAGTGGTAGTGTAAATATTATTGGCATGCAAAACGAATATTACTCCTCGTTAATTCACTAGGGCCGGCCTAGTGATGTGATTTGGGTAATCTAGCACGATTCTTAGGTTTAAACCACATTGCATTCATTGTGTTTGTATTGATTCGTGTCGGACACGTATTTATATTGGATATATTCATGAATGCTTTTTATATTTTATAATTTTTCCCTTAATTTTTTAAACTTTTATACTAATAAAGATAAAGATGTCATAACAATTAGATACCTGGTAGCATTATATTATACCTAAAATGGCTTAAATCTCAAATTTAAAACATTGAATCTCTTTTTAATATTGGTTCTCTTTTCCAGGAAACTTTCAATAAGAAGGGGGATACTCCCACGTAGGTAGAGCCATGCATAAGGGACACGCAAAAGTGGGCATGCATCAGGGGTAAAAGTGTGCATTTTTCTGAATTTTAAAACTCAAGTTTCATAAACTCAAGTATTGTAAACGCAGAAGCTAGCATTTCTTGCATTTGCTGGAACGTGAGTCTATTGTTTAAACGTGAGTTTTTCATAATGGAACCAAACAACATCGAAAACATAGATCGTGAGTTTACATGAAGAAACGTGAGTTTAGGATTTAAAAATGCCAATCCAAACATGCACTTAGTGTCCAAGTTCATCAGGCACACGAGAGATTATGACCTCAAATCAAGGCCCAACAAAGATAAAAGAAACGTGCAATCAACCCAAGTAAGGAAAAGACAAGTTTAGCTGGAAAATGAAAGTATTCAAATAAATAAATAGGCAAGGATCAAGCGAGGATTGCACACAAGAATCAAATACAAAATGACTAGATAATAAATGCTAGGTTAACTAGGAACCCTTATATAAGGGGTTTACTTCAATTAATAAATGATTTGGTATTGATGAGTATTTTAATTCATATGTTTACTTCTCATTACATCATTATTTTGGTAGACATTAATTATTTATATATTTAGCATCGATGGCTAGGGACCCCGAATTTGGTAAAGTAAAAAACTCATGCAATCATCAAATTGGAGCGGTTGGATGAAAATCAGACAACTCGTATTATAACATAAAGAAAGTTAGATTTAACTAATGACTTTGACTTATCAACTGCACTATCTGTAGTAATTTTTTTAACTGCAACAAATCCAAATTCAACCACCATGACTATTTGACTGTAACATTTTTTCACTGCAGCAAATTCAAATTCAATTACCACAACTAGAGGTGTTTGAATACGTCTCGAATAGTCTCAAACGCCAACCAAAAGAAATTATGGCTCTCTCATTTTTAGTTTCGTGACATGTGAAATTACATCTCATTGCGCGTGTGTGTGTGACATGAAAACAGACACACACTAGATCTCGTCTCACATGGAATTAGGGTACTTTTTTTGTTTCCATTAGGACCTTTAACTTCTATTTCAAGTTCAAGAGTGTCCAGGTTCATCAGGCACGTGGGAGATTAGGACCTGAAATCAAGGCACAACAGAGACAAAAGAAACGTGCAATCAGCCCAAGTAAGGAAAAAAAAAAACAAATTGAGTCGGAAAAGAAAAGAATTCAAATAGATAGGCAAGGATCAAGGGAGGATTGCACACAAGAATCAAGTACAAAATGATTAGATAATAAATGCTAGGTTAACTAGGAACACCTATATAAGGGATTTTCAGGGGCATGGGTCTTAACCCACTTCTTACGTCTGGCTATGTCGTTACTTTGCCTCACTGAAACCTCACATTCAACTTAGGTTAAAGAAGGTTTTAGCCTTTGTAAGAATGGTTAGGATATGCTAAATTATAAAAAAAATCATTACAAAATATTCAATTTTGTCAATGATATATGGAAATTTGTTGAATCATCTATTGATATGTTTAATGGAGAAGGATATGTGTTAGTGTTCATTAGTATAGTCAAATCAAACTTAATTCATGTGGCATTCTAATTTCCAGTGATTATGAACAAAGCATGAGATTTTTAAAAAACAAAATTAAGATAGTGTATTAGGTAGTTAATTTACTTGAGCAAGAAAAAATTATTAGTTTAGATGTATGCATGGAAAATTTTCTTTTAAGTCCTTAATTATTGATTATACACACATATTACAAAAATGAAAACAATTTAGTTTCACTTTCAATAACCATTTGACACAAATTCATTGCTACCCCAAAATATCCCTTCCATATGTAGTTTGTTTCCAATAATGAAACCTTTTAGGCTGTATAACAATCACATTAGAAAATAGTGACAAAGAACATATATAAAGATGTCCAAATTATGGCAAAAAGACTTTTAGGGTATGTTTGGGAAGGAGAAAATGGAGGGGAACGGAGGGGAGGAGGAGGGTTGTAGGAAGTTATTCTCCTTTATGTGTTTGGGATATCCAATATATCCAATAATTTACAAAGTCTTTCCCCCCTCCATTTTCCCCCAACCCTTCACATTCCCAAACACACCCTTAACAATGCCAAACATTATATGCCAATATACATTTATAATGAATCATAATATTCATATATGTGAGAGTAACTTAAATCCACAACATGAGAAATAAAGTTGAAGAATTAATTGTTAGGATTCAAAATTATAGAACACAAAATTAATGCAAAATTTACTACTTCGTCATTTTTTCTAAATATTTTATATAGGAGAAAGGCCACAATTTCTACCACAATAATTATATTTGGGCTAGAAAATATACATACTAATACTGTGCAAATACGTACACTTGAAAATCATTTATTAAACTTTTATGGATTAGATATACATGAGATTTCAAAGTACATGTAATCCAATTGTTAAAAAATTTTCGTGCAAATTAGATTTCGTGTTTTCTTCATCAAGCCATAAAGTATTTTTTTATTTCAAAAATCTTCAATTAAGCATAAATTAATATATCGAGTAGGTGTCAATTATTATATAACATATTAGTGACCACAATTTATCAACTTTAAATATTCAAATGACTGTGTAATTAACATCGAATACATGAATCATCTAGTAGGAGTTGTTCGGTTTAACTAGTGGTCTCGGGGTTTAAACCCTAGGTATACAACCTCGTTAAATACTCACATGAAAGCTTTGCCATGAAACTAAAAATGACAAAAAGTAATAGAATTGTGATGATTTTCTAACTCGGCATCTCCACATCTCACAATTTAGAAATTATATATGATAATATAATAGAAATAGATAATAGACAATAGACTTCTAATAATGGGGCACTTTATGATTTGGTATTGATGAGTATTTCAATTCATATATAGGTTCATTTCTCATTACATCTTATTTTGGTAGACCTTAATTATTTACATATTTAGCCTTGATGACTAGGGACCCAAATTTGGTATAGTAAAAAACTCATACAATAAGCAAGTTAGAACCGTTGGATGAAAAATCAAACAACTCAGATTATAAAATAAATAAAGTCAGATTCAAAACATAAGTTAAATTCAACTAATGACTTTTGACTACAGTTTTTTTTTCACTACAATTCAAATTCAATTACTATGTGTGAGACATGAAAACAAGCACACACTAGATCTCGTCTCACATGGAAATAGGGTAACTTTTTGTTGGCATTAGTTCCTTTAACTTCTATTTCAAGTTCAAGTATGTTATTTTTTTATTCAATATAATTAAGTGTCGGCATTCAGGTAATTACTTGAGGTGATATAATGCGTAAATTTGTTGCATAAGCTTGGAGTCTAGAGATTCATAAACGGAGTTTCCTGGGACAGTTACCCTCTTTTTAAAAGGCATTGCAATTTTCATGTGAACTAGTAACAAGTATTCATTCAATGTGATGGATGGCATGATGCCAAGTATTCTAGGACCTAACTTACGATAGTACACTATCTTATTTTGAGGATCAATCAACACTTGAACGTTAAGCTACTAAATTAACCACGCAATTCAAGCATATAACTCATGAAATATCACTCTACATATAGTGTATAGCACGAGGCCAATGTAAGAAACTCATGTTCCTCTAGCTTGTTAGAGAAGCTAGTTGTTATATATATATAGGTCTCAAAATAGTAGCATTTCATTCACTTGTTCATGATGGCTCTTCCAATTCCAAGAGCACTAATTGTGACATTGGTGCTATTGTTGTTGTTAATGAAAATAGGTGGAGATTCAATCACAAAAGCAGGGGATGAAGTTGTGGACCAAATCCCTCCATTTCCATTCCCATGGCCGCCAGCGCCACCGCCGCCGCCGCCACTAGGTGAAGGATGTAGCTCGAGACTATTTGGATGTAACGGAGGGGAATTTCCACCAAGATTAGTATGCTGTCAAAACCGTTGTGTGGATGTGACTTCAGATGAACTCAATTGTGGGTATTGTAGGGTTAGATGCAGATCTAATTGGCAATGCTGCAACCGTTTGTGTGTAAATATTAACATAAGCTTTTTTAACTGTGGAACATGTGGAAATGTATGCTCCATTGGGACCTTTTGCTTGTTTGGAATGTGTACCTTTCAACGAGTACCTCAACCGCCATCATTTCTCCCTCAACCGCCACCATTCCTCCCTCCTCAGTCGCCACCACTCCTCCCTCCTCCGCCACCATTCCTCCCTCCTCAGCTGCCAGAGCCTGAGCCAAATCCACCACTACCATCACCGAGCAACACACCTCAATATCCCAATGCACCTGAAAAAATAATGGAGTAAATTTTAATATATTATATATATAGAGGGAGACTTAATTAATAAATCTCTCTCTGGTTTCATGCTATGTTTCATGTGCAACTATTAAGTGTATGGCAATGTTATGTTATGTGAGAAAGAAAAAAGACCTAGTAATATCCTTGTTATATGTTGTGTGTTATCTACAGTATCCCCTATATGTTACCGAGGACAATCTTGTTCGGGATTTAGTTACAATTGAGGTTTATCAACCCTCTATAAGAGTGCGTTTAATGGTGATCCAGAGCTTTGACAATCTCAGTCTGTGTCGCCAACTGAGTCATAACTCTTAATTAAAATTAAATTAAGATATTTTAAAGTATTAGATATCGCATCATTCATATTTCTTGTGTTAAAATTACAATGTCTTACAAGTCATATATGAATGAAGTGAAATGGCTATAGTATATATAACACGTGATGTTTAATCAAAATCTGCTCAAGCATGGAGCAAGAAAAGGTCGAAGCTCATAATTAATCTCACTCTTTATTGTAAAAAGTTAACAATATTGCATTCAACAACTTGGAGTATTCTTTTTCTGGAGATGGAAGTTTGATTTTATTGTGGCTGAGGCAGGGCAAACTTATTAGTTTCAAGACAAATTTATCAGTACCAAAGATAGACATTTTTCAAAATTAAAAAAAAAACTTGCTGATTTTGCATCTTCTTGTGGTGGATGTTTCTGATTTTTTGCTAGACTATCATGAATTTACTCAACTCCAAGGCCAGGTGTTTTGATTGGCACCATTAATGCAAAACATATAAACAATATTTGATGCAGAGTGCAGACAGATTTTTCTTGTTGACAAGAGCCTTCAACAATAATATGAACATAATGCTGAGAATAGAAGAAACATGATTTGGACAATTACATGAAGTTTTTGGACTGAAACATACATATCCAAGTTTGAAGTTTCTTTATATTAACTAGTTGTTACTTAAAAATAAAATAAATCAATTATATGAACTACAAGCATGATTTGGATAATTATGTACATATATTTAATCCAATTCTTAGCATTGCACATTTATACAAGGACATGATACATCTTCAAGCTTTAAGACAGTTCAAGGCCTCCTCCTGACTTTGCCATTTCAGAACTGCTGTATTGGCTATGTACAAATTTTGTCTCACTTTCCACTTACTTAACCTTTTTCTTCTCAGTTTCCTCTGCTCCTCTTCTCTTTGACGGTTCATGATTGAGGTTTAGTTTCTTTGCTGCTTCCATGTTCTTCCTCAGTATAGTAATGTCTCTAATATAGTAATGCTGTCTATCTATCATCACTCCAAGGAATAGAGAGAATCCTGCCAATATTTCCCATTTGATAGGATTTGAAATTCATTATGTTCAGCATATAATATATCATAAAAAGTGGTAAAGAGAAATCTATGTTCATTGATAGAAATTATTTGGTAGCTTGGTTTGAATGAGTGAAATATGTTGCATGGATACGGCACGGGACACACAGATGCAATACGACACAGATACAGGGATATGACCAATTTTAAAATTTATAGGACACGGTTATAATACAACAAATAAAATTAGTAAAAAAATTAATATAAAAACACAAATCTTAATGTAAAAGAGAGAATCAGTACTTTAAATTTGAGATTTAAGTCATTTATATCTAGTTATTATGCTATCTTCATCTTTATTGATATAAAGTTCAAAAAGTTAAGGAAAAAAATGTAAAATATAAGTAGAAGTAAATACATGTTTGTGTCAGGCAAGACTATTGTCACAACTATTGTTTTGAAGTGTTTGTGCTTCCTATGAAAAGAATTGTAACAATTTTATGTAAATTTCGAGACTGAAAATTTGATGATTTCAACCTTCACTTACCTTTTATAAAGTCATAAAACTAAACATATGCTTACATACAGATTTGGGGGTTACTCATCTTTGTTTTGTGACAGAAAATAGTAATGTAGGCATTGAAGCAAATAAGGAATTTTTATTTTTGAATAATTACCCATGAGAGATGCCTCCAAGAGATGATGTGCTATTAGAACCTCATCTGTTGGATTAACCATGCCAGAATCCTTTGAACGCTTTTGGATTTGGATTATAGTATATATGGTGGAGCCAAAGACCACAACCACCGTTGCTGCTACATTTTTTATGACTAATGGGCCTTTCCCCTGCTTCAAAAGGTCTAGCCCTTTGACCATCAAGTTCCTTAATGGATTTGCAAAAGATAGTATCAGGATGAATGCCAATTCAACCCCCAAAAGTGTAAATAAAACTTGTATCATCTTTTCGGAACTGCTTGAATATTGATTTCTGTGGTTAAGGTAAGATGAAAAGCAAAAACAGGACCAAAACCAAACTTTTATCTTGTCTTCTTTGTACCATGTGTTTACAAGCTGCTTTTGGAGACTCATGAGGTTAGGCAAAGAATTATGCCATGCTTTCCTTTTTCCAACACCCCAAGAGTCTTGGAGTAACTTCAAATATGAGGAATCAATGGGAACATTGATAAGAATAGAATTGAATATGGCTGCAAGCTTTGGTTATCTCTGCCTTTCCAATTCAATTACCTTTTTAATTATCCAAACACAATTTGACCTGATTTCCCCCCCCCCCCCCCCCATATTTACCCAAACAGGAGAACCATCATTCCCTAGTCCATCATATGTAATATATATGCATAATTTTTGTGTCAAATATGATGAAGCTCTTAAACATAAGAATATTAAAAAAAATGTGACAAATGAAGACTTTGACAAATTGAAGCATTTTTATTTCAAAAATTTTCAATACAATGCTACATTAAAATTTGACATGATTTAACTATTTTTATGTTCAATGGTGGTCATTAGTTTTGGATTTATAACTTCTTATAAACTACCTAAATTCCTTATTATTAGTCTAATTCTAGTGGCCGATATGATTTTTAAATAAATTTTCTATATGAGATAAAAGCTAAATGCAGGCATGATGAAAAAAAGCATGAAAATTTTATTTTTCATTTCATATTTACTTTTTTTCATTTCCTTTTTCATGTTAGCACTTCATCAAAGAGGAAATACTACCCTATTTTAAGGAATGCCTTAAATATTAGTCTGAGCTTATAATAACTCTTAACTAACATGGTTCACATCTTCACATTTTATAAGCAGTGGTAGTGTAAATATTATTGGCATGCAAAACGAATATTACTCCTCGTTAATTCATTAGGGCCGGCCCAGTGATGTGATTTGGGTAATCTAGCATGATTCTTAGGTTTAAACCACATTGCATTCATTGTGTTTGTATTGATTTCTGTCGGACACGTATTTATATTGGATATATTCATGAATGCTTTTTATATTTTATAATTTTTCCCTTAATTTTTTAAACTTTTATACTAATAAAGATAAAGATGTTATAACAATTAGATACCTGGTAGCATTTTATTATACCTAAAATGGCTTAAATCTCAAATTTAAAACATTGAATCTCTTTTTTATATTAAAATTTGTGCTTTTATATTAGTTTTTAACTAATTTTATTTGTTATATTATACGTGTGTCTTGTTCAATAATTTTTAAAATTGATCAATTTTCCGTGTCCCTTATCATATCGCAAGGTTAAACACATGCATTAACAAACTTTACGATAATTTTTTTTCATTCTGTAACTTTGAATGTCATTGGTTGCCAATATGAATTTGTTGGACTAATTAATCTGATGGCTAGCAAATGTCAAACGCATTAACAATCTGATTTACTTGTAAAATCCATATTAGCTTCGGTAATTCTATTACATATCTTCATGGGGTATAGTTGGGGGATTCTATAGCCAAGCCCAAGAGAGGTGATCAAATGGCCATTGTGCACATTAAGAGGATTTTAGAATTTAGAATGCATATTATCAATTGTAAATGCACACTAGAATGTAATGTATAGTCATGCCATGGAGTTATTCAGGCCATTAATGTGGAAGGAAGTCCAAATCTGATCTGGTGTATACTGGAAAAATCTGAGATGCAGTTCGAACATCGAACTAGGTAAGACGGGTGAATGTTGTCACTACTCACTAGCATTAGCATAGCTGCCTATTTTAACATTTGGGGCTCTCAAAGTATCAAACTTTTTGGATCATGAAATTAAAGCTCTATGCAGTGTGACCTTTATGATTTTACAAAGAATCTATCTCATAACTTAGGGATAAATACAATATATATATCCTTAAATATTGTAGAACAAAAACTTGTTTGGGGTATTCAAAAAAGTAAAATGTCTTGCCCTATGTTCCAATCAATATGCCTTTAGCTTTTGTCATTCACTCAAAGCACCCCAAAAAATAACTCTTACATTAATCATCAAAGAGTTGTCAAAAGTCCCTCTACCGCGTTGTAGTTTCACTGTTTCTCTGAGCAATGCTTTAGTATGTCCAATCGCATTGTTGAATCCAGCATCCAGAAAAATAGCTATCCTCTACAAGGTCATTCAGGAAGGCCCTTCTCTTGCTCTCAGCATCTTGACCAATTGCAATGCTATTACTCTCCACTTCCTTGCTTTCTTCTTTGGTTGATATTTTTCTTTTTGAACTATTTTCACTAGAAGCAGTTGATGAGCGGTTATGGCTCTCTTCTTCACAATATTGCTTTGCAATCATCAATATGTCCGAGTCTGACATGTAGATTTTGTCCAATGCATTGGAAGTCTTGACTGTACATAACACATAAGAATCTTGTGCCTTCCTTTCTGGTTTCAGAATCTCTTTTCCTTCAACCAGCTTTGATTTCTGCCACCAATTGAGGTATTCCAATGACACAGAAGGCTTGTAATATTTTGAAGGAACATAGAACCTGAAATTTTCTCTGCAACTTGGCTTCATAACAGTAAACTCACCAGGCAGATGTTGGTCCATTCCAAATTGCTTTGCCACCCTGTATGGCATATACCTCTCAACACAAAGTAAACCCACAAGCTCATCTGCACACAAACACACTCCAAAGGACCTTAACTCCTCTGTTGAATTTGAACGATCAACAACCAATTGATCATTCTCTTTGTAATGAGACACAAAGCACCAATTTTTCAAATCAGCAGCATAAGGATGCCACTTAAAATTCTCTGCTGATTTCAAAGCAGACACAATGAGTGAGTCACTAGCAAATGAGTTCAATTTGAGCCAACGTGCAGCCCTAGGCTCACCCAGCTTAAGTTCATTGGGACACTTTGGTCCAAGAATAGGAAACCTTTCAAATGCCCATTGCTGCACAAGTTGAAATAGGCCTAGCACTGTTACATATTCCTTCCTAGAAGACACTAGTTGTTTTTTGAGCAAACTCAAGTTGTGATAAAGGGTAGCAAGAACAGCAGGGGCAAGAGCTATTCTTGTCCCTCGAGACAAGTGAATTGCAATGGAAAACACATGTCTCCCAATGGTAGAATCAGGAAGAGAGGGAAAAACAAACCTTGACAACCACAGGGAAAGAAAACCCACATGCTCAAGTTCATGGCTTTCCAACTCCTCCATGAACAACTTTATCCAATTCTGCTGGTATACTATTTTTGACTTGCTTTTCCACGTTCCTCTTTGAAGTTCCACTAGTTTGCTTTCCATTGCAAGCATGTCATCTGTGAGAGGAAGATTCACTGGCTCCCCAAGAACTGAAAACCCACCAAGGATCATGACATCTTCGAGTGTGATGGTGGCTTCACCCCAAGGAAAAACAAAGGTGTTAGTCTCTGGAGACCAATACTCTACCAACCTAAGAATCAAAGGTGTGTTAGGTTGAATCTCATAAAGAGAACTCAAAAGGGCATCACAGATACACGCTTGGTTCCATGTGAATGCGTGTTTTCCAGTTAAACTCTCAACCCAATCACCCCATTTGGTTTGGGGATTTTTCCACCCTTTAAAGTGAATCTCAGGATGAGGATGTTCCCTGTGAGATACAGCTTCAGAAAGCATCATTGGGGACCTGACAGCTTGGTTAATGCTTTTGGCAGATGGTTTGAGGAACCTGGCTAATGTTGGTTTGGACTTTGCTCCCTCTTCTGAGACTGATGAAACCATTGTTACAATGCGAGACTCAAATATGCTGAAGCTATTATTTGGTTCATTTTTTGACATTTTCCGGAGGAAGCAAATCAAGATGCAAGAGGAAGAGGTGTAAGCACGAGACGGGAAGTTACGAATAGGGAATGGTGTGCCCAACAAGCTACTTGCAAGAGCGGGAATGTATTTGCAGTCAAGGGCAGAAGAGACATTCATCACTAATATTTTTTTTTATTTTAAAATATGAAATATTTTCATTTACTGTTTCCAGCATTTCCAGTTTTTCCTTTGTAAAATTCTAAAAAACTGAAAATGGAAACAGGAAATGAAAATGCAAACCAAATAGGCCCTTGTTCAGCATGATTTTATTCATATATTTCTTATAAAAATAATTGAGATAGTATTATTTTACACATTTTTCAATATGTTTTTGAAGAATAATAATTGTTTATAATTTTATATCATAATTTTACCTAATTTTATGTAACATTGAGGGAAATAGAAACACGAGAGGGAAAAATAAGGAATGTGATCAAATATAAAGAAAAAGAAAAAAAAAACTCAATCCGACATATTACGTTAGAGAAGGCAAAATTTACGTTACAAGGGAAAAAAAAACTTGCACTGGTGCAAGGGAAATGTGAGTCGTTGATTTAGTATTAAAATAAGTGTGTGGTTGTGATTTAAAATAGGGAACCCGTTGATAAAAGGGTTTGTTGGTATTTTCTTAAGAGGTCCTTGTGAAAGGAAGTATTTGTGTCTGGAGTACGGTGAATTTGCAAAGTACGACGGTGTTGGAGGAATGTTGTGGCGGAAGTGGGTGGTGAAGGCTAAGTCCTGTAGAATGGAATGGTGAACAGTACAGTTTAGTGGACTGTGTGGACCGATAAGTAATAGGAAGCAGCAATATGGAGTCGTTAGGGGTGGGTTGCAGCGATGCAGTTCTTCGGTGTGCAGCGATTATTGCTAGGAAGGTAATTTAATTATGTTTAGTTGAATTTATAAATGTAATTGGGATTGGGGAGATTATGCTGGAAAAATGTGAAGTAGTCTCTCAGATTTAGGAAAGGTAGGAGACAATGGCTTTTTGTTGGTGTGGGAAAAATGGTTATTTGGAATCGGGAAAAAAAAAAAATTCTCATGAGATTGTGAGAAGGAGTTAATGACAGTGGGGCAAAGCGGAGGGGCGAGAATAAATCCTTACCACAACCGCACACCCCTTTTTCCCACTTACCAAAACCATCTTTTTGCAAATGACCACACCAAGGGTCCTTTTGCAATTGTCCTCCCAGGGCCTATTTAGCTATTGACTTCGGTCAAAGACCATCCTTGTAAGGTGTCCAATAACTATGTTTTACTTTCAATTGCCTGTTTTTTTTCAATGTACCGGTACATGGATTTAAGAACCATGTACCGTAAAAAGCACCTTGCTTTGTTTAGTAGCATATAACACATCTCATTATATAAATGTGTTATATAAACAGTGAAATGCTAATGAGTGACTTAAGAGTACTATTTAAGGAAACGAAAATAATTTTTCATTAAATTATGTTGCATTTAATGTTACAGCGTGGAAAACTTTTTAGCATTATTACAATACTTAAGAGTGAAAAACTTTTTTCTTTCTCATTTTACAAATAAAATCACCTTATTACAACGTGACATACATGTGCAAGTTATGTGGAAGTCCCACATTGATGACTATTCCTTTTTTAAATCTCTATAACAGACTCGGATTATCTTTTCAGTTTTTCTGTTTAGCTTTTCTTTTCATTCGCAAGATCTTTTTTTCCATTCTTGTTAGCTATAAAAGTTCCCCCTGTATCTCATATTTCTTAATGAAAATTACAATATCATTCGGATTTAACTCAGAAATCTCTCTTTCATATATGGTACGTTTCATGTTATGGTATCAAAGCTCTTGAAGTTCAAGAGCTCTGTAGGTTTCACTTCCAACGGCAAGAGGTTCTGGTTCTTGTTCAGGAAACAATGGAGGTGCTAATCCATCAAATCCTCCACCTCAGGATCTAACACTCAATCCTCTCAGTGTGTATTACATTCACCTAGGAAAGCATCCCTCAACACCTCTAGTTTCTCCTCTGCTCATAGTCAAGAATTACCATAGTTGGTCAAGGTCTATGAAGTGATCTCTGATTTCCAAAAATAAATTCAAGTTCGTGAACGAACCCCTACCTTCTTTTGATCCTACCTTTGATGCATAGGAGCAGTGAAACAACCTCGTTCTCTCTTAGATCTTGAATTATGTAGATCCTACTTTATTTCAAAGCATAGAGTATGTTGAAGTGGTAGTTGTAGCTTGGAAGGTACTCAAGGATCGCTTCTCACAGGGAGATCGAGTTCAGGTTTTTGAGTTGCACAAAGAACTAATGGCTTTGAAACAAGGTACTAATTGCATTGCACATAACGGGGTTGCACATAACTTGCACATGTATGCCACATTGTAATACACCTTAAACGAGTTTTTTTCCATTCTTTTGTGATTTTTTAAAGTTAACATATATTTTTTTAAATTGATCAACGGAGGAAAGTGTGTTAAAAGATGGATGAATCACAAAAGGAGTGTTAGAGCATCTCCATCGAGAGATGTTTAGCCTAATATTCTTAACAGATGGGGTGCTTATGTTTAAACTGTCATTGGAGCATAATTTTTAGAGATTTTAGAATAGCACATGCTGCTTATATAAGCATCTATGCTTAATATTTAAAAATAAATAAATTATTGTATATTGTAAGATAGGTTATAGGGTGAGTTGTGATGTCCATTAATTTTTTTTTTAAATTGTTGAGTTAGAAATAAAAAGTGATTGAATTACTTAAAGTAATAAAAATAATATAATAATATGAGAAGAAGTTAAGAAATATAAAATATTAATTTGAAAAACTTTTGAGGGTGTTAGGATGAAAATGATTTTATTAGCACTCCTCACTTCAGAGTCTGCAATCAATATAATTCTCACTTTTTAAATTTATTTTAAAAAATTAAGGAGGCGTTACTTTTTTAATTTTATTTTTTATATTTTAATATTTTTATTAAGTAGCATAAGAAAATATTAATGAAATGAGAAAATAATATAATGAAAGATAAAATTACATTATTAAATTAAAATATTAATAATTGTTTTACCATTTTTCTAAAAGTTTAAATGATAATTATTTTAAACTAAGAAAAATGTATTTACAATTCCCAACTTCCACGATACCATCAAGGTCGGTCAAAATTTTCTTTTTAGTGTATTCTAGATTCCCCTAATTTTCAACCAAAAAAAAGTTCCACTAAATTCTACATAGAAAATAATAGACATTGTTGTGTAAAAGATGTTATATTTTAACATACTTTTTATTATTATTTCATTTTTCACTAACATATGAGTACCAATATTAATATTTTAAAGATCCATTATGAACATGGTGATAGAAAAACTATATAAACACAAGTAACTGACGTGATAAGAGATGAGGGGAAAAATCAACAACTTACTAAATAAAGAGCTCTCCAAAGGATGGATGTTGTCAAATGCACTAACCATAGCTCCTCTACAAATGAATGTAAAATGAAACTCAGCATATGACTTTTTTTTTGGTCGAAATTCAACATATGACTTTTAATTTAGGTGAAAATGTAAAGTCATACAAAAATAATTAAGATAACTTGTATAGGGAGGTATAAATAATTAAATATATAAAATGATTATTTAGACCAACACTGTCAGATCCTCATTAAGAGAGGCGTGTAGTTTATTGTAGTTTAGAATTTAGATGTTTTCCAGAAAGGCTGATTAGTGTGCAAAGAACATAAATTAATAATCAAAATTAGAAAATTTTTATTGGATTGAGCAACATTTGGTATTATAAATGCAATCAATATCATAATTTTCAATAAAAACCTACTCCTTCCGTCTCTATTTATAATTGAGTGTCCCTTAATATAAGAGCCTATATAGAATTTTAGATAAATTAATTTTTTTTTCATATTTGCCGTTCATTAACGTTTAACTTTTTTAATTCTCCATAAATTGATGAGTGTGAATAATTAATTGAGTTTTACCCACCTGCTCAACTACACCCATTGGAAAATGGTTTTTGGAATCTTCCACCATGTGATAATTAATGTCTCTAAAGTATAGTGACTTTTAAATAGGGGTATATTTGAAATGCTATAAAAAAGTTTAAAGCCGTAGCGCGTTAGGACGCGCATCCGTTTTCTTGCTGCTCAAGTAGTGCCCAAAAAAGAAAGTCCCATGCATCCTTTCTGTTTGTTGGTCAACAACCAACCCAAAAAAGAAGTCTCCCTCTTTTTTTGGGGGAGCGGAAACAAGAAAAAGATGAGGTATGATTATAGGCAAGATGAAAGATTCCAAATGGATTCGTCCAATACATTAACCAACTTTTCTTAAACTGTGTGAAACAATTAGAAAAGTCTTATAATAAGGAACGAAGGAGAGTACTATATATAGATTCCTTAACCAGTTTATTCAGGACACTCATCAGCATAACTCTTACTACTATAATTAACACTAATTCATGCCACAAATTAGAGAATTGTTTTCTTACACATTACGTGAAGTGCTTGCTCACCTACCCCCTATTCTCCTATATAGGTGTATATTTATGAGATAATAAATTCATACAACCAAAACATATAACAACTCATACAACATATTTTCCCCCTCTATATCTCTCCATCACATCACCTATCAAATCTCGCATTTCTCTCTCTTCTTTCTCTATATCTATAGAACAGTTGGAAACAGATATTTGCGGCTTCCCAATGCAAATCCAACAAAGAGTTAGATTGAGTGAATGGATTTGGGGTGAGGCAACTGTTACACAAACATACACTAAAACATATGTGATTAATAGCAACCACAGATTATGTCATAAATCATAATAAAAAAGACAACTTTCAAAATTCACCTATCTCAATCTACATACATATATATATATGTGTATATATATTTGGTATGCCTATCTCCATATGTTGTAATCATAGGTATGATATCATGTTCAATTTATGCAAATACCATCTTATATAAAGAAATTCCATGAAGATTGAGACATAAAGTGTCAACACTTACAACTCCGTGGTTTGCCCAAGGAAGTTCGGAATATGAAACCTGAAGATCTATGCAAACATCAATTTAGTGACAAATGAAATTATCAATTCAACCTTAATAATACTCAAAATCTACTGTCAAGAATTTTGAATCAAAACTGAGTAATTCACCACTACACTTTTCTTATCTGTCTACAGTAAACAATTCCTGCCATATGTGCTTAGGTGGGGATTGAATCATTGATTCCATGCATAAATTTATCACAGACCACACATTACAATCTCATTGGAAATCATTGAACACATAATGATGGTAAATTCAAAAGCACTTGGCAAAAATTTTCTTATGGCTGGAAGATATAATGACATTACAGTAGAATTTAAGTAATAACCAAACAATTTACTAATATTCTGATTAGAGCTGCCTCTTGAAGTAATAAATCAATCAGAAACCATTGATGTTGAAACAATACTAAAGTAATGACTAATGAATGGAAAAGCACTTATCAATTCAGCAGCAAATAAGTAAAAGACCGTAATCAAAGAAAATTGTTTCCAAAATCGAACCAAGAGATTCTCATTTGATGACTGCACAATGCAAATGACAAACCAACAATAAGCATCGAACACAAGCATAAATGAAGCATTGCAAGCTTATGAAATGTGTGATTCTTGTAAGATATATGTGAAAATTAATTAGAGAAGTGAAAATCCAAAATAAAATCAAATAGAAATTAAACACCGGCGATGCGAGATTTCATTGCAGCGACTTTGCGTTTCACGCCGCTGAAATTCTTCTTGAGGTGGCAGAACCGGCAACCCTAGGAGTCGAAACGTTTTGCCGCCAATGTTTTGGTGATCAGCGGGGCAACATGTGTTTTTCCCCTTTCAGTTTTGGCTAATCTGTTTTAAATTCAAGTAGTATCAAAATAGGAGACGTATAGAATACGATATAGAAATGAGTAGGAAGAGTAGATAATAGTCTAATATAGATTGCCCAAGAGAACCCCTGTTAAATCTCAAACTAAACAATAAATTAAATAAAGGGTTAGATATATTTTTAAGGAAAATGCTAACGAATGCCTTAAGGGCACTGGTTAAAGATCCAAAAATAGAAATGTTTTATTGGAGTGTGTAGCATTGAATGTTGCAAATGCAATTAATGCTGTGATTTCAATAAAAACCTTCTTTATATAGATCCTTAACCAGTGCCCTAAGGGCACTCGTTAGCCGGACCTATTTTTAATCCTTGAAATATAGTCGAAATTTGGATTTAGTATCTGTAATTTAAAACCGGTAGTTTTGTTCCTCAAAAATTGAAAAAACAACAATTTTATCGATAAGGACTAAATTGATGTATTTTCAATTTTTGAATGACCAAAATCACAGATTTTAAATTACAGGGACTAAAAGCAAATCTCGACTATATTTCAGGGATTAAAAACATATTTAGCCCTTAAATAAATAATCTCATAAATTCAAATAATAATAGTATTATATTCCCATTTTTAAGAATTAAAAACATATTTTTTCCCTAAACATAAAATATAATACTATTTTAAATTGTATTAATTATAAAATTTCTTTTACATCCTTAATTTATGATCAACTGTGTGTATCAAACAAAATGTCAATGAGGTAAATCTAAGTGCTCTATAAGTGCTCTTTAAGCCCAGAGGCATTCCTGTCTTGGATGGGCCACCAATACCATCCTCTCACCTTGAATTTTTATCAAAGAGTTGTGACTCAGTTAGCAACGCAGGCTGAGATGGTGGGAAGAGCTCTTGGGTTCGCTCCCCACTAAACACATTCTTCGGGAGGAGTGAGGAGCATTAACTGTGACTAAATCCCGAACAGAATTGTCCATGGTAATAGGGTACATGTGGTTAACACACAAAAAAATGTCATTGTATAAAAATATTATTATCAGTTGTACTCACATATTGTCATGATGGTGAATGTACCACGTTATTTTGAATGATTAGTCATTGAAGCATGAATTATTATTTTAATAATGATTTCAATTTGGAGTATTTTTTATTATAATTTTAATTATTTAATATTAAAGATATTTTTAAAATAAAAATTTAAATTATGATGTTATTAATTACATTTAATTAGCTTTCAAGGAATTTCCTTAATTTTTATGATTTAATTATGTTCCTAATAAAAGATTGAGTAAATGGAAGAGCAAAGTATTGTCCTTTGGTTGAAGGTTTGTCCTCTTGAAGTCTGTTCTTCAAACTGTCTCGATCTACTTTCTTTCTTTTTTTCAAGGCTCCCAAAGGTATTATCTTTAATCTTGAATCTTTGTTTTAAAATTTCCTTTAGGGGAGGGGATGATGAACATAGGAAAATAGCTTAGGTTGCTTTGGATGAGTTTTGTAAGGAAAAAACATGGGGTTTGGGTCAGAGAGATTTGGAAGCATTTAATTTAGCTCTATTAGGGAAATGGAGGTGACGTCTTGTGGTTGAAAGAGAGGGTATGTGGAATAGAGTAGTAGCCTCCATATATGGTGTGTCTTCTGTTCGTAAGAGTGGTAGGAGGGTTAATGGGTCTAGATGGTGGCAACATTTGGGGTAGTGAAGAGGGTGCTAATATATTTTGTGATTGATTTTCTTCTAAATGTGTTTGAGTTGTGGGGAATGGACAACATACATCTTTTTGGAGAGAGCCATGGTGTACCTCCATTCCTCTTTCTGAGCGATATAGCAGGTTGTTCTCCATATCTTTAAATAAAGATGTATCTGTTGCATACATGATTGTTAGACATGAGGGAGGAATTGGATGGAATTGGTGCTGGAGGAGGGGGTTATTCCAGTGGGAGTTGGAGCAATTGTCTTTGTTACTGTTGGATCTAACATTGTTTCAGGGCAATGATGTGCATGCTTATTATTGGCGTTGGGTTGCTGATTCAAGTGGATTTTACTCAGTCAAGTCGGATTATCATGCTATTATGAACGATAAAATCTTTGTAAAACTACCCAGCTACAAGATGTTGTGGTGTAAGCTAGTTCCTACTAAAGTATCCTGTTTTGCTTGGAGGGTGTTACTGAACAGAATCCCATCAAAAGACAATTTAGCAAGGAGGAATATCCTACAGCCCTCAAATGTTGATTGTATATGGTGTCAACAAGGAGTGGACTCTTACAACCATATCTTCTTTGAATGCTATTATGCTTTTCATACATGGATGCTTTGCTTGAAATGGTGTGGTTTCAATTCTGTGCTTCCAAATACCTTTACTAATCACTTTGCCCAATTCTTGGGACTTCAAAACTGTGATTCTGATATGAGATACAGGTGGGCTTTCATTTGGTTGTTTGTTCTTTGGAGCCTATGGTTGGTTAGGAATGATATGGTCTTTAATAATCATTCCCTCTCTAGCTAAAGTATTGGACTTGGTTAAATTGAGGTCCTAGAAGTGGCTAAATTGTAGAGATAAAAATTTCCTCTATGATTTCCATTCTTGGTATGTGAATCTCGCACTATGTCTAAATTCTAGTTTTTAATATTGCTAGAGGGGCAGGTTATTGATGTGGTGACTCATTGTATGTCCGCTGTTTTATTTTAATTTGAGCCTAGGTGGTGTGTTCCTGATTCATTCCAAGATGGGGTTCTCTCTAATCATGTTTTGGCTCGAATGCTACATCCTACTTGGTTTTGGTTTTTGGTCATGTATCCTATATTTATTTATGGTTAGGAGTGTTTGTGTTGGTGACTGTACAACTATACTATTCTAGCCTCTTCATATTTTTGTATCGGATTAGAGTACTCCTGTACTCTCTTTTAATATATTACACTTTTCGTAGCAAAAAAAAAAAATTGCGTGCCTAATAAAAAAAGCTAGCTATTAAGTTTACAATATTGCTGCCACTTCCTCATCTTTAAACCTTAGAATGTGAAACTTAAGCATAAAAGTCACCATATTTATTACAGTTTTTGTGCTATTGCTGTTAATCCCAAGCTTTCAATTTTTTTCCACTTTTTATTTTGTTATTATCTGTCAACTATTATTGATTAATTATTCTGCTTACCCGATGTTTTTGTTTTTGAAAAAAAAAAGACAAAAAACTTATTAATGGTTTACTATTTGCATATAAGTGAAATAATTCTTGACTACAACCTGTTAGAAAATGAAAATCTGAATGAAAAAGGAGCTAATTACTAAATATTAGTTTCATTTACAGTTCCATAAAATTAATTTTAAAATCTCCACTCGTCCATTTGAAATGGGTTAAATATAAGTACTTTATAAATACTCCTTGAGCCCATTCCATACCTTGAACTGAGACACCATTCTCTCATTCTAAATTTATGTAACAAAAAAAATTAAAACCAATCATTAAAAATAAATTAGATATGAATACATATTCAATGAAATTTAATAAAATTGATTTTATTTCAATTCCTTAGAATTTATTATTTCACTATTATATTGGGTTTCCAAGCAAAGGCTAATTAGGGAAAGAAAAGAATGAATATAGCAATATTTCTTTTTTTCTCCTCATCCTGTTTTGGCCATTAATTTGTTTAACTAAATAATCTGATGGACAGCAAATGCCAAACGTATTAACAGTCTGATTTACATGTAAAATTCATATTAGCTTCGGCAATTCTACTTATCTTCATGGGTTATAGTTGGTGATTTCTAGAGCCGAGAGAGGTGATCAAATTACCATCGTGCATATTAAGAAGATTTTAGAATTTAGAATGCATAGTATCAATTGTAAAACCACCATAGAATGTATTCAGTCATGCCAAGAATGTGGAAGGAAGCAAGTTCGAATCTGATCTGGTGTATACTAGAAAAATACTGTATGATACAAACTAGTTTGAGGTATTCAAAAAAGTAAAATGTATCACCCCATGTTCCAATCACTCCATTAGCATTTGTTATTCATTCAAAGCACCCAAAAAAAACAACTCTTACATCTAATTATCAATATCTATAGGGTGGAACAAAGTCCCCAAAGAAGTAGTACATGCATAATAATCTTCAACGTCCAAAGGGTTGTCAAAAGTCCCTGCATCATGTTGTTGTTTCACTACTTCCCTGAGCAATCCTTTAGTGTGTCCAATTGCATTGTTTTCTTTGCCTACTACAAGGCTATTACTCTCCACTTCCTTGATTTCTTCTTTGGTTGATATATTTCTTTTTGAACTATTTTCACTAGAAGGAGTTGATTTCTGGCTCTCTTCTTCACAATATTGCTTTGCAATCATCAATATGTCTGAGTCTGACATGCAGATTTTGTCCAATGCAGTGGGAGTTTGGACAAAGTTAGAATCTTCTACCTTCTTTTCTGGTTTCACAATGTCTTTTTCTTGAGCCAGCTTTGATTTCTGCCACCAATTGAGGTACTCCAATGACACAGAAGGCTTGTAACATCTTGAAGGAACATAAAAGCTGAAATTTTCATTGCAACTTGGCAACATAACAGTAAACTTTCCAGGTAGATGTTGGTCCATTCCAAATTGCATTGCCACCCTATATGGCATATACTTCTCAACACAATCTAAACCATCAAGCTCATCTGCACACAAACACACTCCAAAGGACCTTAACTCCTCTGTTGAATTTGAACTATCAACAACCAACTGATCATTCTCTTTGTAATGAGACACAAAGCACCAATTTTTCAAATCAGCAGCATAAGGACGCCACTGAAAATTCTCTACTGATTTCAAAACAGACACAATGAATGAGTCACTAGCACATGATTTCAATTTGTGCCAACGTGCAGCCCTAGGCTCACCCAACTTAAGTTCATTGGGACACTTTGGTCCAAGAATAGGAAACCTTTCAAATGCCCATTGTTGCACAAGTTGAAATGGACCCTTCACTGTCACAGATTCCTTAAAAGAAGAAACTAGTTGTTCTTTAAGCAAACTCAAGTTGTGATAAAGGGTAGCAAGAACAGCAGGGGCCAGAGCTAGTCTTGTCCCTTGAGACAAGCGAATTGCAATGGGAAACACATGTGTCCCAATGGTAGAATCAGGAAGAGAGGGAAAAACAAACCTTGACAACCATAGGGAAAGAAAACCCACATGCTCAAGTTCATGGCTTTTCAACTCCTCCATGAACAACTTGATCCAACTATGCTGGTCTGCTTTCTTTGACTTGCTTTTCCACATTTTTCTTCTGAGTTCCACAAGTTTGGCTTCCATTGCAAGCATGTCATCTGTGACAGGAAGAGTCACAGGCTCTCCAAGAACTGAAAACCCACCAAGAATCATGACATCTTCGAGTGTGATGGTGGCTTCACCCCAAGGAAAAACAAAAGTGTTAGTCTTTGGAGACCAGTACTCTACTAACCCAAGAATCAAAGGTGTGTTAGGTTGAATCTTGTACAGAGAACTCAAAAGGGCATCACAGATACACGCTTGGTTCCATGTGAATGCGTGTTTTCCAGATAAACTCTCAGACCAATCACCCCATTTGGTTTGGGGATTTTTCCACCCTTTAAAGTGAATCTCAGGATGTTGTTTCCTTTGCTGGGTTATGTGAGAGATGGTTGTTTCAGAAGTAACTTGGCTAATGCTTTTGCCGTATGGCTTGAGGAACTTGGCTGGTCTTACTGAGGTTTCTACTCCTTTCTCTTCTGAGACTGAAGAAACAACCATTGTTTCATGTCGGGATTCATATATGCAGAAGCTCTTTGCGTTTTGTTGCTGTGTTGACATTTTTTTTTTCAAAAAAGAAAAAAAAAAAAACAGAGGAAGCCAAATGGTCAAGCAAATATGAATGGGAATCGGCATAAATTTGCAGTACAGATATACAAAAAGGGTCTTTCACACGCGGGAACAGAAAAATATGATAAACTTAAAGTGATTTTAAATTTGAAAGATAATTTTGACAAAAATAAAACAAAGAAAAGAAAAACTTTTATTTTCTTCATTATTTTTATTATATTTATTTTATATATTTTTTTTCTTTTTATCCTTGTTTCTGTTTCTTTTTCAATGTATCAATTATCACATCTCTTATTCTATCTCTTAATTTTATTTTTCTTCCTATTTTTGTTTCAAAAAAGTTTAATTGAAAACGGGGGATGGAATTGAGAGAGAGAAAGATGATGAAAAAATAGTACTCCCTTCGGTCTCAAATATAAGCAACAAAAAATTCATTTGTGTTGGTCTAAAATATAAACAAATTTCAACTAACTTTGCCTTATTTAATGACCTCGGACTAAAATATCCTTTACTTAAATTTAAATTGTTTTATCCAATGATCCTATTTAATGAACCATGTAGAGATAATATTTCCATTTGGAACAAGTTTCAATAAAATTGAAGTTAACTAACATTTCTAGAAGGGCAATTTAGAGAATACAATTCATTTTTAGATGACATCAAGGAAATTTAATAAAGTTAACTAACATTTCTTAATTAGCGTGAGTTAGTTTTTTTTTATATTTGAGACCGGAGGGAGGACTATTGATCTTCTAAAGAAGGATGACTCAAAAGTTCCAACTTCCAAGCATATTGCATATTAAATTTCAATTAGGAGAGAGAAAATATGTCACGTCAGCATCTGACACACGCTATTTGAGGGGAGAGACTAATTGTAAAAAAAAATTGGAAGGACACTTTAACAAAATAAAATTTTATAAGGACTAAAAGTAAAACTTCCTAATTTTACGAGGATCAAAAACATATTTTTTTCAGAAATATTTAATAATTAATTTAAAATATGTACTCAATTTTAGATAATGATTATTTTAAAACACGAAAAAAATATTTACAATTAGCAACATGGACAAGGCCTATCAAAATTTCGTTTTCTCGTCTGCATATTAAATAGTAGATAGCTTTGTAAAAAAAAAAAAAGAAATGCTAAGAATATATTCTTAAAAAAGGTTAAAATATGATTTTGAACCTCAAATTATCTCAATTTTTCTATATAGTCCCCTAAAATATTTTTTCCAAATTTTTTTTCAAAAAATTCCAACGCATTCCTAATTGGTCCCTCTGTTACCATTAGTTCTCTCTATTACATGTCAATGTGCCAACTAAGATGGACATAATAATGATTGGCAATCCTACGTGTCATATGATGTGAAAACCTCTAACATTTAAGAAATCTCTAATTATTAAAAGAAATCCCAAATCATTTTTCCAAACCTAGCCATGTCCAAAAAATATCCCTCGTATTATTGCCCAGTGGTAAAGGAACCTTATCATATCCTTAACAGTACTAGGATGACAGCGCATTATTTCATTGTAGTGTTATAGAACGATTCAACCAATGAAACATGGAACACTAGATAGTGTGTGGCTTATAGCACATAACATACGAAAACAGGAATTCTAAGATTTAATTACATGGAACCAATGAAACATGGAAGGTGAATTTCTGCCACTAATAAATTGGGCAATGCTCTTATTATCGACTCCCCTAACCTGGGTTCGATCTGATCCAGATTGTGAATTTGAGATTGTATATGAAGAGATATTGTAGAATATAGTAATATGAAATGACATCGATTATTAATTCAGGGACAATCCCTACAATATACGTCGTAGTCCCTTCATACAATTTCTGAGCCAAAAACTGTGAGATCCTCTTATTAAATTAGAGGAATCGGGGGATGAAAATCACAAACGTACTGAACTGATATCAGACAGAAATTGGGATATGATCTCCTAATGAGTTTGCTCATTAAAATTTATAAATCACGCCGCAATTCAAAACCCAAACAAAAGGGTATAATTAAGGTTTTTGAATTTTAAGAAGCTTAATTTACTCCAATGACTTGAGCTTCACTTTAAATGTCAAGCAGAAGCCTGCGAGGATCCTCCACAATATCTTTGATGCGTCGCAGAAAGAACACTGCCTCTCTTCCATCAATAATTCTATGGTCATATGTTAGAGCAATGTACATCATTGGCCTTGGGACAACATTTCCTCCAACAACCATCGGACGGCTCACTATGGAATGCATACCCAAGATTGCAGACTGCCAAAAACAACAACCACATGATATTTCTTTCTAAATAATTAGTTTCAAATTTTATCACAGAAAATTGCTAATTACTCAACATCATAAAAAGAAGGAAAGCCATCATCCAAATCTTACTACTGGCAAAGAATAGATCAGAATATTTTGCTTGATATTTTGGATTATACTGATCATATTGTGAAAACAAATTTCATTTTGAAGAGTTACTGGTGACAAAAATAATGTCCAATTTTGTGATATGACAAACAAAGCATGAAACTATGGAGGTTAGAAGAGGCTCATGTGTGTTCCCACTTCCTGTCGTCAAACAGCTGATTGGGATCTTTTGTCGAAGGAAAGCAATCACAGATAACCATATTTAGAAAGGGAAACAACTTCAAAAAACATAAATCAAAGAATGTTTTATAAAATAAAAGAAAACCCATAATAGGTGAATCTTAGTAGAGTTGCAAACCTGAGGGGGGTTGATAATAGGGGTACTCAAAAGGCTCCCATAAACACCACCATTTGATATTGTAAGGGTTCCTCCAGCCATCTCATCAATTGATAACGATCCATCATTTGCCTTTTTGGCAAAAGCATTGATCTGCTTTTCTATATCCGCAAAGTTCAATGTATCAGCATTGCGGATAACTGGCACAACAAGTCCCTGGGAAGGCAATCAGAGGTATAATTAGCTCCTTAATTGAGTTTAAACACATCAGGCACGACGATAATTTTATAGCCAAGCAAAAAATGAAAATTAGACAATTTTGTTAATTAGCTCCTTAACTGTTGACCAGCCATTACAACATCAATTGACAAAGGTCAATAGAAAAGGTTAAGTTTCACCAAAAGTATAATACATCCAAAACCAACAATTCAAACTAAGTAAAGGAGAAAAGTTAAAGGTGACTGATAAAAACCTTCGGAGTACCAACAGCTATGCTGATATCTATATAATCTCTGTATATGATATCATCCCCATCAATTACTGCATTTACAATTGGCTGATGTTGAAGGGCATTGACAGCAGCCTAACATAGAGACCAAATAAAGTACATGAGGAAATAAGAATAGAAAGCCCATTTACTCTATATACTTCAGTAACTCGAAAGCATACTTTGATAAACCCGGACATAAGTCCCAATTTGACTCCATGCTTTTCAACAAAAGCATCCTTATAATCAGCACGGAGTTTCATCAAATTTGTCCTATCATAAAGAGCAGAGCAATCAGGAAGAGAATGACAATGGTAATCCACTATATAAGGCTGTTACAAGAAACACAGCATCAGTAAAGGATAATAAACAAATTGAGTCACCCATTAACTATTATTCTAATATACATAAGAACTTCCTTCCTTCCTTTTATTTCCTCAAATATAATCAATGGCATGTCCCATGATAGTGGAGTTAACACATAGAGACTCGCAATATAAAATAGCATAGATGCTCAAAATTAAGTATCAATTTGAAAGAAAAAGATTTCAACCCAAATGTGTATGTATGCCAAGGACCCTCCCCCCCTCTTCTTCTAAACATTAAAAAATAAGAAACATGAACCTACTAGAACATGTAGGATTTGGGAGAATGTGTAACAGATTTTGCTGATCCAACATAAACACCAAGAAAAGTTGTCAGGAATGCGATGACTCTCCAATGCATCGTCATGGGTTGATAACTTCATTAAATTTAGACTAGTGTTCCATGAGGACCATGCCCACAAAATCCAATATTCTAATTAAATAATCCGTAATATGGAATAGGGAATATTTAGATATGAAAAATCCTAGAGCATGAAACAATATTCAAGGCTTTGACAATGAATAAAACTTACATATCAACTTCATTGAAGGTTGTCAGCATAGCAAATGTGTTTTGGGAATCTTTCAATCTTGTAGCAACTCGCTTCCGAAGCCTTGTCATAGGAACCTTAGATAATGAACAAAAATATCAAAACAACTTTTATGACTGCTACACATATAATTTAGGTAGGCATAATTTTCACAAAATCACAATGACTCACTCGTCTTTCTCTTTCCTTAGGGGGAAGCTGTGGCTCAGTAGGAGAGCTCCGTGGAGCAGGAGGTGCTTTGGGCTTCTCAGTAACAGGAGGAGCAGTTTCAACTTTCGGTGCTTTCTTCTCCTCGGTCTCACTGACCTTTTGGGTTGATCGAGGAGCAGCTTTCTCAGATGTAGTCTCAGATGGTGCAACATGAGTTGTAGCATCAGCAGACCTTGAAATAATTGCTATTTTGTTACCTGGCTCAACAGTATCCCCTTCATTGACTAGAAGCTGCAAATCATTAAACAGATCAGACAAGCCAAATTTGAAAAGAAAGAAAGAAAAGAGTAATAATTTCTATTATTTATGGGGTGGTTTGGGGGAATAAAAATGTTTTGAAAATGTTGAATAATACCTTCACAATCACACCTGACTCAGGGCTTGAAACATCAATTGTCACCTAATAGAGGAAAAAATCATTGTCAATTATTTAGCAACAAAGAAAATTGGATCTGCTTATTACCATCAAAATCCTTCACAAACATTTGCATGTTGTTTTAACATAACACCTTATCTGTTTCAATTTGAGCAATTGGTTCATCAACATTAACCCTGTCACCAGGTCCTGTTTCCATACATCAAAACAAAAACAAATTGACAGTCAATCACCAGTAACCATTAAAAATAACAAGTAGATGAAAACTAAACATAAACAAGGAGTTAGTTAACATACTCTTCAGAAATTTTGCTAGAGTTCCATCAGCGATAGATTCAGCCAATGGAGGGACCACAACATCAACACTGTCTCCTATATCACAAATATATATGATATTTGATATCTTAAAAATATTAGCAATCAAAATCCAAATCAAAACAGGTTAATTAAACAACATAAATGGCAGACACATCAAAGCTACACTAGTCAAATGTTAACATTCACAGAAGGACAAATTTGGTCCTAGACCCTAGACTCTGAACTCCTGCTAATAAAATGAAACTGCATTCTAGAACAATCACCCAATTCCTACATATATGATCATTGTCATAATACACCAGAAATCGAATAGACCTTCTCAAATATAATATGTAGTCATGTAGTTTGTTCATGAGACAACAAAACCTTGATCATATCAATGACCCAACTCCCAAGGATTGCAATACATTTTATACCATATTGCATCTTAAAAGATTATATATTCTTTGAGACAAACAATATGTTCAATATCCTTATTATAGCCATTCATTTTGTAAAATATCCCCGTTTCATAAAGGTGTCTCTTATAATGACCATGACACTTGTGCAATCATCCTTTATATATAAGAGAATCTTGAACTATAGATTTAACTTAAATGACAGAAAACTGATTGCACAATAATATCTCACCACTATCTGAAGAAAATGAACGCCTCCATGTTTGCATGGTCGCCTCTTGATGAAAAACACCCCTACATAGCAATAAGGTAATCAGAACAGTACCACTGACAATGAGAGACAGTAACAACTCTTCCATTCCATTCAGTCCCTAATTAATGGTTGGGAATAAAAGATTAGGAAAAAATTTTAATCCCACATTTTCAGATGATTAAATTTGAACAGACACAAGGGCAGAGGCAGGGGAAAATAACCAAGTTGGTCTGTTATTGTTGCACCCCAAACTCCAGGGAAAGTTCGACATAATTTGATCAAGTACAAACAAAACTGTTAGATTACAGAAAATACATCTTTGAGGTTTTCTGCTTCCTTTTTAAAAAATGACATTTAGACTTGTAATTTGTATCTCTGGCACATCCAATACCCTTAATAGCGACACTAAATTTGCATACACTTGGTTTTCATATGAAGATGATATGCATGTTTATGTGCATAAGCTAGCACTAGCAACCTACAAGAACAAGTGTGAATTTTGCAACTAAATTTAAACAGAAGACAAGGAAATCGTGCTAAAATTAAATTAATCACAATGAAATTTAGTGCTCTCAGATTTGAAAACAATATCATTCTTTCATTTGTTACAATAATTTTTATTACCGTTTCTTTCTTTTTCCCCCTGAATAGACTATTTGGTTAAAAAACAGATTTTTACAAATTATTTCATTTTAATTATAGCTTTTTATTAGAATTTTTGAGCCATAAAAACATTATAGCTCTTTATTTGGCATTATGTTTCTCAACTTCTGCCAATTTTAAACATTTCTATAACTACAAGAAACATGTTTTTATGTGTGTCTGTTGGTTTCAGGAAAACCAAAATGCTTAACCAAGTGCACCCTTACTGACTCAATTTTCTAGTTAGGAGCGAACCATTTTTTCATAAATTAAATAAATAGAATCCTAAATAAATGGTGAAACTAACCTTATAGGTTTTGAATTAATCCAGCATCCTGCAACAGCAACAAAATTGATGATAAGTTGCAAAATAGCATAAATCATTTAAATTTGTATCAGCTAACGGTTTTTTTAATGCACCAAATATTACCTGGTGTTATACGACAGAAGTTCCGGACATTTCCACATCCTCCTGAAGGAAATGCAATCTGTTAAACATAATAAAAAATAGTTGTAAGAACCCTACAAGGATATGGCTAATTAGTAAATCCAAAACCTCTAAAACAATGAAGACCCTCACTTACAATTAAAAAAAAGAATAAGGACATACTCCGTCAAGGTAAAGGAAAAAACGTATGATGGATACACTTTATCAAGGAGGGATAAGCACATATGTTAACCATTCAGAGAAAAGAATAATTCAATTGAGAGGAGAAAAAAGTGTAAGAAAATAACAGCAATGATAAGACATCCTCCAAACTGAATAAGATTGCCCCAAGAAGCCACAGATGTAGACATTATTTTCAGTGATTTAAACAAAGTAGTTAGAAAATGAAAAACACCAGATGAACATGGGAGTCTTTCAAGTTAAGAAACAGTTTTTATCAAAAACAATTACAACCATCTGTCAAGAGTAAGGAGTTAGCATTTAACGAGGTTGTGGATTAAACACATATCCCAAAAATATAACACTTGGGTAATCATCTGCATCTTATATGAAGAACAAAAATAAACGCAATAAAAGGAGTAGGATGGATAAAATTTAGAAAAATACCTCTCTTTCCACAATGGAAGAAACTCTAGCAGGAGCTGATGGGCCAGACCGGATTTTCTGCACTGACTGACCTAAATACTGAAACAAATGCAGAACAGGAGTCAGGCTTCACTTAAAATTTAACTTCAATCCATGGATTGACACAGAAAAGACTCAAATTGAAATTTCATCATAAAAGTTTAGCAACAATGAGTTCTCACCGAAGATGAGCTGCCAGAAGCAACCCTTCGCCTTACGACACCAAACATGGTTACGCTGTCAGGTATCTCTTCTTCTTCTTCCCAAATTCAAACCTAATCTGATACATAACAGTTTCAACAACATTACAAACTGAAAAATCCAGAAAACGCTTGCACAAATAACGTCTTCGATATATTCCGTTACAAAATAACAACAATATTAAAAATAATACACTTATTGTGATGTATTCGCCCGTTACAACTGCTTGTGATGCAGATTTGAAATTTCTACAATTGGAAAAAATTTAATGGGGAAATAATAGAAATGCGATTTTCTGTGCAACCAAAGAAAGAAACGAAAAGAAAGGAAGCAATGGAAGATGGAAGACGGAAGAAGGGAGATTGAAGAACCTGAGAGTGGGAAACGCAGATCGAAAGATAGGGTTGATGGTGGAACAGAGGCAGAGCAAGATCGCCGCCCACGACTTCTGAGCATAGAATATTAGAATAATGCACTTTCCTCTCTCTTTATTATATTGTACTAATTAATTAATTTTCATTTCTTTTCGTTATTGATATATTGTTTTGATATATATATCGTTGAAGTCAAATATTGCGTGTTTTATATATTATCAGCATCACTTTCATTGCACGGATATTAATTAAAAATATTTTAAATTTGGCTTATTTGAAAAAAAAAACACAATAATTATAATATAAAAAATCTAAATATATGGAATTATTGATTTTAGAAAAGTTAAAAATTTGATCCGATTGATACAAACTTCACCAAAAAAAATAATGTATGAAATTCTTTAATTTAATGTTAATTGAATAAGTTTAAGAGTTTATCAATATCTCATTAATTTAATATGCCATCATATCAGTTAATAAATGACTCTTATGTGTTAATGAATTCAGTAGATAGAAAGTAACGAGGTTTGAACTTGGAACCTCATGTTAAATTATACAAATTCCTCAACCACTGGGCCGACCCTAGTGGGTATTCGGTAGATAACATGATAATATATTATTAGACAATATGTAATTTATTTACAGTGATAATATATGCTCAATAAATTCAAAGTTTAAATATTAATACAATAAATTTTAAAAATGCCTTTTTTAGGATGGAGGGGATAAGGTGCTAAGCCTCAAAACAATAATTAGCCAACGACCCGTTCGGGATGATTGCGAGTTTTTAATTTTTGGTTTTTAAAAATTTTCAATTAAGTTTTTACAAATCAAAACCAAAAACTAAAAATTTGTTTTTAAAAGTAGTTTTCAATTTTTGGTTTTGAGTTGTAAAAACTTAATTCAAAATTTTTAAAAACCAAAAGTTGAAAACTCACAACCACCCCCAAACGCCCCCTAAAAATTCTACAAGAGAAAGCAACTCCAACTAGATTATTCCTGAGAAGATAGTGCAATCCTTAAGGAGGCGTGTCTAGAAAATGAGTCCTCAATGTGAACTTGAATGCAAATTGAGCAAGTCAAATTGCTTCTTTGTTTCCTTTTCGATAAGTACGTAAGAACTTCACTTGCCAAGATTAATCCAACAAAGACTTGATGGAATGTAGGATAGGTCTGCAAGGGTGAGAGTTACCACAACCATGAAGAATGGAAGAAATAGCAAACATCCAATCAAATTCAATCCAAAGCTTTTGGAAAGCATGTTGCTTTGCAATCCTCAAAGCAGTGAGAGTTCCCCAAATTTCAGTCATATTCACTGAAACTTGACCAAGGTTCCTGACAAAACCACAAACCAAACAACTGTAAAGCGGTTAAAAAAAACTTCTCATCTTATCTCTGTATAATCTACTCTTGTTGTATTTAAATTCAAATTATTGTTACTTTTGATTTTTGAAATTCAAATATTGTATATATATAGTTGTACTCATGGTCATTAATGAATTGAAGCATTTTCCTATCACTTATATCTTTTCTATACGGTATCGGAAGTCTATCTTACTTAACCGCGCACTACGATCCCCAACCATGGCTTCATCACCTTCCTCTGAAATCTTCATTGATCCCACCCCAAAACCCACCACTAAACATAAACCTCTTGTCGAACTCAATACCACCATTCAGCTTCCAATCAAACTCAATGCCTCTAATTACCCGGCATGGCACAAGCAATTACGTCCTCTCCTTGTTGCTCATGCTCTTGAAGGGTTCATTGATGGGACCTTCCCATGCCCTTCCTCTACCATTGGTGAAGGATCTGAAACTAAAACCAATCCTGACTACGCCTATTGGATTCGTCAGGATCAGTTACTATATCTTGCTCTACTTGGCTCTTGTGATGTAGAGGCAAGGACTGTCATGTCATCTGCTAACACCTCATCCGATGCTTGGAATCGGTTGAAAAAGGCCTATGCCAGTCGCTCACGCTCACGTATCATGTCGTTGAAAGAGCGTCTCAATTCCATCACCAAAGGAACATCACAGAGAGCCTCCTAGAATGGCCTTGTCCCTCGCTCAAGCGAGCCTTTCTCGCCTGAGCGAGAATGACAAAAACACAATTCTCCCCTTTTTACTGATATGCTCGCTCAAGCGAGGCCTTCTCGCTTGAGCGATAATATCAGAATCCTAAATTCCCACTTCCTCTTATATAGTCTCTTTTCCTAGTTCCCTTTTACGAGGATACGTCCTTAACCTAATTCGTTTAGTCTAACCCTTTCCTTGTTCAATTCTTCAACTTTCTCAACGTAATTCCTTCCATCCAGGATTCGTTCCCTTACTCAGCTTCTCAACCCCTTTCTCACCTTGTTGTCTTGTTAACCTCTCAGCTTTAGGGTGTGACACCTACTAAGCTAAATCTACCACTGTGTTGGGCTTATCACTCGGTTTTACTTCTAAATTCCTCTTAAAACTCACAAACTCTCTATGAATTCCCTATCTCTTCTCTTAATTTGCCCCCAGACTCCTAGATCCTTCTTCTTGGCCTAACTTCTTCCTTTTGGTGGGATTCACCACCTAAGACTTCTACTATCCTTCCTAGATACTAATTTTGGGATGTTACAATTCTACCCCCCTTAAATAAATTTTGTTCTCAAAATTTGCTTCATTTATCCTCAATCTCTCTACTTTACCCTCACGCATCCGTTATGTATTCTTTTCAGGTCTTTAAACAATTAATTTTTTGTATATTATTTATTTACGTATTATCTAACAAATATTATAAATATTTATAACATTTTTCATATGATATTACATTATTTTTTATAATAATTTATTTTATTATTTGTATTTTTATGCTCTCCATCAAAATCACATGTTCTATCCCCACTAAACACATTCTTAGGGAGGGGCGAGAGCCTTAACTGTGACTAAACCTCAAATAGAATTACCCTTCATAATAGGGGATACCTATGGTAAAAAAAAATCACTTGTACTTCTATATGATGTACGGATCAACACACAAGTACTAATAAAAATAGAAAGTATATCTTTTTTACACCACATCTATGTTAAATCAATTTAATATTCTTACATAAATTCAAATAGTTTCTACAAATTTTGCAATCTTCCGCTCCCATTGCCTTTTGAATTTTTATTTAAACATACAAGATTGTTTTGCTAAACAAGATAGTGTTTGAATTTTGTTAAAAGATTATTTTTATTCATAATTTTTTAATTCAAAAATGCAAAAAGATTTACCCTCTCTTGAAAGTATTAATTTTTTATTAGGGTTAAAAGAGGGCTTGCTCTTGAAATATAAAATTTATTTTTTCAACAAGGATTAAACATGATAATTTAACAGTTATAATTGATTCTTTTTAAATTGATAAAAGTGAAGTCAACTATAACCTGAAATTGGTTGAATAAAAATATTTATTTATTCATTAGGAAAAAAAAGCTCCAATAAAAGAAAATGAATTTTATAAAATAGTTGAGAAAAACTTCAAATTATCAACCGCAACAAGAAATAGGATATGTTAACGATAATTAACAAAATCAAGAACAATAAAAGATAAGTTATCATCAAAACTAATATAAATAGACGTTCAAACCTTGTAGTGCTATAAATTGAGAGCTGAATTGATCCTCCTGTAGAGCTTGTGCGATCTCTTTTATTAGGCATCAGTTCTCTGTTTTTCAGTCTCCTTTTTTGCTTTTCTTTCCCTCCTTTAACCAAAACTTGGGAGTTCAGGATAATAGAGAGAATAACAAATATTTGAGTGACAATGGGAAAAAAGAATTTATGTGCAAAGATGAAAGAATGTGGGCATGGAAAGATGATGATGAAGAAGAATCTTGATCCTGAAGGTTTTGCTAGGCAAATATTTTCTACTATTTGTAGCGAGCTTCTTGTTAAGGAAGGATAAGACCGAGCTGAGATTCTTTCTACCTCAGAAACCACTCCATGGAAGGTTCTTCCATTACCATTAACTTTCTTAAATCACAATGCAGTGTGGATTCAAGGAAGATCCTAAAAACAAAACGTGTTGTTAATGTTAATGATGTTATTCTTGACCAACCGGTTATTGGATTGCCAATGAGATTGCAAGAAAAGATTCAAGAAATGGAAGTTCGTGAGGTGAAGTTGGTGATCCAAAAAAAGCTCTTTAAGAGTGATCTGAACTCTAATAATGGGAGGTTCTCCATCCCAATACAACAAATTCAACATGATGCAAGGGATTTCCTTTTAGAGAGAGAGGAACACTATTTGACAGTACGTGAAGGTGAAGGGAAAATACAAAAGCTTGCTGGTATCTCAGTGTCTGTGTTGGATCCAAGTCTTAAACTTTACAATATGTGCTTCAAGAAATGGAAGATGGAGCACACACAGGTGCACAATATAACTAGTGGATGGAACAACCTTGTGAGAAATAATTCTTTGAAAGCCAATGTTACAGTGCAATTGTGGTCTTTCAGAAGCAACAACAATCGCCTGTGTTTTGCATTGGTCAAGATTTAACAAAACACATCAGTCCTCACTCACCTGTATAAGAAAATGCTATGATGATGCAGGTGTTTTATGTAGTTATTCTTATTTCACTTTGCTGCCTTTTTCGTTTGCTGTTGGTCACTACTCTGCTGTTTTTCTGCTGCTTCTTGTTGTTTTGGTGGTTCTGGTTTGATGCTTGATGACAGGTGCTGTCTGTTCCAATTTGCTGTTTCGAGCTGCTGATTTAAGGATAGCGATTGCTGGGTGCTGTTAACGTGTACTACTGTTGTTGCTGTTTGATGGCTATGGCTGAGGCATGCTGATTTTGGTTCATTTAATTGGTTGCTCTCTAATGTAGTTTTGTTGTTTCCTAGATTATTTGATTCATTGTTTTTGCTTTGGTTTTATTGTACTTGAAGCATTTGTATTGGGTTGGAGTACCCCTTGTATTCCTTTTAATTCATTTCTTTTGCCTATAAAAAAATTTTACAATGCCAGGGGAATTATTTTTCATTCACATGGGTTCACATGCATGGTTATGCTATGCTAAAAAAGCAGAGTGAAGAGGTGAGCTTGGTTAATGACAGATGGATGAAAACTATTTATACACAAGAAACAACTAGCTAGTGTGGTAAAGATAAAATAAAGAACTTACTAAAGAAACAAACAATTGTCCTAAAAACAAATTAAATTGAAAATAGATTCAGTAGATGGCTCTGGGGATCAGAATATAAATTAATGCAAAAAATGATTATTTAGACTTGTGGCAACTAGATACTCCTTGCAGCCATAAAACAACTTTGAGAAGTCACTGTTATAGTGTTACTAGACAACATGGGTTCAACAGTTGCAAATCTTGGACCAATTTATACAAATAAGACCAAAGGTTATGGTTAGAAAGACATATTGTACAGGTTGCAGATTATTTGAACTGTTTTTCTGCTGTTATATGTTCTTCATGGTTCTAGTTTGGTTCTAGTCAACTTGTTCAAAGAAGACAGAACTGGCTGAACCTCTATCAAGAAGTTTTACATAATTGCAGGATTATATACTTGTTATGTAAGTTTAAAAAATCTGAAATAATTAAAAGTTAAGGACAATTATATTTCTTTTTAACAAAATTTGATGAAATGGAGGATTACATAATTGCATGATTATATACTGGTTTAAGAACAATTATATTTCTTTTTAACAAAGTTTTACATAATTGCAGGATTATATTGGTTTAAGCAAATATTTTCTAACTAGGCCCTAAAACAGTCTACACTCTCACAAAAATACAAGAATGGGACCATCTGTTGTGTATAACTGTAAGGATGACATCTTTCTTTACTAAAATATCTCCCTCCCAACCCAAACATTATCCCAAGCAGACGACACAGTGAACCAAAACTATCTTTCAGCTTTCCACACTGAACAAGAACAAGCTTCCCCATGAAGTGCCTACAGCTCCACTCTTCATTGCTTCTCATGCATGCAAAACCCAAACCGCAGCAACATCATATAAGGGAGACCACCAAACTATTTTGGGGCATACCTAGCACTGGAAGGACCGTTCAACAGAGCCAGCACTTTCCTTCAGAAAGTCCATTAAGGACCAAGGCACTTCCACATTCCATTGTTGTTGCTGCTACTGCCCCACCACAATCCGGTGACTTATCTACCTTTCTCCCAGTAAGGTTCGGTTCTTTCTTTATTATGTGATATAGTTCATGGTCATAATATTTGACACTAGAAGATTTAACAAGCTTTTACTTCAAAATAGAGTCTACTGCAAACTTAAAAACAAGATCATTATCAGTGTTCATTCCTTCGGCCTTTTAAGTTCAGAAATGACTCAAAATTTCTTTATGCATTGCAGTGCTCTGCTTCTGTCTATATACTTCATAGCAAATTTTATCGTGCCAGAATTTATTACCAAGTATTCCGGATATGATAAAATAAATGAAGACCAGAAGGTTGATGACGTAGATGCAGTAAAAGATAAATAAACAGGTCCATAGTAGTCAAGGGCGTGAGGCGTGGTCACAAGTGAAGAAACATGATTACAAAATGTTAGAATTGTGCTCAGGATGCTTGAACGACTACTGCATGGTTGTGTTATGAATTTGTTTTTCATTGTATCTTTAGCTTGCATTCAGATGATAAAACCATCTACGGAGTCAATTGTATTGCTCACTAGTCATAAGTTTCATTTGGTATTAGCTGTTTTAGACTTGGCAGCAATTACAAACTCATGAAACCAAATTGTTCCTGCCCTCACTTCACTGATGGCCCCAGATATGTAGAATTCAAAATCAGTCAGCTATACTATAAGAGTACCTGCAACAGTTGGTAATGCGGTGGAAGTAATTGCAAATTAATCTAAAACCCAAGATGAGGGTGGTTAAGTTTATAAGCAAAAGGGAGAGAACACAAATAAAATAACACTTAAGTACAAAACCACTAAAGCCCCAAAAGCTATATTTTCAATTCCCTCTGATAAAAAAATGTATGAAGTATTCAATAGAATTTGCTATAGAATTCAAGGACCAAGTATTTAAAAAAAGAACAAAAAAACTTTACAATTATCTGCTTAAAAAGAGGTGGGAGGGAAGGGGGTATAAACAGGGTGAAGATGAAATTTGTCTAAGCAACTGTCCAATCAGCTTCTGGAGCAGCTTTCTCAGAAGGGGATGGGGATCCAGACTTAGGAGGCTTCTTTGAAAATAAAGATGACTTGCTGTCAAAGAAACTTGAGAATGAATGCCGAGCTGTCTTTTCTTCGTCGTTTATCTGATCGTTTGAGACAGGCTTTTTCAATAGTTTATCTTTGCCACCAAAGATGAGGCTAAGCTTCTTAAACCGGCTCTTTGATTCACCAGTAGTCGTAGGTGATTCTTCTGTCTGCTTCATCATCTTTAGTGTTTCTTCAGGATTCAGTAACATTGTCTCCACTGTTTCATATACCTAGGCAGGGATGTGACCATTAAATTTTCTATGAATGATAATGCTATCAAATAGTTGCATATAAAAGCCAACAACGCCCATTATCATTATCAATTTACGCATGGGTTCACGGGCAGGGTTATCATGTATGCTAAAAAAGCAAAGTGAACAGTTCTGGGAGGTGAGCTTGGTTAAAGTAAAAGGTATAAGTTTCACATAATGTGATAGTCATGAATGTTCCTTTTTAAGACTGTTTTTGTAAGTTTTATATAGTGAATGACTCTTCAAATATGTGGATAAAGCAAGGATTTTCTCCACTGGGTTACACATTGCCATATCATGATATCGACCATTTCGTTAAGGTATGAATCAATGTAGAGTTCACAAGGATTTGGGAGACGCTATGTAAATTCATAAATAAGTCACAGTCTAAGAGTACCCACCTGGACAAGTTCATCAACCCTCTCAGTCAGTTTGTTGCTTTGACATGTGGCAACTAGGTACTCCTTGCAGTCATAGAAACACTTTGAGAAGTCACTGTTACTAGACAGGATAGGTTCAGCAATTGCAAATCCTAGACCAAGCTATACAATTAAAACCAAATGCTATGGTTAGAAAGGCACATATATTGTACAACCTTAATATACATACAAACGTAAATACACACACACACACAACACACATAGCTATTAGTGAACTCTAGTCAACTTGTTCAAAGAAGAAAGAACAGGCTGAACTTCTATCAAGAAGTTTCACATAATTGCAGGATTATATATTAAGATAATTCATCAATTAAGCAATATTTTTGAAATATACTCGTTATGTAATTTTAAAAAATCTGAAATAATTAAAAGTTAAGAACAACTATAATTCTTTTTAACAAAATTTGATGAAATAGAGGAGCAAATGCTTTAATCTTCATAAATCTTTAACAGCCAAGACCATTTTAGTTTGTATGGCAAGGAGTATCTTAATTTTAATCAGAATCGATGTCTCACCATTCCTAGCTCACATAAAATGCCTACATAGTAATACATTCTCTCCTATGACCCGCATTTCAGGTAAAATGTGTAGCACTTAATAAGCACCTTCATGACCTCAAGTCTTACACTACATTCTACAATTTGCTTTAGATTCAGTCACCAGACTCCAAGAAATACATAATATACATATTATAATTTTAAAATAAAAAACATTAATGTATACAACTAACATGTGAGTGCCAATATTAGTACTTTAAAAGATCCATTGTGAATGTAATGACAGATGAGATGACAACTATTTATACACAAAGGAAGCAACTAATGTGGTAAAGATAAAATAAAGAACTTACTAAAGAAACAAATAGCTGTCCAAAAAGCTCAAAAGGATGGATGTCCTCAAATGCATTGAGGATGCCCTCCCTACAAACAAAATTGAAAATAGATTCAATAGATGGTTCTAGGGGTCGGAATATAAATTAATGCAAAAATGATTGTTTAGACTTACACTGCCAGATCCTCATCGAAGAGAGGTGCCTGCTTTACAGCCGGTACTGGTTTAGATGTTTCCCACAATTCACGCCACAAATTACCTATCATCAACATCTAATGAAATTCAGAGATGTTTTCTCATATGAAATAAAACATACAAAAAAATAAAAATTAGATGATCAACAGCGCATATATAGTTCTTACAGATTATGTGATATAATCAAATTAAGACCACATCAAGATTCACGTATCTCAGTTACCTGTATATGCTTTGCCATATACATCATATGATATTCAATTTACGCAATATATATCTTATAAAAATGCCATAAAGATTGATGCATAAGATGTCAAAATCTTCACCCAATGGTTGTCCAAGGCAAGGAATATGAAACCTGAAGAACTGCACCAATGACAATTGACTGACAATAAAATTATTATTTCAAATATTCAAATTCTACTGTCAGATATTCTTAACCCAAAACTGAGCAGATTACCACAAAAAGTTCTCACATCAGCTTTCACTTAACAATTCCTGCCATATATATTTTATATTCAATGCATACCTTCCTCAAAATTCATCAATCTACAAACTCTTTGGAAATCAAAGCCATAATAAACACACAAATGATGGGAAAATATATAAGCATATAGAAAAAGTTTTCAAGCAAAGCAAGTCAATAATTTTATCAGCGAACAAACTATAGTTTTCAAGCAAAGCAAAGCATAATAAACACATAAACTATGGGAAAATATATAAGCATATAGCAAAAGTTTTCTCACAATTGGTGACAACATACAGTGAACAAACTATTTTTGTTTCAAGCAAAGCAAGTCCATAATTTTATCAGATGTCAATACATAGAAAAAGGCCACAAAATTGTGTTGCAGAAGAATTCAAGTATCAATCTAGGATGGAAAAGACCGTTAGTACACCTTCTTTTTGCATTCTCCGACTTAGCTGACCTCTGGTAGAGGATGGCTCACCAACATCAAAAACATCACTGTCCTCAATACTTGCCTCATTTTCTGTCCAATCAGGAGGAGAGTGCCATCTTACAAAATCCTCCAAAATACATCCAGGATTTGCAGCCTAATATATGATGACAAACAGAACTAACTAACATTAATCATATTCAAGATAGATAGAAGCATTCAGAACATCAGTAAGAAAAGTTCCCTTCAAGAGAGAGCCTGACCTTAAAAGCCTGCATATCTGAGAGCAGTTGAGAGCACCCAGCACCAACACTGAACATAAAATGAAGCCAGCATTTACATATTAGTCACATGAGAAACAGGTGCAAGATCATCAATGTTTAAGAGAATAACATTCTGCAAATGTTCTGTTGATCAACTAATCCATCAATTTAATTTCTAGAAAGAATTTTAAAAAAACAGATCAAAGCAGACATCGGTCAAAAGTTCAGATTCCCAGACTTTGGTCCTGGGCGTACACACTACACAGATGTGAGTCAGTAGGTCATAGGCTTAGATCATGACAAACAATTCAAAAGGCATACATGAACACATTACACATCTAACAAGCAGTGAAGAGCCCAAGAAGCAAGATGAGCTTGATTATTTAGTCACAAGGTTTATGATATAAAAGTGAATTGGGATTTGTACACTCGATATAAGGAAAAATGAAAATGTATTTAGATTTTGACATAATGAACTGGCTCAAAGGTGAATCTCAGTTAGTGTACAGACCTCCCTGTCCGCAGCACAAACTCCTCTGTTTCTCTGATTAGATCTTCTGTAAGCAAAGGTCCTTCCTACATGAAATGGTCACAAAGATCTCAAGTTTAATAGCAAGTTAAAATAGTAATTATATATTATAGCACAAATAAATATTTATTATACCTGGGTGACAGGAGAGTACACAGGCTCACCAGTTTCCAACAATGTCAGATCTCCAGCTGGGGAATCTGCACCTAGTCGAAGAACAAGCTCCCCAGTATTTAATCTAGCATATAGAACAGGGCTTGCAGGAGCTCCACCGTTATATTTGGTTGATTCTTCTATGTTTGAACTGGCTTGCATCATCATAGAGTCTAAGGATTCGGTGGCAATAACACGGAGACTTTTCCGAGAGATACAGCAATTAATTACTTGAAATTGTTGATACAGAAGACATGACTTCAGATCTGGAATCTCATTCTGGGGGACTCCAGGTAAATATTGTTCTTCAGACCAAAGTTTTCTCAGCTGCATCAGTTAAAAAAAAAATCTAAATATTCTTCTTCAGATGGTAATAAAGAAGGAAAATAAAGGAGTATCATTACTGATCATAGTTAAGTTCAAGTTACAAATTCTAAACCAGAAGTTTAATAAGATTTCTATCTTTCCTAAGGACAAGAAGATTTGAAGGGGGGAAAAGTAAAGAAAAAGGCAAACAACTTCCCAGGATATATAGGATTGAGTTTTTTTTTAAAATGCATCTCAAATTTTTCAATAATACAGTATATGAATTATTTTCTTTTTTTTGCACATTTTTTATTTATTTGCTAAGGAGAAAGGGGACAACTGGATGCAAACTTTATTATACCGGAAACAAAAACATATAACAACAACAACCATAACCTAAACATTTAACAAAAAAAAACACTCCACCCCTGAACAAAAATGAAAAATGAAATCCAAACTTCTAAAATAACTACTAAAAAATCAAAACAAGGAAGGGAAAAAACTACATTTCTCATTAGGGCATAAAGTGGTCTTGCATATATTTATTTATTTCCCAAATCACGTGATCTAAGATGAAAATATTAATATAGTAAAGATTATGCACTCTATTACCAAGAGTGTAAGCCCTTAAACTAACAGTTACTTAAGATAGCAGTTTATATATCATAGAAAAAAATGATTGAGAGCATAGATTAAATCTAGATTTCTAGGTTAATAATAAAGTCTTCATATGGTTTCAGAACTAGAAGTTCTTTTTGAGTTAAACATACTTCAACAACAACACTACACCAGAAAAGAGCCATTTTTCGAACATTCTTGTAGTTTCCAATGATTTCAGCTAGCTTAACAACAAGGCTTTCAGGAGGAGCACCATGAATATCTCTTGGCAAAGACGTTATGGCAGTTTCCTCTGGATTGGTGTTGATCTTTCTTCTAAGGAAATCTCCCTCTGCGAATGTCTTGCAAATATTATAACGAAAGTGAAAGATCATCACAGGACAATGAGTCAAAGAAAAAGAGAATGAGCATAAAATAGTTTTTCAAGGTAATTAAATCATCAGCAAGCCACCTACAATTCACATACCTGGATCAAACAGAGAATTAATCAAACGCATAACTTTCTCATTGTTACTAAACTCAGAGGTAAGTCTGTCCTCCTTTTCACGCAACACTAAAGCCTTAACTGCAGAGAGACTTAAGCCTGCCCTCTCTTTGGCAGGTGAAGAACATCCCGGTGAAGCTATAAAATCTTTCATTGACTTTGTTTTACTTCCAGCCCTAATCAAAAGGTTAAAAATACTTAAGAGGCTAGTTGTATCATTAAGCTGAAAATTTGTCTGAATGAGAAGAAGAAGACTCCAATGCTGTCGGATTATAAAAACTTGCATCTGACAATTATGTGCCAAATAGGATAGGGGAACTTTGCAACCAGAGAAATAAAGTACGACAACATAGAATACAACCTTTGAGTAGTTCATGGAAAGTGATAGGAAAAAGAGCAACAAAAGGCAATAGAATTGCAAACAAGTACAACTTACTCAACAACAGCTATAGCCAATTGCTTCAGCACAGATGATGGAGGAATGGGATCTTTAGTCGCAGCAGTTAGGCCTTCAATTGTGGGAATTGCTTCTGAAGCCTACATCAAAGTTTTTACTCACACATTACTAGAGAAACCCATCTATATAATTGAATTGACTAATCAATGAGAAAATCTTAACTGTATCTTCAATTAATTAATTTGGAAAGAAGCAGTGTTAACCATGAGATTCTTAACAAAGCATATATTACTAATTTCATCACAAGCATACCAAGCATTCTTATCTTACATATTAACTTACTAGTCAAAGTTGGTGACCATGGCCAGCCCAATGGTAAAGCAAGTCAAGCACTAGCTCTAGGCCCCAAAATATTTTTTTAATTATTAATATTTTCAGCTAAAAAAGTAAAGGAAGTTACTAATTAGCTGGTAGGTAATATGAGAAATAAAAAAAATTCCTCTTAAAAAAATTGATCCCTCATCTTAGTATGACTCATTAGTTGACTTCTTTTACTCTATTAATCTAATAAAAATTCACATTTTCCATTATTTAATATTTAATATATTTAATATTATAAACAGTGGAATATACCAAAGCTACCAAAATGCAGGTTAAAATATTAATTACCTCTTAAATACTGACTAATGTTACACTTTTCAAATACTGTCCTTTTTGTTTCAAATCTATTTATTACTATATATTAAATTTGAATCTTCATTCTCGATTCTCATGAAGCTACATCATATTACTCTCTTTGCTTGAAGCAATGTGGTTTTCTATCCTTATTTTCATTTTTCAAATTCATTTCAAATTATCATTAGGATAGGAGTGCTACCTCATGAAGTACATGGGCTAAAATATTAGTTCTAATATAAACCAACCCCTTTCATTCAATAATTTTATGTGTTGCTATTGCAATCTTTTATTCTCGTTCTTCTGAAAGATGATAATCAAAATTCTGAGTTGTTCTTTTCATATCTAGGACCAATTATATCTCAACAAATATTAAATGGTTGGCTTTTACATGATTGCAATAATTTACTCAGTAATTTTGCATCTCATAAAGACCAGAAGATAATTTTCAAATAAAATTACAATAATTTAAATAATTATTTTAATTAGTTTTAAAACACCTCACTTTAAAGTTTACTTTTGACCTGGATATATATTGAGCCAGCCATGTTTGTGACACAGTCTGACAAAGACTATTTTGAAAACAAAATGTTCATAGTCAGCATACATTATCAGATTTCGCTAACATCATGGCATAACTGCCTGGTTTAGAAATTTCAATTATTGCACATAATCGGACAATAAATCCTTGAGTTAAAATGTTTCAGATTTTCTTACCTTGGCCTCTTGATCATTCTTCATATTCAGGGTGTACAAATTTTCATCATAAAATGGAATAGCCATGTTTGCATCCCCAACTTTATCTGTATCCTCGACTTCTTTTCTCCCTAACCGAATGTTCTTAATCCTATCTTGCCAATCTTGCTTTATTCCTATATGCGGAGGCCTCCACTTTATGTGCTTCAATTCATTGCGAAGCTGCACCATCCCATCAAAAAATCAATTGTGTAAGTGACTACCACTGACTACAGGGCAAATGTTGCCTAATAAGTACCTAGACTAGACATAACAAACAAATAAAATAACAGGTACTAATAATCTTTAAGCCATGACACATTTCGGATTTGACTTTTTGACATTGGAAAGTTGCTAACAGAGGAAATGAAAAGACTCCTCTAAATATTCAAAATTGTGGACAAAACCAGGATGTCATCTTCATGCTTTGTGTGGATGGTGAATTAATTCTGAGGAAGGACACTGACGGAATGAATTGAATACAAAACAGAGTTCATCAGATTCACCAAATAATGAATTTTGATTTTGATTTTGATTCGATGCATTCAATCTCAAAACCCTGACATAAATTTCCCTCCCTCTATAAACCCTCAATTAGAAGCTTAGAAACTAACAAAACAAGCAATCAAAGTTCAAATACACTTCCATTCATTTGGTGATAAAATGCAGTTCCCGAAAGTTCATACATTGGTACCGCACTTCAATGCTATAAATTCGGATAAAACAAAAACAATACAGAAACCAATCCATACTTGTTAGGATTGAAATGCTTAAATTCAACCTTTTCTTTTTGAATTATCCAATAAAAAAAACACAAAGCGTAGCAGTTAACAATCGCTCTCGTCGCCATTACCTTGGACTCGTTCTCGTTGATAGGAGATTCAACTTCCGGTTGCCTCGTCAAATTGTTGGGAGATTGCTTATCGTGATCTTTTTCAACGATCAACAAATTGAGTCAATGCTCATTCCCGAAACAAATATCTTAACTTTTAAAAATAAAATCTCCTCAAAAAGAAAAAAGAAATAAGCACGTCCATTTAAAATTAAGTGAAAAAGGAGTATAAAATAGCAAATCTAAAGAGGTTACGGTGTTGGTGTGTGCGCGTGAATGATGTGGCGAGAGGAGAACCTCGATCTGATTTGAAGTCCATGAGAACCCGCTCCGCTTTCGCAGCTGCGGAATGGAAGGCCGTCCTCGCTTTCGATACAAAAGTAGGCGCCTCCATTTCCTGCGCGAGGGATGCGCACGTTAAGGCACGGCACACTCGCTTTTTTTTTCTCTCTCTCTATCTATAATCTATCTATCTAAGAAGAAGAGCTGAAAACACGGTGAGGATTGAAAGGGTGACGAAAATAGAAGAGCGAGGAGGCATAGCTGAAGACACTGTAGTATTTGTAGCGTACAAGAAGTAGGCAGAAGAAGACCAAGATGAAGCTGATGCTGATGCTGATGATGCTTCCTATGGACTATGGTAGTGGAAGATCACAAATTCAATGGTCTGCACTAAGATTAAGAATAAGATATTCCAAAACAGGAAAATTATTTTCTATTATTGTCAATAGATTAAAATATTGATTTATTCCGTTATATATGCGTCCGTGCCAAATGCATTATTAAATCATAATCGCCGGCCTTAGTTCGTTCGTTTCTGTAAATTCACGACGGTCTTTCCTCCTTTTCAGTTGTAAACTGGTTGAGATAATCTCTCGTAACAACCATATTATATATCATTTATTCCTATTATCCATTCATGTTTTGTCTGTATTTAAATTTTTGAATTTTGAAATTTAAACTTTGTATATATAATTTTACTCATCATCAATGAATTAAGTCTTTTCCTATCACTTCTGTAAGTGCTAACAACACATTTTTTGGTACTTTTTTTTCAGCACACTTCATGTTGAAAAGAATGTGTAGTTAGCATTTCTCTTCCTCTATATGGTATCACAAGTTGTTTGCTTCACTAGCCTTTGGATACTCATGTCTCTTCATCCTCTTTAATGTCGTTTCTCCACCTTCAAATTTCAAAAAAATCTCATTGAGTTTAACACTACTACTGATCTACCCATCAAGGTGAATGATATAAACTATCTAACTTGGTATAAACAAATTCGATGTCTTCTTGTTGCTCGTAATCTTGAAGGCTATGTTAATGGTGACACTCCATGCCCTCCCAACACCATTAAACAAGATATGATGTTGATGTTTCAAATCATGTGTACTCTTATTGGGTTCGTCGTTAATGGTGACACTTCATGCCCTCCCAACATCATTAAACAAGATGATGTTGATGTCTCAAATCATGCGTACTCTTATTGGGTGCGTCGAGATCAATTCCTTTATCTTGCGCTTCTCGACTCGATCTTATGATGCTGAAGCCCACATTGTTATGTCGTCTACTGACACTGACACATTTGCTCAAGTTTGGCGTAAACTTCAGCAGGCTTATGCTAGTCGCTCTCGGTCTTGTATCATGTCTTTGAAGAAATGCTTAAATTCCATTACTAAAGGTTCCTCTTTTGTGAGTGATTATTTACGATCCATATTCGTAATATTAGTGATGAATTGGCTCTTATTGGTCATCACATTGATGACTTGGACCTTGTTATTCACATCCTTAACAACCTTGGTCATCCTTTCGTGAGTTCACGGCCTCTATCCGCACTCATGACTCTCCTATTGCTTTTGATGAACTCTATGACAAACTGATTGACTTTGAGATCTTCATACAACGTGATGAGCGTATTGCCTCACTTGCTCCTCTCACGGCTAACTTTGGATAATCATGGAGCTTGTAGCATGTCTTTGCGGTATGGCCCTTCTTGTCATAAAACTGATAGACAAGAGTGGAGGTAGATGGAGATCTCTTTAAGGAATTACGAATGAGAGGGGCAAGTGAGAGGAGCAAGTGAGGCAATGTGCTCATCACGTTGTGTGAAGATCTCAAAATCAATCAGTTTGTCATAGAGTTCATCAAAAGCAATAAGAGAGTCACGAGTGTGGACAGAGGCAATGAACTCACGAAAGGATGGACCAAGGTCGTTAAGGGCGTGAATGAAAAGACACAAGCCATCAATGGGATGGCCAATGAGAGCCAATTCATCACCAATAGTATGAATGGATCGTAAATAATCACTCTGGCATAAGCTTACTGGAGTTTACGTCAGGCTTGAGCAGATGTGTCAGCAGACGACATAATAGTGCGGGCTTCACCATCACAAAAGCCAAGAAGGGCAAGATAAAGGAATTGGTCTTGACGCATCCAATAAGAGTACGCGGGATTTGAAACATCAACATCATATTGTTAATGGTGTTGGGAGGGCATGGAGTGTCACTAGTAACATAGCCTTCAAGATTACGAACAACAAGAAGAGATCAGATTTGTTTGTACCAAGTTGGATAGTTTGTGTCATTTGGCTTGATGGGTAGATTGATAGTAGTGTTAAACTCAATGAGATATTTGGGATTTGAAGGTGGAGGAACAACATTATCAGAGGTTGAAGAGGCCATAATGATCAAGAGGCTAATGAAGCAAAGGGACTTTTGATACCATATAGAGAAATAGAAGTGATAGGAGAAGACTTAAGTCATTGATGATCTCTACCAAAAAAAAGTCATTGATGATCATGAGTACAATTATACATACAAGCCTTGAATTTCAAAATTCAAAAATTTAAATACAACAAGATTTTGAATTTAAATACAATAGTAATAAATGATACAGAATCTGGTTGTTACAAGATGAGAGATTATCTCAGCCGCTAATAGCTAGGCACCCAAACCAAAATTGACTAACTATAAATGAAAATGAATATACAAAACAATACAGGTTTATTAATTCAATTCTAATTCATAATGACTGAATTCTTAATTTTAAATAAATACACTTAAAATAAATTAATCTTGTTGTAATTTTGTGAGTAAAAAATGATTTATAGAATAACAAATTTGAAATATTTATAGCTCAAAAACCATAATAATGAATAAATAAATGAATATGTATAAGTTGGAAATAAAATATATGTAATAAATAGGAGTTGGCTATTCTAGATGCAACTCATGCAAAAATAACCATTAATTTTTTAATCAAATGGATGTTACTTTTTTAATCAATATTTATTATTTGGCACTTTATTCAATATTAATACCCGCTCATTTAAGTAATATAAATAATATGATAATATTTTTATATTATTATCTATACTTTATATAAAGGGAATACCAAGTTTTTTGTTTCCATTTTTAGTACTCATCATGCCCCTAATAATCACCGCATGATAACTATCCGCTTTTTGCACAGTTTTATTAGGACAATTTAACAATATTACTTCAACCAACAAAAATCACCCACTTTTTGCATTCACAATATTACTTCAACAAAAAAATGTTTCATAATATTACATAATTCCCTAAAAAATGTATATAAACAAATTATACGTCTTTCCTCAAAAAATAAGAAATGCGAATAAACAGGCACAACAATGTCGGTCTTCTCGCTAGTTATTATAAAGATTTTCATAATATCATATAATTACATACTTATTAACTTATTTAAATAATGACATGACAATACATGTTGGCCAACATAGATAAAATGTAATTGGTTACCGTGATTGGTAAAAAACAATTATGATGTATGCAAAATATTTTGATCCAAATAAGACATCTACCTAGAATATAAGATTCTTGTTCCACCTAGGGGTGTTCATCATCCAATCCAAATCGATGTGAACCGCAGTCACCGATCCAAAAAACCGATAACCGAACAAACCGAAAAAACCGAAAACCGCAAAAAATCGATTTTCTGTACTGGATTGGATCGGTTTTCGGTTCTGCCTGTGAAAACCGATCCAATCCAATCCAATCCATTCACATATACTATTAATTATTATAATTATTTTACTGGTCTGAGAGCTATTTGACACGGCCCAGCCCAATGTGAAAACCCTACGCCTCTGTTGCTACTTGCTAAGGGAGTAAGGACTAAGGAGTCTTGCTGCCGTTGCTCACTTGCTCTCATTCTCTAATCTCTAACCCTAGTTGTGCCTGTGTCCTTCTTCTCCCATTCTCTAATCTCTAACCCTGAATCTCCCATTCTCTCTTCTTCTCCCATTCTCTCCTTTTCTCCCATTCCCCTCCGAGCCCCAACCCTGTTACTCTAAGGAGTTTCTCATTCCCTGCTCGCGACCTCCAATCCCTCAACACCAGTGTTCCGATTCGCGGCGTCCAGACCAGGCGACGGCGACAACATTCTGATTCGCAGCGTTCACGGTCGCGGCCTCAAGTCCCTCCACATCAGCGTTCCGATTCGTGGCGTCTAGACCGACGACGGCGAGAACGTTTTGATTCGCGGCGTTCGCGGCCTCCAGTCCCTCCACACCGGCGTTCCGTTTCGCGGCGTCCAGACCGGCGACGGTCTTTGAGTATGCTCCTTGACCTTGTTGTTTGTATGCTCCCTGTTTTTTGTGGTGTTCACATGTTAGTATTATATTTTAAGCAAAGCAAACCAAGAATAGTATTTTCAAAATAGATAAATAACAATACAATTTCTATAATTGAAGTGGCCACAGAGTAAGATGGAAAGCAGATAAGAATATTTGTGTGCTTGGTTTTATCTTAAACATAAGCAAACAGAGTAAGATGGAAAGCAGATAAGAATCTTTGGGACAAATATTCATTTTTCGCCCATGCATACGAGGGCTTTGAATATTTTGAGCCAAAACTTGCTGTTTTAAGAATCTTTGGGACAAAAATTCATTTGCCTGTTGTTCCTCATCTCTTTTTGATCAATAGAATAATATCACTACTCACTGATTCATTGGCTTTGTTTTTTTTCCATTGTTTTTTACAACTTATTCAACACATCCTCATTGTCCAAACATTTTGTCCTGAACCTTAGCATTGACAAGTGACAATGACCGATGTAAGTTTTAGTTTAAATTTTGTTCAAAGTGACTTTTATTTTTATTTGTAGAGTATTATTTAGTACAATTCTAATCACTCCATTTTTTGTTTTATATTTTTAGACACAAAATACTCCAGATTGTGAGAGGATGATTGTGGAAAATGCTGAGTCTATAATTAAGTCTACATCAAGGACAAATGAGTCTCAAACGGAAACTCAACCCACTTCAGAGAAGACAAAAGTGGACAAGAATGACAAAAAGAGGAAAGGTGTTGGAGAAACTCAAAATGAAGAAGAAGATTCAGGTAAGAGGAAACCCACCAAACCTCGATCTTGGACTTGGGATCATTTTACTAAGGAACTGAATCCTAAAACATTAATTACAAGATCTAAATGTAAATGGTGTGGGGCAACGTATGCATGTGATACTCATAAAAATGGCACAAATAATCTCAAACATCATTTGTTGGTTCAGTGTAAAAAATATCCAAGAGATTTAAATGATTCAAGTCAAACAATTCTTAGTCTTCAACCATTGAAAAAAGAAGATGGGAAAGGGGCTGGTAGTACTTTTACTGCTGTTGCTTTTGATGTTGAAGCAGGTAGACAAGCTCTTGCTAGGATGATCATTGTGGATGAGTTGCCATTTAAATTTGTAGAGGGAGAGGGATTTCGATATTTTATGAGTATTGTGCAACCGAAATTGAATATTCCTGGAAGGATCACAGTTGCTAGGGATTGCTGGAATCTTTGTATAAATGAAAACAAAAATTTGAAAGCTGCTTTTTCTGAGCCAAATCAAAGTGTGTGCCTAACTACTGATTGTTGGACCTCTGTTCAAAATCTGAATTATCTTTGTTTGACTGCTCATTTCATTGATAATGAATGGAAATTGCATAAAAGGATATTGAATTTTTGTTTGGTTAAGAATCATAAGGGTGAGACTATTGGTAGAAAAATTGAGAAGTGCCTTTTGGGTTGGGGAATTTCTAAAGTCTTCACCATTACTGTTGACAATGCAAGTTCAAATGATCTTGCTATTGCTTATTTGAAAGTTAGAATGGAAGATTGGAATGCACATCCATTGAAAGGTGAATATTTGCATGTTAGATGTTGTGCTCATATTTTAAATCTTGTTGTCAATGATGGGTTAAAGGACTTGCATAATTCAATTACCAAGATTAGGAATGTTGTTAGATATGTGCGTGCTTCCCCTAGTCGTATGGATAGGTTCAAGAATTGCATAAAGGATTGTAGGATACAAGAGACTAGCATTGTACAATTAGATGTTCCTACTAGATGGAACTCTACCTACCTTATGCTTGAAAGTGCTTTGAAGTTTCAAAAAGCATTTAAAAGGTTAGGAGAGCGAGATACTGAATTTGCATTGATGCAAGGGGGGATTCCCAGAACTGAGGATTGGGATAATGCACGAGTGTTTGTGAGATTCTTGAAAGTTTTTTATGATGCCACTAAAAAAGTGTCAGGATCTTTGTTTGTGACTTCTTCTCAATATTTTCATGAGTATTGCTTGATATTGGATACCTTAAAATCATGGACTGGGAGTTTAGATCCAATACTTGGGAGCATGGCTAACAAAATGAAAGCTAAGCATGACAAATATTGGGGGAACGTTAAAAATATTAACATGATGATTTTTATAGCTGTGGTACTTGATCCTCGATACAAACTCAAATTTGTCAAGTGGAGTTTTGACCAGCTCTATGATAAGGAAGATGCTGAATGTTTAATTGGACAAGTTAAGGACACTTTCAACAAGATGTTCTTTAGCTATAAACATTTTTATGGAAGTAGTCATTCTCAACATTCTACACAAACTCATGAGATGGAAAATAGTGATATGGCAACAAGTGAAAATGCTTCATTTGCTACGAAATTTCAGCAAGATATGGATATGAGTGACAGCATGAATAAAAATGAGGTGGATTTATATCTCATGGAGGCCTTAGAGAAGAAGACAACTCAAAATTTTGATATCTTAAATTGGTGGAAAGTGAATTCTAGCAAATGTCTTACTCTTGGCATGATAGCTAAGGATGTATTGGCTATGCCAGTTTCTACGGTTGCTTCAGAATCTGCATTTAGTACTGGGGGTAGAGTTCTTAATAATTATCGGAGTTCACTTGCTCGAGGCATCATAAGTCATTCACCCACCAAGGTTGTTCCTGAAAATGAATTATAGAATGAGGCTTCCCACCCACAAGGTTAAGGATCCATTTGTCCTCCTCGCAAATCTTATTGAAGAGCTATTCCCCACTCTCCAGAAAGTCCTTGCTTATACTAACCATTTTGTTAAGAAAATGCTTTACCATGTATAGTCAGGTTTATGTCCTTGTGTTATGTGACATCCCATATTGATCTATGTGGGAAATATTTTTCTATAAGGGAACTTTCATTCTATGAGATTCTCCTCCATTGTTTTGCCAATAAGTTGTATTGAAAGCATTAACAGCAAAAAACCAACTCCATCTTTATTCCTCGGTTGGGCTAGCCTCTCCCAACTCATATAATGTGATTTATGATTTTCAATATCTTCCTAATTTTTTTTTTTGCAATGAGGCTCTTAACTTGGTGACAAATGGCCTAAGGCAAAGCAAATCATCCTATTATATATGTAGGAATTGGTTGCACAATTTAGTGCCCATTTGATTTTTAGCTGGGTACAATAATAATCAAATTTATTAGAATCAATTTTAAATTACTTCTATTCAACGTGCTTCATAAATCGTGATCATTTATTTTCACCCATTGATTTTGTACTTCCACCAAACTATAATCCAAATGAACTCTTAATAAGTACCTTTCTCCTTGCTTTTGATAGGACCCTTTCCTTTCAACCTTTGAGCTTTTTTTTTATATCTGGTCTTTAACTAAAGCAAAAAATTGAGTCCTCGGTCTCTTGACAATGGTTGGTAAACCTAAATATCTGTCATGAGCTTCCACCACCCTAATCTCCATCATATTAATTATGGATTCAATTTTGGTACTAGGCATGTTTCAGCCAAAAGTAGGTTCAAATTTATTGAGATGCTAACTCATATTTATTAAGGATGAGGCGAAGGTAGGTAGCTTTCTCTATAGTTGCTCTTGTAAATATAACATTGTCATTTGCAAATAACAAGTGGTAGACAACAGGGAAAATGGATAGTACCTCAGGACATAACATAAAAAGATATGGCGATGGGGATCGCCCCATCTAAATCCTTTTTGAGAAGAAAAATTATGGAAGGGTTGACCATTAATCATGATTGAGAATGAAACAAGAGTGACACATTCCATAATAAGATCAAACCCATTATGAAAAAACCAAACATTTGGAGACAACAATCACTTAAAATATATGAATGATGGTGATTGTAAAAGACTGATAGAGTCTTCATTTATTTTTGTCTTAAAATAACTTGCTAAAAATATTTTAGGGTTAAATAGGACTTATTAAGAATAACTTTCTTGAGTTACATATGTAATAAATTACTAATTTCACATAGAGAAAGCCAATGTGAGATCACCACAACAAAAAAAAGGGGGAAATGAGCTTTCAAAAATAAAATTTATTCACCTTAATGCCAATAATGACTTAAAATCAAACATGATAGTATATGTTTGAGGATATATTTCAGTTCTATAAACATGTTTTTATATGCTATAATAAATATGATTTTACAAAATAAAATTCATTTTATAATCATAGTGTTTGTTTGCATTAGAGTTAGGAATAGTGAAAATCAATTTTACAGATTTGAGAAAAAACCACATCCATTGAAAATGTGTAAGAATATGTGAAATTGATTTATGCTATTGCTAACTACAATCCAAAAGGGATAAATTAAAATTGAGTTATTTTTAAAAACACATATAACTAGAAATAAGAAAAAACTTCCACATTCTATTAAATATTTTATATCAAATTTTAATGTAAACTCATTTTTTAAGATAAAATTTTTTAAATATAAATGACTTAATTTTAGGCTTATTTTCAATCAAAATTAATTTATAAAATTAAGATAATACAAAATTAAATTAATTTTAAATACTAACCCTGGAAAGGCAAACGATGCCGTATAAAGGCAGTTGGATTGGATGGATATTTTCCATTCCTTTTTTTTTTCTCTATAATATAAAAGGGAGGTCCTCCATTTTGATTTTCACCCGCTTAAATTCTCGTGACTTGATCGTATTTAATTTTCATTTTTCAGTTCACGTCGCTAGTTTACTCGGTAGCACAGAAACAAGGTCGCCGAGAATGGAGGACATGGATGAGATTGACGCCGTTCCTCAGGTCCATCTCTCACGCAATTTTCTTCAAAATTTTCGTCTCTTACTGTTTGGCTACCAAGAAGACCGCCTAGAAAAAGAAAGAAAATCCAAAACTAAAATTCATTTAGTTTTCTTAGCAATCGACGGTGGAACAACACACACTGCATTTTAGATCAACGAGGTTAAAACTTAAATGGCGCCATTGCTCTATACGGTTAACGAGACAATGGCCTTTTTCTTATAAAAACTGGAAAAGTGAACCATTCGTTTGTAGATTACACTCTTTGTTCAATTAAATTGATGAACTGAAGTTGAAACTCAAATCGAATGCGTTAAAACATTCTGATGATACTTAATCGCTATATTTATAGCTCCGAGAAATCAACTCTTTGATATTTGATTCTTTAATAACTAGTGTCTAGTAACTTTATTCTTAATTACTCTAGTTGTATTTGTCATACAAATAGATTTCAAGCTTAGTGTATAATAACTAGTTACAATCATTAGTCGTCTATCGCCAGAGGCGTAACCTTGTCTTTACCAGTTTAGCGTGCTTCTTCAGTCTTACGAGTTACTAATGGAAAGAATGCAGGAAGAATGTGTTTCAATTTGATGACGTGATTTCTTTTAAGCAAGAAATTTGTTCATTGTTAGTTGGCGTGGTTATGTTTTTGTACTGTGCTACAACAGTAGTAGCAATTTTTTGGTTTTGTAATGCATTGCAAGCTGATACAGACATGATTAGTATAATTGAAATTGTAGTAGATTAACAACTCTAAAAACTAAAGAAAGAAAGAAAAGGAGGGATGGAAGGAAAGGGGGAAATAAGTTGACAAGTCTTCTTAAGGTTATTTTGAGAACAAAGTTATGTGATATAGATGAGTTTTATTTAAGAAGTTTTACATGTTGCATTTTAGATGTTAACATTATGAAAATATTAAAATTTAAGGCTTAATGATTAACAAATTTCAAAACAATGTAAATCAAATTGAACACTGTCATAGGATGATATGTCACATATAACTTTAATCGTATAAATTAATGGGTACAAAATTAAATTAGATTGATATTGATTGTTTTCTTAGCCTAGTGGGAAAAGGCTTTCATCTTCTGTTTGTTGAATATTCATTACAGTAATATCTTAATCATTTGCATATATATATATATATATATATATATATATATAATTTCTTGGGGAATATGCATAAATAACTCCCCAGGTTCAATAATTGGTTCTTGTAATCTTTTTACTTAAATTGATAGATTTTGTTCACTGCAACCTCAGTCCTTAATTGAAAATTTTGGACTTTATGCAGGTTTACATGGCATGCATACAAAATGGTCATAGGTAAGCTTCTTTTTTTATCTCAAATATCTGTTGCTTGATATTGCAGGCCAATCTTGCATAGAATTGTTTGGTGCAAACACAAAATGTCAGTTTCCTTGCAATGGGAGTGAAATTGTGTGAAGAATTTTAGGAAGGTAGTTGAAATTGAGTGGTGAACTGTTTCAGAAACATTTGAAAATTGAAAATAATGCCAAATGTGGCAACGGACAGGCAGAAAATGGTTAGATTAGATATTATAAAAAGTATATGCAGCGAATGTGCATGCTCCTGTTACATGTTTTCCACATTATGTTTCTTTACTTCTCTTTTAATGAATAAAAGTGAGTCATTAGACATGGAAACATCTCTGCCTGAATTTGAATAGAACGTTCTTTGTTTGATGAGTTCTCAATTTATTTTTTACAGAATAGGAGTTTCCTATTATAATTCCAGCCTTCGCCAACTTTATGTGCTTGAAGTTTGGGATGATGGTGACAAAGGTTTTCCAGTTATTGATCTGGGTATGGTTTCTTTTCTTATCATTGTTGAATTTGAGTTTAGTTTTAGTTTCTGAGTTCCTCCTTAGTGCCATGTTCCATGATAGTTGAAATTTGAACCTATGAGCATTGATGGGTTCTCTTCAAACACTAGTTTCATTATTGTGCTTCACATATCCCTACTGACTTGAAGTTGGCTACTTATTAATTACGAATTGTAGTATGTGAATGTCTTTTGGCTTCAATAATTGGTGCAGTGAAATATCAAGCAAACCCTTTGATCATTTACACAAGCACTAAATGTGATGAATCCTTCCTGTCTGCTCTGCAACGAAGTGGTATGGTGCACAACATGTGATTGAGTTATGAAAGACTAACTAGCTCTGGGACCCTTTTACAAATTCAAAATGAAATTATGCAGATGAAGTAGCTGAGGCTCCTACAGTAAAGCTCGTGAAAAGTTCAATATTCAGCTATGAGCAAGCATGGCATAGGTATTGAAGGAAGTTGCTAAGATCTTAAAGAGAATTTTTAGTCAAGTGTCTGCAGTGTACTTGCCAATCATATAGAATTCTTGTATATTTATAGACATCGTTCTATTTCTATATAGATCTTTCAGGTTCTTAGTATTTTGGATAGTTTAGTTTTTACATTGACCGGTGACGTGTCTAATCTGTGTAACATTGCAGAATATGAATGATTCAAACTTATCATGCTAAAAAAGACACCACATAGCAAAGTAACTGCAATTTAGGAAATTACCTTCCATTTGAAATTAGGGTATTTGGGTCGTCTTTTCAGCATACGGTTGGAATCATTGCCTCTCTTTTTTATTTTTCTATTTTTCAGCTTCAGTCAAAAGGTTTCTATTTTTCTATTTTTCAGCTTCAGTCAAAAGATTAAGCATACGTCTCCATTATTTTCATGTTCTTTTTCAGTTGTTTTAATCAGCATACATAATTTTTCATCATAATTTAGAATGAGGCTATTGTATTTGTATGACATTTTATTTGGTGAAATGTGAACACTACTTGATGCAATAATAGGAAAAACAAAAAAGTATTCTGTAATTTCAGCATTCTTTTGCTTCTTCTTCCTGATTTTACAGATTAATTTACCTTCGTGTGGCGGGAATGGATGATGGATTAAATGTCAAGGAGAGGATTTACTTTGTGAGTCCGAAACTACCCACCACTGTAATTTATCATCTGTGTCTAAGGATATCATAATAATGGATCTTCCAAGTATCTTAATATTGTTACTTATAAATCCATGTGCTTAGATGAGCAATGGAAATGTTTATTCTTGGGTTGTTTCTTGTATTAAGTCTGGTATGTGAACCATCATTCCTGTCCTTCCAATTATTGGTGCACTACTCTAACAGCTTGACATGTAATTCTTCCCTTTACCTCCCTGTTACAACTGCAGTTGAGTTCCATGATGGACATGGGAAGTGAAGTTCAAGTTCGCGCTAGCGGCGGCCTTCTTGCAATATTAGAGAATGAAAGGATTGTAGACACCCTTGAGCAAAAAGAATCCGGAAATACATCAATTACAATAGATTCTGTAGCAGAAATTTCACTGTATCCTTATACTTATTTTACTCAGTCCTTAAAGGCAATCCATCTTTTACTATTCAACTCTGTGCTGTTTGAAAGGAGATAATGTTGGGTTCAACATGTGTCCTTCTTTAAAATGGAGATACAGAAATAACTTTCTCAAAATTGATGCAGCAGCTCATGAAGCATTACAAATATTCCAAATAGACAAGCATCCAAGCCACATGGGAATTGGTAGAGCAAAAGAAGGGTAATTTCTAACTTACTCTTATATATTAGACTTTAAAATATGTAAATATCTGAGATAATATGTTTTACTTGCAGGTTTTCTGTATTTGGGATGATGAATAAGGTCTGTTGGAGTTGTTTAAATCAATTTTGCTGGTGCCAGTTTCTTGCCACATGTGACTAATCAGTTTGTCCTGTGTGCAGTGCGTGACTCCAATGGGTAGACGTCTTTTGAGGTAACAAATTAAAACTTGTGAGATCAATAATACATACATCACTCAAACTTCAGAACTTAATGTAATTTCTCTCTCTCTCTCCTCATTTCAGAAACTGGTTCTTGAGGCCTATACTTGATCTTGAAGTTCTAAACTACCGTTTAAATTCTGTATCCATTTCTAATTTAGTATATGTGTTCTAATTATGCTTTACTGATCTTCTGAACCACAAGTTTCAGGTTGGAAGAAACATTACTTTGTTGTCCCTTTGTAGGTGAAATAGCTATTTAGTAAGAAGTGCTGATTTTCTTTGATGGGAAATAGATATCTTTCTTTCTATGCTCAGAAGAACTCGGTGCTTCTTTACGTGAAACCCTGAAATCTGTGAAGGACATCCCTCACTTGTTGAAGGTATGAAAATTCTCTCCTGGGCCTGACCCCCTCACTCCTGCCACAATCACTCCAATAAATTTTGTTTCCCTTTTGTTCTTCTATTTGCCAAAGTCCACTATGTATAGATCCTGGCGTGTTAGGGACCAACAGGTAATTGAAAATAGCATGGTGTATGCTCATAAAATTTTGGTACTTATAGGATTTAAACCTTGATCAGTGATCACAAATATTTAACATTGTTAATTGTTGAAACATCACATGCTGCATTGATAACGTGTTTTATCCTATGAGCATATAAGTATTGTATTGTTATGTGACGATAGGCTGGTACGTTTTAGTACAATTATGAATATGATGTTTCCCTATAAGCATAAGCTCGTATTCTTCCTATGCTAATACTTTTAAATATTTAATTTTTAATGAATAAAGAAATTTGACTCTCCAAGCTCCATATGCACCAGTGCTGATTGGACAGCTCTTCTGAAGGTAAATCTATCTTTTATGCCTTTATCTAATAGTAATATTGTCTTGTTCTCTTGTGCTGTTTGAATCAATGTTCGCTTCTATATGTAAAAAGAAATTTATATATTTTGTTCCTTGAATTTATATTTACATGACCTCCAAAGACCTTGGAGAAAAACATAAACTTCTAAACACTTTCTTCTTATATTATTTCCAGTTGCCTGGAATGAAAGGTTCATAGTCATTCCCCTCTCTCGAATTGTTCCTAGTTTCCTATTTGTCTTTGCTTGTAAGTAATGACAAACAAAGAAATCTCGCTGATGGAAAAATGACATGGTACAAAATTGTTGCAAACGTGGGGAGGTAATGTTGAGCTCAGGCTTAGTTATGTCACTGAGAAGTGGGGGAAAAAGTTGAACTAGTTAAATGATAAGTAGACTTATGTTATTTTCACTGGTAAATGATTGGTCAATGTATAAAATCAACAGTATCTTGAACTGTCTGGATTGAGTTCCAGCATCACGGGGTTTGCTCCATTCTATATATATTGATCTTTGATTTATAAACAATCATATAAATATATGAATTATTTAAATGTCATTGTTTGTATAAAAAAATATGGACGGAATCTTTTTTTCATAGTTTTCCTGGATTGTCCATTATTTTTGTCATGATATGAGTATATTGTGTATTGGTGTTGTTCCTGTGCATAATACCTCGTTAAGAAAAAAGATATAAGGGTTTATACCTTCACTCTTTGAATGAACACAACAATTTATATATTTTCCCGTGCAATTCAAAGTTTTTACCATCATAGAAATTTGCGGTGAATATCACATTTTGGGGCTCTAGCACTGTTTTTAATATTCTCTCTCTCTCTTTTCTTTAAGAGTATCAGTGCGCTGTTGCATGTAAACAAAATATTTGAAGTTGGAATTTCCGAAGGTCTTCAAGTAGAATTGAATAACTTGAACTTGGATATTGTTGAGAAGGTACATATCCACTCTATTCAGGCGCACTTGTATAGTTTTAGTTTCTAGCTTAAATGATTTATTGATGCGCAACATTTCTACAGGCAAGTTCATGCATAACAACAGAGCTTGCTTATGTCTATGAGCTGGTAAGTTTTATCTGCTTCTCTCCAACTAACTACCAGAAAGAAAAGCAAAAAAACAAATAGTGTAAAGTGTTTTTTAAAAAGCGGCCATGTCTTTCACAGATAATTGGTGTTATTGATGTAAATAGAACTAAAGAGAAAGGCTATACGACAGTGGTGAAAGAAGGTTTCTGTGATGAGGTTAGACCCAAGTTCCTCGTTATTTTCTTCCCCTTAGTATGTGGATATAATGAATTTATTTAGGTAAGATGCTTATGCGCTTGAAGTTGAAAATTCATGTATTATTCAAATTATTTCCTCACGCATTTGCTTAGTTGGATGAGATTTTTAACAGATGAATTAGTCCATAGATATTAAAGTTCAATCTACTGCAAAAAATTTCCTTTCTTAACCAAGGAAATTTGTTTCTACTATGGCTAACATTTAATTTTTGGACTTTGGATAAATTTGTCATTGTGTAGTTGGATGAGCTAAGGCAAATATATGAGGAACTGCCAGAATTCCTGGAAGAGGTGGCTTTTATTGCAATTTTTAATCGAGTAAAACAATATATATGTGCGTGCGTGGGTTAGGTATATATTCATTATGATACTTTTCTTGCAGGTTTCATCATTGGAACTTTCACAACTCCCTGTTCTATGCAAGGACAAGCTTGTTCCTTGTATTGTTTATATACAGCAAATAGGTAGTAGTTCTTCTTACTCTTAATTATATTTGTATCCAGAAAATGTGGTAATGGGTCATTCTATGCAAGGACAAGCGTGTTGCATATGCTTCGCCATTTGCCGCCACAAAAAATAATCTCAACGCCTCAACGCCATGCGTCGCTGATGGCGGTTGCTGGCGGCCGCTGTTGAACAACACTCACATTTTATTACTGCATATTGTTTTTGTTTACTGTAGGATATTTAATGTGCATCTTTGGAGAAAAGCTTGAAGAAACCACTCTGGAGAAACTTGTAGATTGGGAATATACAGTATGTTGACGTTTGCACTTTGGTTAAGTAATTTACGTAATTAATATGTTCAACTTCTTTTATAATATGGTAATTATTTCAAAAATAGTTTTGTGATGCAGATGGAGAGACAAAAAGATACTTCTATCGTACGCCAAAGACACGAGAATTGGACATGCTTCTAGGAGATATTTACCACAAAATTCTAGGTGGTTTGAGTATATATTTGATATTTTGCTCATTTTTCTTTTTACTTTTCGGATTCGGCATGTCTATTGAGTGTTCATTAAAATCTATAAATCGGACAAAACTAGATAAAATGAGGAATAAAGTGCATTTTAGATGATAATTGATAAAGTGCAGATATAACTATCCAATGATTATAGTCATGCATTTATAGCTGAACAAGGTAAAACCGTTTAATTTATAGCGTGTATTAATTTATTTTGAGGTTAAAAAAACTTTTAATGAAGCTTCTTGAGTTTTATTTTTTGAAAATAAAAATCAGCTCAACTAGTAATATTTAACCGTGTCAACAGCATTACTTTTTGGTGATTCCCATTCCTAAGCACCTAAGTTTTACCAAGACTTATATCATGGTCTAACCTTAAAAGTTAAAATGCGAAAGAACCTTCTCCCAAAACTTTTGTCAGCCAAGAAAAATGTAAAGCTAGATTATGGGGATTATAGCATGTAATATTAGGTATTGACACATGTAAAGCTTAATAAAAAATTTGAACTTCCTTGACATGCGGCAAGAGCTAGGAGACATCACAAATGGTGTTGAACTTGCCTTCAGAGTTGTAATAATCTCAGGTACATATCTAACGTATTTCTCAATTCTGTCATTTAAGATATGGAGAGGGCGATCACCAGAGACTTGTTTTCCCGTGTACTATTGTTCTCAACCCATTTGATAAAGGTGGCAACTTTTGCAGCTGAACTGGACTGGTATGATAAATTTTATCATTATAATAACAGGTGCTTGTCTGGACATTTTGATCGTTGATATTTTTTTTTCAGCTTTTTGTCAATGGCATTGGTTGCTCGGCAGAACAATTATGTCAGGCCTTTGTTGACTGAAGAAAACTTGCTCGATATTAAAAATGGAAGGTTCAAACCATCTAGTGTATAAAGAACCTCTTGAAAATGGAGAACTATTGAAATGATTATTGATAAGAATTGTTTGTAGGCATGTTTTGCAGGAAATGACTGTAGACACATTTATTCCTAATGACACTAAGGTTTTTCATGATGGTAAACAGATGTAGACATACATGACTGATATTAGCAAACTTATGTCCTAGAAATTCGATTCGATCAAATTAAACTGTTTAATCCCTGTTCATTTGCTCTTTACATCAGGAAGAATTAATATCATCACTGGTCCTAATTTTTCTGGGAAGAGCATCTATATAAAACAGGTCAGTTGTTAGTTCCTCATCTTTCTGTGATATGTATTCTCTAGGACATTTGTATCTACTGTTTTAAATAGCAAAAATGTTGAAAAGCCATCTTATTTGTGACCTATATTTCCAATGTACAAATAATATACCGTTTCAGAACCGTTTTTAACTGCACCTATTCCAACTTCTGATTGTTATGATTAATCTGATCTGACAACCCTAAAAACTACAATTGTTAACAGAGTTCATGAACCTTGAAACAAAAAAGTCCATTGCAGAACGAAGTAACAGATCCTAAACAAGTTACAGACTAAGCTAAAATCCCAGAAGAGTTACCGGTTCCTGTATAACAATTTAATAAGTGATAAATACAAATGAAATGATTTGTTACAGGTTTGCAGGCGACACGTCTCTCTAGTATAATACCAGTGTTATGTATCAGATAATATTTCACCAAATAATTGTGTAACATGATAAATGCTAGTGCATGCTTGCAATCATATAATTCATATTAGCTGTAGGTAGTTACAGTTAGTTAAAGTTGGTTATTATTTGAGGGAAATTCTGTTAACTCACTTGAGCTTCATTGTGCCACACTATATTTTGTACCTCACCTTTGTTAATTAATCAAAACTCCATTTTTCACTCATCAATCTCGTGTTATTATGTGTTCTATGATTTTGGGACATATTTCTTATCACACTGCCCTGCTAAAGATAGTTGTGGCGTAGCTCTCTTTGGTACACTTGGTGAATGTTGGATTTTTGCTCAATATTTTCACTTTTCATACTGAATTTCAGGAGTAGAAAGGGAAATTTTCTTTGGAGAACTGCAATTTCTTTCATTTTCTTTTGGAGTTACAAACTTTAAATACCTTTATTTATTTGGTTTGTGGTTCTTCAATATTTCGATGGCCTCCTTTATGTGAAGAAGTTGTCTTTTAGGCCTCTTTATGGTGCTTAGATAATGGATACATAAAAGGGATTTATTTCTGATGGTAGATAGCTTGTCTGTTTTGGTTATATATGGGTTTTTTGCCTTTCCCCCTTTCATGGGATATTTTATTCTCTATTCATGTACTTCCCTCTAACAAATTTTCATCTTTATGTAATTGAAAAAAGAATTTAATTCACTCGTACTTTTTGTATAAAATATTTTGTATTATAATTATTAATATATTATTATAACCCTAAGGGGTTGGTCGAGCGGAACAAGACAGAGTCTCATAATCGCGGGATCGAATCTCCACTCGTTCCCTTGGAGTAAGGTAAATGTAAGTACCTAAGTGCTCTCTTGAGGCTGGAGGCTTTCCCTATCTTAGAATGGACACCACCTCCTCACCCTAAATTTTTTCTAAAAAAAAATTACTGTATTACATTATTTAATAAGTTTAATAACACATGATTTGTGAAAATCAATAAATGACACGATAACATATCATTACATGATAATAAAAAATTATTTTACAGGGATAGTAAATTAAAATTACGGATGAAAAGAAATTAAAGTTTGTTGTGTTATCATCTTATTATTTGTATATGAGTACATTAAAGTAAAATTAATGATTATAAAAACAAAATAATAGCATTCACTGTCCATCTATTGTATTATGTGATGGGCCTGTGCTTATCGACCTTTCCCGCTTTCCAGACTAGAGGATTTTGTGGGGGACAGGGACTGTGTAAAACAAAAATAACATTCTTGGCTTCCCACCGAACAGCTCTTCCTATAGTTAATTCAAGTCTAATTTGTAGACATAATGTTACAGTCCTTGCTCCTTGTAGCTATATGATCACGTGTAAAAGGTGTTTTGCAGGTGGCTTTAATTGTTTTCCTCTCCCACATCGGTAGTTTTGTGCCAGCTGATGCAGCAACCGTGGGTCTGACAGATAGGTATGATTTTCTTATCGATCTTTTGTGGGACAGGAGTTACGTCAATTAATTGTTATCTTAATGTTAGACACTTTTCTTTCTTTTTTTTTGGGGGGTGATATTGCAGAATATTTTGTGCAACGGGAAGCAGGCTTATGACAGCAGAACAATCAACATTTATGATTGATCTACATCAAATAGGGATGATGCTCAGGTATACCGAGAAAAAGGCTGATGAGAATAGCTACAATACATTGAACTAAGAGCGATCATGTGCTAAACCTGTATAAATGTTGACCCTCACATCCACACATTTTAATGACGAGAAAACCTGCAGGCATGCTACTTCACGATCTCTGTGTCTGGTGGATGAATTTGGTAAAGGTACTCTGACAGAAGGTTAGTTTCTCCTATGTTTATGAAATGTGTAATTCATAAATATATGAAATGTGTGTGTACTGCAGAGACTAGTTTTTAACATAAATGTTTCGATCTCCTTTCAGACGGCATTGGTCTGCTTGCTGGGACCATAAATCACTTTGTGGCGTGTGATGAACCTCCAAAGGTTGAAGACTTCTATTCCTGAAAATATATTTAATATATATCTGTTTACTTTTCTCCCAAATTTGAAAATTGATTACTTTTTGTTCTTCACCTATATATTCTTTAATTTTTCTTTAAGTTACACATTTTTATTATTATTTAGCACTTTTTTTTTATTTTTTTAAAACTATAATTTTAAATTTTTTTTAATTGTCCCTTTTAATGTTTACATTTTTTAACCCAATTCTAGCTGATTGTACTTTCTAAATAATTATTTTTGAATTTTTCTTGTAAGTTAATTCTATTTCTCGTAAAACTTTGACTGTTTATACTTTTAAATTAATTTTTTATATTAAAATTTGTTTTTTTTCTCCAAAAACTCGGCTACTCTATTCTTATATATTAAATTTGAATATAATATCTTAAGAGTAACTTAATCTTTAGTCTATTCTTTCTTAAAAAATGACATATCAATCATAATTTTTTCAAATTTTAAATTAGACATTTTTATAATTTTAAATTTTTTCCTTTTAATCTAGTCTATATTTTATAGATTTTACATGAATTAATTATTTATTTATATATTTTATTATTTTTTATTTATACTCTTTAAATTTTAATTAATCATTTGTTTCTCCTTTTGAAAACTAAGAAGCACTATCTCCTGAGAGATTGTAATTGCCATTTGTTGTATGAATTTTGTAGGTTTTTGTGTGCACTCATCTCATGGATTTATTGCATGGGCATTCCTTGACCAAGGTTATGCACTTATGCTTGTGCAACAATGTGGCTTGAAGTTTTTTAAACTCTTAATTGAGTGGTCGTGAATATAATTTCTATGAACTATTTCAGTCTGAGCAGATCAAGTTTTATACAATGAGTATACTGAGGCCTGAGGACAATTCCACACAAATCGAAGACATTGTATTTTTATATAGGTATCTTTTTGTTGATTCTGCCTTGCTGCCCAGCAGTATGCTTAGAACTATATTTACCATCATGGGGTCATTTGATGTCAGCGAATTTGGTAGGAAGGCTATTGTGCTTAAGTAACTTATCAGACAATTCTACGAACTCATACATTTGCCAACCTGACAAAGACCGGATATGGAAAACTGAACGCTAAAATTTATATATTTGAGCATGCATTTGTTTCAATTTGCTCGACCTAATCTGTGCATATAGGATAGTATTTGCTTCAATCAATGATAGTGACTCTGCGTACTTTGTCTAGGGTATTGAAATATACAATTGAAGTGGTTCTGCTGTCAGAGGAGATTTCAGCTTTGTTATTAACTTCTTATCATATTCCTGCAGGCTTGTCCCTGGGCGTGCGCATCATAGCTACGGTATTCTTTTGCTTTATTAGTGTTTTATATCAATTGGAATATTGATGAAAATGACTTGCCTAGTTTTTGGGAGTACTGCAGGACTGCACTGTGCTCTGCTTGCAGGTAATTTATAAGATTACTGTTTAAAATTGATATTACCTGATAAAAAAATTATATACAGCTCTCTCATTTTTTAGTTGATGCTTGAATGCTTGTGTTTGTTACATTTTCACTGTAAAAAATCTATTCCAAGTTTTTAAATTTAACTATAGCAATGGTGGGAATGAGAGGCTGACAGGTGAGTGGAAGTAAACATGTGAATATGTGATATATATAGAGGTATTGGTGAAGTCTCTGCTTATAGGGTAGAAAGCAAAGCAATGCCTTCTTGAGGAATCGCTAAGAACATGCTTGGTTTAGCGTTGAAACGTGATAAACCAACGTTTCCAACGCTAGAAATAGTTGCATTGGAAAATCCAAACTTGAGTTTGGCCAGTTTCAACGTCAATCCAAACACATACTAAATTTATTGAGAAATCTATTGCTAAATAATGCTCTTACGGAATGGAATTTGAGATTTTTGAACTCGTCTAAAATCCCAAAAGTTAAAAAGTTATAAGCATTTGAAATTACCTTAACCTACTGTCTAGTGTCTATGCAAGAGGTGATGAATGTTAAAACACTGAAATAATGTCTTGAGTAAAAGGAAATGAAAGTTTACTTGATTTTCCCAATCACTTGTACCTGATATAGTCATCTTTTTAAAGTTTGCGCCTAATGAAATCAGACCATCTGTTATCCTCATCCTCGCTGAGTTGCTGATATAATATAATGTGGTTTAAGGTAGCATTTAGTCCCTATGGTTGTCGCTTATTTGAGTTTTGATCGTTACAATTGCATTTTTGGTTATAGGTCTCTAATTTCATACCATAAGAACGAAACCTTAATAAGTTAAATTATAGGGATTAATCCTTGGTGTAAAATAAATAAGGGCTATTTAGTTTTGGTTAATAGAAATTATAAGAACTAAAGCCCAAATAACGAAGAAATAGAGGGATTGATACTTGGCGGTTGAGGCCAATAGCCAGATAAATAAAAATAGAAGGACTAAAATCCAAAATAAAATATTGTAGGGACCAACTAGGCAAAACCCAGTTAGTGAAAACTATCGACCAAAACTTACTTAGATGGATGCATTATCTGGTAGGAATGTAATACTCATATGCCGTACAGTCTTAAATTTATTTTATTTGATTTTTATAATTTGATGAATAATACTGAGTCTGCTTTTACCAATTACCACTCTATTTTTCTGATAGAACAAGCTGCATCGTTCACGCAGGTGTGCCAGACGAAATTATAGAAAGGGCAGCAGTTGTGTTGGATGCTATTTCAAATAACAATTGTGTTGAGCGATTATGCAATGAGAACATCTCAGCTCAAGATGACCAATACAAGGTGTCATTTCAATTTCAAGAGTCAAATTACAGATATTACTTTTTCGATATCACTTACTCTCTTTGGCATGTTTATTTATATTTCTGAATCGAATGCAGGGTGCCATGAAGAAATTGTTGGAATTCGATATTGACAAAGGCGACTTAAACCTTTTTTTCGAGGATATATTTTCTCTAGTTCCTAATGCATCATGACTGAAGTCTCATGTTGGTAGTTTTGGACGATGAATATAAGCATGTTTTTCCTTATTGTCAACTTTCTTTTTTTTTTTCTTTTATTCCCTCCGTTTTTGGTTGATTTTGTTCACAGCTTGGATTCATATCAACTCTTAATCTTGAAGCTGTTGAATCCTCATCATCTTATTAATTCGTCATCACTGCCTGAGCAACGAAACGCTAATGAATAATAGCTTCCATGTATGTCTATGCCTTATTATGATTTAATTAATGATCAATAAATGGCCGTGTTTTATAATTTATTTTACATTGATTAATCTGGTAAAACACCGTTACTGGAATGCATTTACACCTTTATCAATATACCATCCTCTTTAATTAAAATAATACACTTGGCTAATCATTGAATAGTGATCACTTCTCATGAAGCCTACTCGGAGGATCTTTCGTGTAACTATCTAGTTCTATTTTTTTCTTGTCGTTTGTATTGTGCGCATTTTGCGTTTGATGATGAGTTACACAAAAATTGTCATTTGAAGACATATTAATTGTCTACCTCATGCAGCTACTAGCTGTCTCATATTAATAGGAGATGTGTAGCTTGAAGAACCATCGAAAATTCTTTCAACAAAGATACGCGAAGCTGCTTCTGTAGGGTGGAATTGATCCCAGAAGACGTGGTCTTGTCTATTAGGACAAAGGTTTGACACCGGCAGGCATGGAGCTCTGGCATTTAGCTCACCAAGTCCACAACAAGCAGCTTTTACATCCGCAAATCCTGAAAAGGTATAAACTCATTTTAGAATCCAATTTCATAAAAACAAAATTATGCTTACTCTGCTCCCTCTAAAAAATAAAAGGTGACTTAAGTACGTTAATTAAACATGATTTACAATTTCGAGATTACGTTGTTGTCAATTTTTTAAAAGTATTTACGAATTCAGTTCAATCAATTTGATATAGTATCAATAATGTTATGATCAACGATATTGGAGAATAAGATAATAATACCGTAGGAAGCTGGACTCTGAATAAGGTCACTGATGGCAGCATAAGTGTCAAAGTAGGAGTAGATTATGCCTCCATTCGCTGATTGCCATTCCTTCAACATGGATTGAAGGACTTCATTATATTTAACCGACCAGTAATTGGCTTCTATAACGCATTCCGTTTTGTTCTTGAGCCTGAATGTAGGGCAGCATCCAAGTGCCCCAACTCCAGTAATCTCAAATTTACGGGCACCATGATCGTATAATCGCTGCCAAGAAAAAAAAAAGCTTTAAGTAGTAACATACGGAAAAGCTACATGCAAAGAACACGAATGATTAATGGTTCAAATTTTTTCTAAGTAATACATAATGTGATGGGTAAAACAATATATTTATTAACTTGTGATTTGTTAAGAGTTTGTATGCATTTCTTGTGTGAGCATAGTAACTTGTTAGCATCACATAGTGTTATGCGTTACCTGTAGCTGCACTTTTAATGAGAAAGCCATGAAATCCACATACTGTTGTGGGGTGTTTTTCTTACGAAGATCCGATGAGTCAAAGTATCCAAAGAGATCATTGCTGCCAATTACCACAGCGAAGATTGATTTTGAGAGATGCTTCTGTAGAGCAGCTGCTCCTACTTCTCGTGTCATTTGCTCATGCACAAGTGAGTAGTAATCCACTTGCTTTGTCAACGGTATTGATTGTCTCTACACACAAAACAATAAGTACAACATTATCATCAAGCGGGGATAGCTCAGTTGGGAGAGCGTCAGACTGAAGATCTGAAGGTCGCGTGTTCGATCCACGCTCACCGCAATTTTTTTTATTTTTTGTGGACCATGGATGCCATCCATGTTAATGTTATCCTTGTTCTGTCTTTTTTCTGGTCAAGAACATTGGGCATTTCATGTGCCGAGTTCTTAACAAAGGGAACAAGGACCCACATCCTTCAAATATGGATCCAAAACACCCATCCCTTTCCATGCAGGCCCTACTATTGGGTCCATCTTGGATCAGATTCCCACAACCTAATTGCAATATTTTGCTTGACCAAAAAAAAGGGAGGAAATTGGGGAAAGGAAAAAATGGAACTACACTAGCTCTCACTTACATAACGTTCATCTGTACCATCAAATATTCCAGCACCTGCGGAGGCAAAGCTAACACCATCCATGAAGGATACATTGTTGTTTTTGTTGGCCTTTGATACTAGGGAGAGGTAAGGTGGCGAAGTTGCCAAACCCAATTTTTCAGCTGCAAGCCACCCAATCATTCACTTAAGCCAAATATTAATTAATTAGAAACTATTATATATCAATACATGTCCCTATATTTGACTGGTGTGTGCCTCAATAAAATAGCAAGAAGACAGTGACGTTAACGTCTGGACCTGTATGTATGTACATTGTATAATTTTATTGTCTTGCTTTTGGCCATAACCATATAGTAGTTTATTTTATAAAACTTTACAACATTTTCTGAAGTTTGTGCAACAAACCATCTACATCTGAATCCCATGCAAGTGTCTTTTTTATGCTTTTGGAGAGTTAGTCCAATTGTTGGTATTCCTTTTGAATGTTTTCTCTGGTGTTAGTTCATCAACCATATGAATTTACAAGAGAAAAATTGAAGAAAACAAATCTAGCTAGCTTACTGTGATGCCCAGAAATATTTGTCCACAACTAAAAAACAGAAGGCTTATATACCAGAAAATGCATATAACTTACACAAAACTAAGAAATAAATAGGACAATTGATAGAATTCAATAAGTTAAAAACCATAGCTTTGTCTTTAAAGAAAAGTGCTACTCTCAAAATTTGATGTTGAAACTAATGGTGAGATTAAAAAAAAGGACTGATAATATGATATGATTTTGGAATTTCCATATATATGTAATCAAGGCATGATTGTATGAAGAGGCAATTGAATTGATTCACTTACCAATAAAATCTGCAGCATTCTTGCCATTGCTAAATCTCCCAGTTGGTGTCCGGTTAGGAAAATCAATGCCATAGTGACGATGATTTGCCTTGGCAATGGAAAGGGTCAAGTAATTGTTGTTACCCACGTCAACAAGTGAGTCTCCAAACACATAAACGGCCGGAACCATTTGAGAATTTGAGAAACCAGAGCTGAAGATGAAAACAGAGATAAAGAGAAAGGAACAGTACCCCATGAAAGCTCTAAAACCCATCTTGGAATGTGTCTGCTTAAAATTGGTTTTAGTTTTGGGTGTGTGGAGGTAGACAAGTGTCGGATTGATATTTAAAGATATTCCAAAACTAAATGAACGGTACACGTTTACGCGTCTCAAGAACACATTTTTTTGGTACAAGAACACCACATATGACAATACTTTTCGAGTTTGATAGGATATGTATGGAAGGCAAAGTTCTCTCTCAAAATATTTAACACGACTACGTATCAAGAATCAGAACTCAAAACCACTAATTAAGCTGGAATAATCCTCTACTAGCCCGTCACATACTCACTAAGTGGTGTGAAAAGAACAAATTTGATCAAAGGCTAATGAGAGAGAGTGAAGCAAGTAGCACTCTCCAGATACTCAAACTCAACCCACTAATTAAGATTGATATTTTTTTATTTTCATGATATGTTGATAGGACAAAATGTGGTCATTGTCAAAGGCAAAATTCTTGATTTTGTTATTTGCTCTTTACCTCTATTTTTAAGAAGCTAAAGTGTAAAACTCCAACTAAGCAACTCTTACTCTTACATTTCGTAAGGTTTAGGATTTTATACATGTAGCACTCGTGACCCCCTATATCTAATTGGAGCCAAAAGCTAACCAGCTAATAAAGTTTGAAAAATAATCAATAATTAAGTATATCTTCTGTTCATTAACAAATAGTTTGTAAAGCTAGCCACATCAAAATTTGCAGTATCCGATGAATAAAAGCTTCATTTCATTCAGCACAAAGTAAAAGGGTTCTATACTACATACAATAACTTAAAGCTTAATTTCAGGCCAAATCTTACACATCTTAAATTTTCAATATACAGTAGCAGTGTAGTACACGTTGAAAGTCCATATTGAATAAGGATTTCAATTTTTTCACAGATAAAACCACCTCAACACTATGGAAGTAAGTCAGCTTTAGATATGATATGCTTCACCCCACTATCCCTCTCCAAAGCCAATCTGGCTGGCATCCATATATATATATATATTGGTATGCTTTCTGATTCGAATTCTCTGCACCCTTACCTCACCGCCCCATATTCCTCCCACTTCCCATGTTCAATAGGATTTTATTCCTAGTAGAAATTCTAAGGAAACGCGTAGCCATAAAGTTAATTCTTTTCAAAATCATCTTTATGTAGTAGCATTTTATAACAAGACAGTGTAACTTGAACCCAAATCTTTATGTCATAACTTTCACAATACTCTGTAAGGCCTAAAAATCTCGTAATAATTAACTTAATCCAGTATACAGTGCATTAATGTAATGGTTTTGTTTTAGTGGATATTTCGTTCACATTATCATAAAATGGTGTCTTGTTATATCATTAATAGTGCTTGGCTTCTTAGATATATAATTATTGGCATTTGATTAATGACATGAGTTTTGTATAAGTAAATAGTTTTACTCTGACACCATTTAAAACAGTTTAATTAAGTGCTTATAACATAAGTTCTTATTTAGTAAGCACTTAATGAATAAGCTCTTAAGAAAATGAATGAAAATTGAAGGGGGTACAATTTACTTAAATTCTCCATAAACTATTCTTAGAAGCTTATTGAAATAAGCTGAAAATAGCTTATGAGTATATCATAAGTTCTTTTCATAAGTCTGTCCAAAACAGTTACATAAATGCCTATCATAAGATAAACTAAAATAAGCTCTTCCAAACACCCCTTTGTATAAAGGAACTGATTTTGTATCGAGAAAATTAATTAATATAAAAAATACCGAAGAATTGCAAACTTGCAATTATCATTTCCCTTAATTACTATGATCTTGTAGTTTTTTTCCCACTAACATTCCTTGACATTTTAAAGGGGGAAAACCACCATTTTCTAATATCCATGGGAAAAAAATTAGTGTGCTCTAATATTTTTTTTTAAGTTTATGTAGTATACTCGTCTAATTTGCTCATTATTTAGGAGCTTCACTAAGAGTTTGACAGAGATATATATAATATTTATTGCGCACATAAAAGGACTAAAGAGAAGGTTACATTTACATAATTTTTTTAAATATATATATGTGTCTAATTCTTTTTTCAAGAAATATTGTTTTAGTTTTTTATTTATTAAAAAAACCTTTTGAAACATATTTTTTAATTGAAATAATTTTGAAAAATACAAACTAACGCAGCCCAATGAAAAAGACAGGGCAACCACTCACAAATGACAATCTTCCATTCCACTAGTGTCCATATGACCGACCAGCCAGCCATTGCCGACGGTGGCTCCACCCAAGTCACTTTTGTTTTTGAAGACCATCCTCACTTCGAATATAATATATATATATATATATATATATATATATATATATATATATATACGAGTCAGGATCCGTTGACACCAGGTGTCAAACTTCAAGACTTACACTTCTTGATAATTTTTTTGTAGAATGTGAATTTGACCAATCCAACCGTTGAATCATATTATATTACCTCCATGGTTATGTATATCAAATTTTAGATAATTTGGACATTCATAATTGCTGCATACAAAATGTGAAATTAATTGACACTTTTAAAACTTATATTAATTAATAATTTTTTATAAAATGTGAAATTGATTAAAATAACCGTTGAATTGAAAATATATATATTATTAAAAAAAAAGTTGCTGCAAACAAAATTTTCTAACTATATAAACTATAAAGGAGAGAAAATAGACTCGCGGTCAATCACAATCTCAGTCCTTATTGTTAAATATATATCATATATAATAATAAATGGCATTTTAGCGTTCTTTAATTAATCGTGTGCTTATTTCATGATTAGACAAACATGAGAACTTATAGAAAGTTATCCCCGTCACCCGAATGGCACATTCCGACTAATCACTCAAACAGTTTCAAAAATTAAGGATGGAACAGCCCTTCAAATAGATATATGTGGAGGAATATATACGTACGAATAATAATAGATCTAGAAAAGGAGGGTGACAAGGACCCCGAAGTTATTAAGGTTGATACCTCAACTCAATCCTCTACAATTGAGAAATAATTATGTTAAATCTTATTGTTCATAGTTTTAAATTGAGCTAATTATAAATTTATATATATGACTATCAAGATGGTTATGTATTGGTAAAGTTAAATTAAATATTAAAAAAAAGAGTAGTAAATGAAAGTATTTGGTATATATGTTTTGTATTTATTTTCAGTTTATAAAATCTTATTACCAAAATCTGATTCCACATGCTTTTTGAAAGATTATGTTCGTTCTCTAGAAGATTATGTTTTATCTTGCTGCTATAGTTTTTTCGTCCTTGAAAAAAACTGTTGAGCATATAAGAGTTAAAGAAAAATTGTTTGTACAATAAATAATATGTACAATTAAGAGAGATAAAGAAATAAAAAATAGAGAAATGTGAAATATAGATGAATGATATGATGAAAAAAGATAAAAAATATATATTTTATAAATTATTGTATATTTTTTTGTATGAGTAATTAATCTAAGAGTTATATTTTGTAGGTGATTTGATTGAAGCCCGCTGCTTTTTATCATTTCATTCATTCATTGATCATGCTCTGGAGTGGCTTTGTTTTTTTTCTCGAAGATATCATGTATTAAAACCTAGAAGACAGCCAAACGTCACTTACATAAAAGGGATGATAACCCTAGGAGAGCAATTCTGCAATGCTCAAATATATAAACAAGAACCAACAAAAATAAAAATAAACACCTAATCTCCAATGCAACTAACTTGTTAAGATACCAATCTGCTTACTGACAAACAAACGATTATTGGATTTATTTCACCATTTTCTAGTTGCTTGTTCTTCATCTTCTTTTTTTCTTGGACCAAACCGGCTCTGTCGGTACTACAAGTATGCAATTTGGAGGCCCCGTAAACGTTAAAAGTGGGCACGTACACTTAGCCCCACCAACACATAGCAGTAGCAGATAGGGAAGGAGACATGAACCTTTAGTGAAATAGATAGGAGGTAGTAAAAGAAAACTAACGAAAAAAGAAGAAAAAAAAGAAAAAAAACCGAGGGAAGATGACTGTGAAAGAGAAAGGCAGTGGGTGATTGGAAAAGGAGGAGAGTGAAGTGGTAGAAGGGATGGATGAGGTGATTGGAAAAGGGAAAGAGGAGGGAAGTGGTTGTGTGAAAGAAAGAAGAAGAGAGAAAGAAAAACTCTCACCATGGAGAGAGGAAAACCCATCTAAAGTGGGTAGGAGAACCCCACATGGGAGAGGAAAATCCCCCAAGGGGGGAGACGACGACATAAAGCTTCTCTCTGTTTTTTGTTGGCTTAGGGTTCCATGAGACAGCGTTGTTATGTTGGAGTGGCTTTGTTTGGATTTAAAGTTTTGGACTGGACTGGACTGGACTACTACTCATCATTGCGTCATGTTGATGCCCCAACCAATCATGCGATGCAAAGACAAAGGAGCTCAGCTACTATGACCAAACAAAATAAACAGAGCTCAGATTTTTTTTAATAAAGGGGCTAAGCTCCAGAAAAAACAAAAAAAAATTAGAAACCTCTAGGAAACCAGATTCCCCTAACATCAGTATCTAAGCACAAAGACATGAAAGAAGGGATCTATGTGAAGAGATTAACAATAGGGCAGTGACTAAGAAAATATTTTACAAGAGTATCTGCTGATTGATTAGCTTCCTGGAGCATAACCTGGAACTTAATGAACCAATCCTTCTTCATAAAAGTTTGAATTTCGTGGACAATGGAGAACAAAGAGTGTGTCTCGTGACACCCGAGAAGAATGAATCTGATGGCAGAGACAAAATCAACTTCAGGAAACTAGACTACTCAGTGAAGGGAATATGAGAGGTTGAGTTATTTTTTGTTCCTTCTCAACCAAAATTAGAAGCAATATGAAGTAAGATTTGGCGAGACAAGATCGACCAACCCAGATGCACCATATGGCCACTAAGTAGGTTTGTGAAAAGAATAGTTGGTCAAGCATTGTGTTATAATAATTGGTAAGAGTGAAAAACTTGGCTTTGTGTTAATGAGTGGAAGCGATCGATCAATTAAAGATAAAATAAGATAAATCTATTGTATAATTTTTTATCTGTTGTCTTTACATTTATCTTTATTAAATAACATCTAACTTGGGGTTACTTGTTCTATATAAACTTAATCTAAAGATTGAGTGTCTTTGAAAAACTTTTCAAGCCTTAAAGATGCATCACCTGATCTATCAAACTTTAGATTTTTAACTAAGCCAATTTTCCATCTTGTCATCCTTAAACTTATATTTGCTTAAATCTTTTTATTTTTAAAAGAATCCTTGAAAACAAAATTCAATGTATTTTCTTTACGGTTATTTTAGTTGATATTATAGCTTAGCCTCTAGGTTGAGCAAAACCAAACCAATTTAAATTGGATTAGATTGGATCAGTTTTTAATTTTTTAAAAAGACAATATATATTATATTAAGTGGTAAAATTATACAATAATAGTAAATATTTTTATTAAAACTTATATTTATCGATATAAATAGAAAATATATAAAAAGGATAATATGGGACATGAAAACTATTTTAAAACTAGTTTTAAATTGATATATTTATAGAGATATTAAAATGATATTAGATAATAAAACCAGTGAAAAAGTATATTAGTATAAATAGGTTCATAAATATATACTTATACAAGTATAAATATATGATTATTTTATAAATAAAATAATAAGTGTATATGAATTAGGTTTGAATTGGATTGAGTTGGTTTTCAGCATAGTATCCAAAAACCAATCTAATCCAATAAAAAATTTCAGTTTTTGCAGTTTTGCATTGAATTGGAATATCAATTCGATGTGAACACCCCTAATTGATCCTACAAATGCATGGGAGATCCAAGCACAGACTTAAGTAAAATCATGTACTCCCTTCGTTCCAAAACTCTTGTTGTTTAAGGTTATGCGCACAGACCAAATAAATGATTGATGTGTCTTAATTTAATACTAATTTTACTAAAATACCCTCATTTAATATCTACCTATATCATTTAACTGCCTTGAAAATATAAAGACTTATATAATTAAGATAGAGATAATGGGAGTAGGTGTTAGTTGAGGTAAGTAATTAAATAAGGGCATAGTTGGAAAAATCTTAATTAATTTTTCTTGGATATCTAAAACAACAAGAGTTTTGAAATTTAGGAGTATGCTAAAACAACCAGAGTTTTGGAACGGAGGGAGTATATTGCTTAGGGACCCTGGATAACTTGTCACTAATCATTCAATAACGGAAATTATTACTATACTTGGAGTAAGACTCTCCACAGAGTCATGTCACGTTGACACATCAGATATTGTAGAAAGTGATTTTTTTAGCTTGAGATTTGAGGATGATGATAGGAATGTTATACCCCAAAGATAGATGAACAAATGATTAGAATATCATAGTTGAGTTGAACACAAAGGCAAAAGTCTTCTTAACTTTTGCATTAAGTAGATTTGAGTATGATAAAATTCATAGTTGTTGCACAACATATGAGATATGGGATATTCTTACAACAACTCATGAGCAAATAATTTAGGTCAACGAGTCAAAGATTAATATGTATGTTAATTCATCAATATGAACTATTTAAAAAATACATGAACATAAGACCATAGATCAGAGGAAGATTCTAAACTATTACCAATGATCTAAAGTCCTTAAGTAAGTTGTATGGTAGAAAGATTTTGAGAAGTCTAATTAAACAGTAGAGACATAAGGTCAATGCTATATAAAAAAGCCAAAGATCTTAGCAAATTGAAGATGGATGAGCTTACTGAATCTCTTAAGATCCATGAGCTTGAGTTGAATGAGGAAGACAATCATAAGAAGGGTAAAACTATTGGCTTTAAGGTCAATTAAAAAAATGCAAGAACAATGCATCTAAAGCCTTCAAAACAAATGATTTGTGAGATGAATTTGATCAATCTAATGATTTTGAATCAAATGATGGAGAGGAATTATCCTTCATAGCTAGAAAGATTAAAAGAATATGGAGGAAGAAAGGAAAATATAGAATAGATAAAGACTTCAACTCAAAAGACAATGGAGCTAAAGATAGCTCAAGTAAAGCCAATGGCTAGATTCTTATGCTATGAATGCATGAACAGTGACCACATCAAGGATGATTTTTCTTAGTTAAAGAAGAAATAAAAAAGATTGTTCAACAAAAAAGATTATTCTACAAAAGGAAATGGTTGATGGCTACATGAGAAAACTTGGATGACTCTTTGTCCAAGCAAGACGAAGATGTATTTGAAAAGGAAAATTTTTATTTGATGAATAATATAAACCACGATGAAGAGATTGAGGTATCTTTCAAAATTTCAGATTTACATGAAGTTTATGTTGAGCTTTCCTAAGATTCTAACATTCTTGTGACGAATTGTTTAAAAAAATAGATTTTCAAAAATGAAAAAGGATTTTGAACATAAATGGTAAGAAAATGCCAAAATTTTAGAAGAGAACAAGAGATTAAAGGCTGAAAATAATCAATTGGTTGTCGAAAATGAATAGTCTAATATCACTAATGAGGTCCAACAATTTGATGTAATTGTAAACTTCATAAGAAAGTAGTTGAGCCCACTAATGATCTTGCTTGTTTTGTTCATAGTATAAGGAATTGGAATAAGTTATTGAACATTTAAGACATTTTAGAAAGAAAACTAATGTATGATAGCAAGGGAAACAAAGTCATAAGGCTCCAAGTTAACCTCCTCTAAATCTTCTGTTAGTTTATTTGTATCTTCTTGTTCTTATTTTGGCAAGTCTATACATTCTAAATCTAATGCGACCACAAAATAGCAATTTAAGACCTTAGGAACAAATAAAAAGAACCTAAAAAGATTTAGGTATCTAAATATAAAAGGAAAAAAGAGATGCCATAAAGTGATACTTAGACTATATATAGTTGCTCACTATATATAATGAAAGAGAGGTCTATATCTGTAGACCTTCTGCTTAAAGAATGAGGCAATGTCACAATTAGTGATAACTAAAAATAAAAGATCGTAATTATTGGTAAGATTGATAAGCCACCTCTACGGCTCTAAGAATGAGGCAATGTTACAATTTTCATAATATTTCTTTCAAAATTTAATTTTCTATTATAAGAGAAAATAAGTTTAAAACTCTCTTCATTTCAAAAATATATTTTCCACTTCTAGACTTTTGTAATTGTTACATCTTGATTTTTAGGTCCTACTAGAACAAATAGCATAGATGGAAAGAAATATGGTTTGATTATAGTTGATGATTAATCTATATTTACATGTGTACTATTCTTATTTCACATTGATGAGCTTATTAAGGTCTTTTCTACATTTGGTAAAAAAGGTATAGAACGAGAAATACTTTTGCATCTCTATCATTAGAAAGTGACTATGGAGGAGAATTTGTGAATACGAGTTTAAAGAGGTTTCGTTATGAGAACAAAATATTTATTCATTTCTTTACTGTACTACACAATAAAATGAAGTGGTTGAGAGAAAGAATTAAACATTGCAAGAGATGGCGAAGACAGTTCTTGTTGGTTGTGACAACACATTGTTGCGCTTTCACGTTATCTATAAAAATATATAATGGGGATACACCTCTTTGTTATCTATTTCTTCTTTCCAATCATACTCCTGAGTTTATTAAAAAAAAAGATTAGGATAGTTATTATTGATGGATTTTGAAAGAGAACAATAGGAGTGTGACATGATAAACATGCATGACAATTTGAGGGGATTTAAAAATTAAGTTTGAGGGAGGCATGAGCAACATATTAATTGGGATACAAGATGTGGTTGTCGAGGGAGAGAGTAGTGGCATCCGAGAAATGACAAATGGCGACATAGTAGTTGCCAAAAGATTAATGTGTTGGTTGTAGTGGTGGTGACCATTGACGATGGAGGTGATACAAAGCGACAATCACCAAAAAATTATTATTTTGTTTTATTCACATAATCCACGTCGCAGTGGTCTTCGATGGCATAGACGCATTGTTCCATTCTACACACATAATCCTTCTCTTAAGGCTTTGATAAATTTTTCTTCAATGGCATCATTTGCATTTAAAAATATAATAACCCCAACACTATACCAATGGTAATTGACTCGCTATATCAAGGAAAACTTGGTAATTGGATCACTATGTCCTTTGCTTTATTTGGGGATATAGGGGTGATGCATGAGAATGGGTACATGAATCTCATCCCTAGAGATTAAACATTGTAGAATCTACATATTCTAATTTTGAAAGGTTGGAATTAGGGCTTCGACTTTGGGTTGAGATTGATACGGTGTTAGTGGTTGTGTCGAGAGACATATGAGGGGCAGTGAATGTAGTTTTGAGAGAGGTCTTCAATGGTGGAAAGACGTGGCCAAAGGAAGTTACGAGTGATAGGGAGAAGGGGGTTTACGATGGGTGTAAGATAGTAAAAAGAATGGTTTATATTGTAAAATAAATTATTTTAGCACCCCAAATATAAAATAAGCTAATATTTTTAAAATAATAAAATATAAAAAATATTTTCCTATATCCTATTAAAAGGAATCTACATATTTTAATTTTGAAAGGTTGGGATTAGGGTTGAAAGGTTGGGATTAGGGTTTCGGCTTTGGGTTGAGATTGATACGGTGCTAGTGGCTGTGGTAAGAAATAAAGGAGGGGTAGTGAATTTAATTTTGAGAGAGGTCTCTAATGATGGAAAAGACATGGCCAAAGAAAGTTTCGAGTGATATGACAGGGAGAAAGGAAGGGTTTACATTAAAAAGGAATGATTTATATTATAAAATATATTATTTTAGTACCTAAACTATTTTTTAAAAAATAACAAAATATAAAAAATAATCTCCTATATTTGATTAAAATGGATTAGATAAAGTTACACAATTTTTTTAATTATGTATATTAAATATATACAGTAACTAATATTACATTTGTTAGTTATACTACTTTTGGCTGCATTATATTCATGCTTATTAATAGCCCGTTTGGTTTCGTGTTGCTATAATGCGAAACCATGGTTTTATGGAATTGATTTTAAATCACTTCCGTCCAATGTGCTTCGTAAAACGTGTATCAATTATCTCAACCATTGATTTCTAAAATCAATTCTACTCAACTATAAACCAAACGAACACTAAGAAAATGAGCAAATTAGCCATGGCGTTGGACCCACTATAATGTAGGACACCATGTGACTTGAAATTCAGAATGTTAAATTGTTGGGTAGTAGTTTCCAGAGCTTCCTTTATTGCGTCGGGGATCCCAATCCCCATTTATTTTCCTTCTGTGGCTGACCTAACCCTACCCCACCCTCACCACCTTCCCATCATTATCGTCCAACTTCACGGGTCCCATAACCTACCTTCAATCATTGTCGTCCATACCTTTAGGCTTTTCCCCTCACCATCTCTTCCCCTGTTTGATTCATTTTGACAGTTCTGATCACAAGTGTCACAAATTTTGAACCCAGCCACAAAATTTGTAATGATCATTTTCTCCTCCGCTTAGCTTGTGAGGTGTGTGAAAGGGATATTTTATTTCGGTGGTTGTTTAGTCAAAAGTGCTTTGCTGGATTGGACTAGACTACCAACATTGAATCAAGGTCGTCTCTTTCAAACTTTGTGCAATTCAATCAAAGAAATCCAACCACACGATCTACCTGCGCGTCCACGACACTCTACCTCCACTTCACTATTTAAAACCTTTTTCCATTCTTTTTCTTCACTTCTTTTAGTTCTTTGTCATCAGCCACATTCTCATTCCCATGTCCATTACTTATCTTCACTAATTTATAAGATAACAAATTCATACAACAAAAATATATAACAATTTATACAACGCACTTTTTTCTCTCTAAATTTCTTCATCACATCACCTATCACATCTCACATTTTTCTCTTTTCTCTTTCTCTTTTAAAGTTAAATGTTGTAGGATTGTACGAGTATCATTTCTCCTAATTAATTAACTTCACTATAAGAATATAAAAGATAGCTAAAAGCTCCACAATAAGGTCATGCACTCGTTTTTGTGGCTGGTTTTTTGTATTGTGTGTTAACTGTTAAGTAATCGTTAAAATTTCTTTCAATCATTTATCATTTACGTGATTTATATGAGAAAAAAATGTGTATACAAAAAAGGTTTGTGACAAAAAGAATTAAAAAATAAAAACTACCCTACAAGCAAAAGAATGTGTTCGGCTGAACAAAGAGAATCAACACCTAACAACTTAATACAAGCACCCTATCTAATGAATGATATTAATTAACATGACCTGAAAATCTTTTCAATGGATTCAAGAGAATAGTAGTATAACATAAGATATTCATCAATCTAATATACCATAAAAATCCTTTGAAAGAGAGACATGGGTTAATTCAATTAAGAGATGCAAAAGTTGATTGAAAGAGTAATTAAACTCGAATTCCATTAATTATAATTATCCCAAAAATTCATTGACAATTCCATCATAACTTTTCCTTTGAAAATTCTCCATGGCAATAAGCAACAACTCAAAATCTACATTTTATTTTATTCCTTTAAGTGGATGGTGGGATTTACGCGCCACAAGTGTGAGCTGGTTGTGAGAAGTAAGAGGGAAAATGACGGAAGATACGGGCAGCAGGCAAAGGGACACGCAAGGGGGTTCCGGGCAACGGGCAGCAGAAGACGCCGTCATTCCCAGCCAGTGACGCCGTTTCACGCGCACAGACTCACAAAATGAAAACAAAAAAAAAGTAGTATTTATTATAAGAGCATTAATTGAAGCAAAGAAAATTAGAAAAGGAACCAGTCACAGTTACACACACTCACACACCCAACCTGATCCGAACCTCAGGTCCGTGTCTGGACAACCAGGCTCGGGCCTAACTGAGCCTCTCGAAAAAAGCCAAGGCACCCTCGAAAATAATGGAACCCAAAGCAAAGCAAGAGAGAGAAAGTGAAACAGGGTTTTAGAGAGAGAGAGGGATAGAGATAGAGATAGAGATAGAGAGAGAAAACAACGATAGATGGGTCAGATCGTGAGGAGGAAGAAGAAGGGACGTCCCTCTAAGGCAGATCTAGCTCGCCGCTCCGGCCAATCTCCGGCGTCGTCACAGCCTGACCTCCGACGGAGTCGACGGCGGCGAAATGTGAGGTATAACATAGACTACGACGATTACCTTGACGAGGAGGATGAAGACGAGGAGGAGGACGAGAGGAGGCGTGAGAAGAAGAAGCTGAAGCTTGTGGAGAAGCTGAACCAGGGCGCGGAAGAGGAAGAAGACGAAGATGAAGATGAATCCGCGCCCACTCGCGGAAGGTCGCGTTCAGTTCACGCGCCAGAGGAGGAGAGTAAGTCGTCGAGGAAGAACGAAGAGGAGGAGGAAGAAGAAGAAGAGGATGGAGAAGATGATGAAGAAGAAGAAGGGAATGAGGATGCAGAGGAGCACGAAGATGAAGGTGAACCTGTTGAGGTAAGTGTGTGAAAATTGAAATTAGGAAAAAAATTTGTGGATGAAAAAATGCATTGGATTTGGATTGTTCTATGGAAATGGAAGAGTGTGTGTGTGTGTGGTAAGACAAACAAGAGTGTGTTTTGTGTGTGTGTGTGTGTGTCCAGCTCAGCTGAAATCACTGAGATTTTTTTGTTGGGGATGATACCAATTGGTCCATAATTCAATTCTCTCTCTCTCTCTCTCTCTATCTATATCTATCTGTGTGTATTTGTTTCTCTCTCTAGGTCTTTCTCTCTCTGTCTGTGTCGGGATTTTGGGAGAGATAACTAACCGGTCAACTGTCAAAAACTAACACACACACATGCAGACTCTCTGATTACACTTTTATCGACCCTTTTTTTTCTCTCACTTTCTATCTATGTGTATCTAATCTATAACTATATCCTACGCATTGTTGTCTGTGTGGCTTTGCCTGTCTCTGTCATTGTCTCCATCGCACTCTTTCTTATATATACGCAGTCATTGTGCCCTTTTTATGGTTTTTGGATTACATTATTAATTGTGTTTGTGTGCCTTCTTGGGGGCTGTGGTGTGTGTGGTTTTCTTGTGACAGGTAAAGGGCAGAAAAGTGGATTCCAAAGGGCTCCACTCTGTTTCAGGTTTGTATGTGTGTGTGTGTATGATTTGTTGTTTCGGTTGCAATTCTTAATTCCCTACTTTTTATTTTAATTTTTAATGTAACGTGTTGGATACTGAAAGGGGTGCACTAGTTTTTTTTCTTCCTGTTGCTGCATCATCATCTGTGAGTTTTTCCTCAACTGGCTGTTTTTGTTTCTAGTGTTAGGAACTCCTTCGAAGGTTCCATCTGGGATTCCATTGCCTGATAAGAGGACCCTGGAATTGATCCTTGACAAGCTTCAGAAGTAAGGGGTTTTGTTTCCCGTTTTCTTCTTCATGCATTCATAGCATCTTGAATGATGCCATGTGTTTTTTATGCTTGTTTTCTTGACATGGGGATGAATGATGGCAGGAAGGACACGTATGGTGTGTATGCAGAGCCAGTTGATCCGGAAGAGGTATTTAGAGTTTTCTTCCTGTGAATTGTGTTAGTCTTGCTTTTTGAATGCATTCTGAGTTGAAAGTTAAAATTGTTTTAATGCAGCTTCCTGATTATCACGATGTAATTGAGCATCCGATGGACTTTGCCACAGTGAGGAAGAAGTTGGCAAATGGATCTTATTCTACCTTGGAACAATTTGAGGTGTGTTAACATATGTCAACTGTTCATGGTTGAAGTTGGGGGAGATTTCTTTTCTTTTGAGATTTTGATTGGTTTTGCAGTAGGATTATACTGGTTTCTATGTTGATCATGCACTTCTGTTCACTTTTTTAAATGTTAGAAAGTATGTCATACATTCATTACTTGGATTTGAGACTCGGTGGTTCCACTCTTCTTTAGTAAATTCAGCAAATGCTGCTGTTACTAGTATCATACGTGGGTTGTGAGCAAGAGGCTGGCGCATGCTGTTGGCATGATATGAAACATTTTGGAGGCTAACTTGTCAGTGAAATGGAGTCTTTCAGGATTTTGTTCACTGGTGCTGACAATGGCATGATACTACAGGCAGTAGTGATTTGTGTTTTTGAGAGATATTTACAGGGAGCCTCTGTAGGAGTATAATATTCATGGAAACTTAGCATATAGCATTAGTTATTGCTGTTTTTTTTATTTACCTCGAATGAGTGTTTTTCATTCTAATGATAGATTGGGATTTGGCAAAGACATTGACACAGAAGATGGATGAAATTTCAGTTTTCCACTGTATTGTAACTTGTCTATTTTAGCATTGATAAATGATGGTCTTTCTAACTTGGTGGTAGTATTGCACTTTAGCTCTTGGGGATATAGAGCCCTAAAATTTTATCCTCATGGTATGATCTTGCTTAATTTTACTTATCAGCACCCCAGATATTTGCATACAAAAGTTATGTATACTGTCACCAACTAACACTAACATCATATATTTCTTATCTTCTTTGCATATTGCTGTGAATTTTAGGTATAAGTGGTCTAAAGTCTGAAAGGTCTGCTTTGTTTCTGGCTTCTAATTCTTTGTGAGTGTTATTCAAGTAGTAATGCGTGAATGGATGTGCTAGACTTACTTGATCTTAGGTTCAAAATCTCGATTTACTAGGAATGAACAGACAATGTCATATACCATATGCTGCATGACCTCAACTCAAATCTTCGCTTTTGAGAATCTTGAGTTTTATTTGCTCTATCATCTGAACAAATTGTATTGAGTTATACATTGGGAGACAGATAAATAATATAACTTCTGTTGGATTAACTTTTGAATGCAATTTGTTGAATGCAGAATGATGTGTTTTTGATTTGTTCAAATGCAATGCAATACAATGCAGCAGAGACTATATACCACAAACAGGTATAGAGATGAATGCTATGGCTTGTTTATCTTGGAAAAAAAATGGCAACTAACCATTTGCCTGTGCTTGATTTGTGATCCCTGTATTGGTTACAGGCACGGTCAATACAAGAATTAGCAAGGAAAAAGTTTGAGAAGTTAAGGATTGACTTTGAACGCACTCACAGTGAGCTGAAGTGTGAACAGAAAACAAGATCTAATTCCTTGGTTAAGAAGCTAGCAAAGAAACCACTGGGTCATGCATCGCAGGAACCAGTTGGCTCTGATTTCTCCTCAGGTGCAACTCTTGCAACTTTTGGAGATGTACTGCCAATTTCCCATCCATTGCAAGGTATCATCTGTGAAAGGCCTGGCAACATTGATGGGCTTATGGAGAGCGGCAATGCTTTCTTGATTGATGCAAATCAAGAGAAAGCAGAAGACTTTTTAACAGGTATCACAGAAGAGATCAAGCTCTCTCATCCATCTGTTTTGTTACATTGTGCCTTCATTATTAAATTTTTTGCATACTCTCAAAAGTAGGATATTAATGTCAACATCTAGCTATTCTCTTTTGATAGGATTGTTTTATTGTTTCAGGGAGAGGCCTGCTCTCCAAGTTGGGAAGAAAATCATCTGTGCAAGATTATGAACGTCGTGCTACTTATAATATGTCTAATCTACCAGTTACTAGATCTGATTCAATATTTACAACATTTGAGAGTGAGATTAAGCAGCTAGTTACTGTATGTATCAAAAACAGTGAATTCTAATCATTGAATAGGTTAGCTTTCTTTTCTTTTTTAAAGCGTTTAACGTATTCTTTGGCAACAGGTTGGTCTTCAAGCTGAATATTCCTATGCCAGGAGTTTGGCTCGTTTTGCTGCAACTCTAGGACCTACTGCTTGGAGAATTGCTTCCCAGAGGATTCAGCAGGCACTGCCATCTGGCTGTAAATATGGTCGTGGTTGGGTTGGAGAATATGAACCGCTTCCGACCCCAGTTTTGATGCTTGATAATCATGCCCAGAAACAACCTGGTTTGGTAACAAAGTTGCAGTCTACTGGTGAATTGACAAAAGTTGACAAAAATGTTAAGAATGTAGAATCCACCATGGAACATCCTGTTAATGGACCGATGTTTGAGGGAAAACAGTCTTCAGTTCGCCCTGGTAGTGGGCTCACATCAGAAGGTAAACCATCTTTGTTTGGTTCTGCTGGAGTAAGACCGAATGCTCCGGTCAATCTCCTTTATCAGCAACCCAATGTCCAAACCAGGAATGTTGGCAAGTCTGAGAATAAGGGTTTGAAACAAGTGGAGTTGAACTCTTTACCCTCGAGCGATCAGAATAGTGCCAGTCTAGTTGCAAAGCTTACAAATAATGCTCCAGCAGCTGTGTCTAAGCCCAGAGAGATGGCACCGAGTAACATGAATATTTTATCATCTACACCTTTCAAGCAGCCAGATGCTAATGGAGTTGTTAGTGGAGAGTTGCCTAATGGAAAAGTCAGGAATACTAGTTTAAATAGACGGATGACTGGTCCCTCATCTGAAAGTACCTCAAGTCAAACAGGCAGAGCAGCTCCCTTTGTTGCCCATGGGCAAGATCAGAATCTTAGTGACCCAGTTCAGCTGATGAGGATGTTAGCCGAGAAGGCTCAAAAGCAACAAACTTCTAGTTCATCTAATCATTCCCCTGCTGATACTCCACCAGTAACACCATCAGTTCAACCTGGACGGAGAGAAGACTCAAGCAATGCTTCAGCAGCAGCTGCCCGTGCATGGATGTCTGTAGGGGCAGCAGGGTTTAAACAAGGACCTGACAATGCTAGTTCACCCAAAAATCAGATTTCTGCAGATTCATTGTATAATCCAGCTCGAGAGTTCCACCAGCATATTTCACGAATTAGGGGGGAGTTTCCTCCTGGTGGAATGCCTTTCCAACAGTCTGAGAAGAACAATTTTCCATTTCAGGCACTTGTACCCCAACCTATTCATCCAGTTGGTGTTTCCCATTCCCAGTTTCCAAACCGACCTATGGTTTTCCCTCAAGTAGCAGCTTCCGACCTATCAAGATTTCAAATGCAGCCGCCTTGGCGAGGTATCCGTCCTCATAGTCAATCAAGACAGAAACAAGAAACACTTCCTCCTGACTTGAATATTGGTTTCCAATCACCTGGGTCACCTACAAAACAATCTTCTGGTGTGCTGGTTGACTCACAGCAACCAGACCTGGCTTTGCAACTATGACATGGCGTTCCAATTCTGTCTGATATGGCGTTTCCAGAAGAATTTGACTGATAGAATTTCAGCTCCTGTCACCAGATGTTGATTTTGATCTAAAAAGCCTTCTTGCATAAATGAGGAAAAGGTTACCATTTTGTTACTTTACCATGTGCTGGGGAAGATTGTTATCCCTTGGATGCTACTGTTGGGGATCTTATGGATTTGTTAAATAGGATTTGGCACAAGGTAAATCGAAATGAGTTTGGTTATGTTCAGAAGACTTGAGTGGATTTGGCAGAAAATAACTCCACCACTTTCTATCTTTTCCAGACGAGGATGAATGCTGCAACATGTCTATTTTCTGGGGTTGAAACCTTACGGGTCAATTGATTAAGATCAAGCATTGCATAGATTTTTCGATTAGCCGGTGAAAAATCCTGTTGATGCCTTGTACATTCATTACAAATGGATGAAATTCAGTTGCTTAGATATTTATTTCATTAGATGATTACTTGTTTATCTGAATTGGTAGGGAGGCATCACTTCTTAGTTCTTTCTTAATGCTGCTATTATTCTGTAAATGAGATTTTTACATTTCACGAATGCAAAATCACAACTTTTCCTTGTTTTATAACCTGATTGGGATGCTTCAACTAACATCCAGGTTAAATACCCTCCACCCCTTTGGAATTGAATTTAGAGAACCTTTATTCGTATACAACTTATTGTATACATATTTTTTTCTATTTATATCTTTCATCATATCTTACACTTCTTTCTCCAAACCTCTATCTCACATAGTTGTACAAAATTGTACTATGAATACAACTTCTCTTGAATTTATGCCTATTTGTGTTTATTTATTTTCTACGTCGACCCTAAATGGTTAATTATATTTATGTAATTATGTTTGTGGTATACGAATGGATTTCAGTCCACCAATTCTCAGTTTCGTTTCGTATTAAATATATTAATAATGGTTTTTTTAATGTGTAATATTGCATAAGTTAATAAAATAAAAATAATTTTTTTATTAGAAATTATAAATATTATAACATTTAATACATTGGTAATATTGGTAATATGAGATGTTACATTTTCTAATAAAATCTTTTTGTTTTTAATTTATTATCCTGTGTACCATTGCACAGGTTAAAAAAATGAATAACTAATTAAAGATGTAGTTGTATGCATTAAATTGAGAAATACATGTTATATATCAGGAATTAAATGAAAATTTTACTGATTTTAGTTAGGCTATTATGATGGCTTGTATGCTATTAGTCTAGTCAAATGCTTAATTTCACTAATTGTCATTAACAAAATTTAACTTTATACACCACCGGGTGTTGGTTCAATTGATACATGCTTGATTCTCCTTAAGTAAAGTCTTGGGTTCGAGTTCTGTGGATGGAAAAAGTCCCCGTTGGGAGAGCTAGCCCCGTCGTGACGTGGATGTTCCCGGCTTGGCTCAAACAAAATTGCCTCCCATAGATAATACCTATGGTTAAATGAAAAAAAAAAAAAACTTTATACAGTTCACATGTAAATTTTTTCATTTTTTCAATCTTGAAACTTTAGTCACACCAATGGAACTTTTGGCTTGTTTCAAAATTTTGTAGTTTGGACTTTGGAGCTACTTTTTCTTTTTTCCAAGCTTAAAGTCATTGGAACTACTTGAGTAGCTTTGCCAAAATGGCCCCATATTGAGCGATCATGGCAGCTGAAACACATAATTGGAGTACGAAATTAATTTGCCATATATGGACATTGAACCAATTGAGATTTGAGAATTACATGAAATGATGAAACCAGACATCAAATATTTGGTGGTTCCCACTTCCAAATTAGCAAGGTTTCAAGACAACAAATTGACGTGGACACACCCTTTAGATAATTCACAGAAGCAGCAGAAGATATTTGAAATATAACAAAACCGTGAAAGTTTCTGGGTCCAAGGTTACTAGGCCCACAGCTTCATGAAATTATTGGTTTCTCTTGAATTATATATTTCCAAAAACTGAGATAATGTCACGTGACAAAATTCTAATATGGATATTGATTTGGTCTCGATTTGGTTTAAAGTTTAGTAGAATCAATGATTTAAGTGATACACACTTTATGAAACACGTTAAATAAAAATAATTTAAAATCAATTTCATGAAATCATGTTCAAACGCAGAATCAAACGAGCTATTGATAGCCTGTTTGTTTTAAATTCTAGTGGAATAAAATCATGATTTTGAAAATTGATTTTAAATCATTTTCGTTCAATTTCGTAAAACGTGCATCATTCATCTCAATCATTAATTTCTAGAATCAATTCTACTCAACTGTAAACTAAACGAAAGTCACTAATCCACGGGGTAGGAGCCTTGTTCTTTCATTAATCAACTTATCATTTTTCATATATTTGTAACATTTATCTCCAATTATGAAGGGAAACCGTTTCATTCATCTCAAATTGTTCTTTTCCCACCTTTCTTCCATAGCTTTGCTTGAAAACCATAAAAAGATAGTAGTAGCTGATGATTTACAAAAAAGTTACCCTAATTATATTAAGTTATATTTTATTTATTTCAGCTTTTTTTTTAATAGAAAAGCACTATTTTATTCCAAAAACTCCTATAAAAAAGTACAATTTTTTCTCTTAAATTTACTAATCTAAATAGAAGAAAAAAAAGAATTTTTTTTTGAAGAACTTGGCCTCTTTGGCAGAAAAGGAATTCACGAGGTACAACAAGTAGTTAAGGTCAATGAATGTGGCAAAACACTTGATTCTCGTGATTGCCAAAACCCACAGAAAGATGGTGATTATTTCATTCACGGATCATTTTTAGGGTACACTAGACTTCTAATTTTAGTATTATGAAAAGTTAAATTAATTTGATAATACATCATGTCCTATATATAAGATTTCAGACCATATGTATGGACCAACAAATTATTTGTTTCCCTGTTCAAGTACCTCCACATATACCATTTGAATGCAAGATTAATCTTAATTGGATAATGAAATTACCCCTCTATCCAAATAATTATATATACCTCCTAATATTACACATGTTCCTTAACTACTAAACTTAAGTTTGTTTAACTAATGCTTGATTCAAGGGTCTATTTAGGTACTTGTGAGACAGGTTGGAGAAAGGTTTTAATTTATAATTTCTTATTAATTATTTAAAATTCCTTTTCAAAAGTCAAAACTCATGTTTTGACAAAGAGTCTTTAAGTAAAGCGACAAAAAAGGCTTGGACGGTTGGACCAAAACAAAAACAAATATTGACTCAAATATTTAAAACATACTTCAATAAATAAATTTTCTGTGCTAAATTTAAGTTTTTTTTAAGAATAATTGTTTCCTGTATATATATTCCCCTGGACATCTTAGTGCCTTTTTTTTTTGTGAGCATTTATAAAATTAAATTTAAACTTTAATTAAAAAAAAGAGTTTAAAGTGGAGTGATTTATTTTTAGAAATATTTCCCTTAATTAAGTTTATTATAAAATTCTCATCTCAAATGCAGAAGTTTCATTCTGGTTTGAAGGATTTGTGCGCAAATCCAAACATGTCATTCATGGTCTAACAGAATGATCGTGATATCTATCTAAGAGATTCAAATGTCATTAATTAAGAATTTAAGAATGATCAAGCAAGGTACTATAATATATAGGAAAATTGCTATGAGAAGAAATAATTAAGATTACACAGAGGGCCTGTTTGGGTGGAACTTCTGCAGAAGTACTTCTAGGTGAAAAAAATAATATAAATCAAAGAGGTCAAATGCATTTAACTTCTCCATAAGTTAAAATTAGTCTTTGTAGACCACCTATTCCAAAACCTCTCCCATTTAACTTCTAATTTTAACTTATGGAGAAGTTGGATGCATTTGATTTTTTTGATTCATACTATTTTTTTCACCTAAAAAACTTTTATGGAAATTCCACCTAAACAGGCTCAGAGCCTCAATCTAAGAATAATTAAACTTTGATCTTTAACGATCACAAGTCACAACAATATTCATATACAGGTATGGAACAAGAAATTAATAATACAAAATGGAACAAATTAATTAGCGAATGAAGAAATGAAAACCCAGTAACCTGTTTGTTTAGTATCTAATTAAGAAACGGCAGAGCGTTTTGCAGAAAGACGAGCAAATGAAGTTCGAAGGCTTTGCTTTGGCTTAGGCTTAATATTTTTGGTGGATGCTTTTTTCCTCCCATTCCCAAGATTTTCCTTTGTTGATCTCAGAATACAAACATTATCATCACATATGTATCTTTTTGATTGTGGTGGTGAGGACTCAGAGTCAGAGAAGCACCCAAATATGTTAGACAAATACAAAGCCATTGAAAATGCAAGGCTTTGCTTGCAACTCTCAAATCTCTCATAGCATTCGTGTTGTCTTGTTATCTTATAGTATATATAATAATAATTGTGGTGGTTGTGGGCAGTGTGTGGTCATTGTTGGCTTGCCGCCTCAAAATAAAAACATATGAGAACGAGATGAGATATTAATTTGTTTGTCAATTCAGGCCACTCATTAGTCAAATGGTTTATTAATATCGAAACGTGTTTGATTAGAATATGTACTTTGGTTGTTTATTTTTCTCCATGTTCACACCTTTCTTTCATTAATTCTGCTTTCTAGAACTATATATTTTTTCACCAACAAAAGCATCTTGGATAATAGCTGGGTCATTTAAGCATTTTGATAGGAGTTTGATTTTTGACGGTATGGAAAATACTTTATTGGGAGAGATAAAGTCCATTTCGGTGAATGGATTTGGATTGTATGCAGTCATTTTTGGTGAAATTGGTGCAGTCATGCAATCTGGACCGTCCGATTATCAGACGACTCAGATGACGAGGTGATTTTACAATACCGATTTAGCATCTCAGCATCTGAGCCGTCCGATTAAGATCGGGCGACCTAGATTGCATGACTTCTCCAACTTTACAAAAAAGTGACTGCACCAAATCCGGGTCCGCTGGAGATACCCTTGAAGGGTTCACACAAAAAAAACTATATATTTTTTCAATTAAGTTTTTTTCATATTTATTTCCTTATCCATATCAGCTACAGAATAAAGAAGCAGTGCAATCAAGTTTTGAGGATAATTTAAATCAAGCTTTTCCATTACCCATCAGAGTGACCAGAATGTAATTGGGCTTAAGACTCCCCAATCACCAAAACAAAATTAGAAATATTTATTTTTTTTACTTGCCTTCTATTTCTATTATTACAAATTACCTTCTATTTCTATTATATATAATTATATAGCCTTGATTGATGGCCTTCTCTCTTTTCAGACTCTTTATTTACAAAACTTTCCTTCTTTGCATTGCAACATTGAAAAAATATAGCCGTTTGAATTTTCTCTATGATCACTAACAATCCTACTCAGTATCTACTAATACAAATACTCTTTGATCTCTTGGAAAATATGACATCAAATTTTATGCAAGATTTTCTCATCCTCACCAAGAGCAAAAAATATAGAATAGATATCTTTCTGGGGTACCAGATTTTGTCTTTGGATTTCTATCTTTTTTTTAGAGTGTTTGATATAATGATTTCTGGTAGGTGTGCAGCTTGCAAGAGTCAGAGAAGAAGGTGCCCTTCAGATTGCATTTTCTCTCCATATTTCCCTGCCAATGATCCTCAAAGATTTGCTTATGTTCACAGAATATATGGTGGTAGCAATGTTGGAAAAATGCTTCAGGTACTTCTAACAAGATGATATTAATATTTAATATGTGTTAGTATATAATGTGGAAAGAATTGTTTAATATCAAAGTTGGGAAATGTTATATAAAAATTTGTGTTTGAGTAATCTCATTGTAAAATTTTAATGTTGCAGCAAATTAGTCCCTATTTACGTGAACAAGCTGCAAATTCTATGTATTTAGAAGCACAATGTAGGATTGAAGACCCTGTTTATGGGTGTGTTGGGATTATCTCTAAATTGCATCAACAAATCCACAATACAGAAGTTGAGCTAGCCAAAATCCAAACTCAAATTGCTTATCACAAGCTCATCCAAAATCCACAGGTTGAAGCTGAAGAATCAAACTTCAATGTCTTGCCAGCACAAAGCAACAGCATGGGGCAGTTTCAGTGGCCAAGTCAAGCTCCTTGGTTCAATTAAACTTGTTTTCCAATGGATACAAAATAATTGCTTAAGATCTTATACTTTGATGATGCTACGAACATATTCACAAACTATCAAAATCATGTTTTAAACGTTGATCCGAACACTATAAATTAATTTGGAGTTTTTTGATGTAATTTTTGATAAACTTTGAATAACGTTTTAATGATTGATATTTGTAGTACTCAATGATTAATTTGTTGTTTGCTATACCTCTTTCAAATCCTAAGGCATTTCCTTAACTCCAACATAACAAAAGCATTCAGTTGTGTGAATCTTAAAATAATCAAAATACTAATTAATGCAAGTTGCGTCATGGCCTCAAATATTCGTCACTGCATTTAAGTATTAAGATTAAATCCTCTCATAATGTTACTACACACACAGGAATAGATAGAAAGATATAAATGACAGATATAACTTAATTATGTAACTAAATAAATAGGCTTTCTCTACTATTTCTTTTGCTTTTGATGATTTTGTTCGCGTAAACTACAACTTAAAATATTGAATTTTTGAATATTAGTCAAATTCTTAAAAAATTAAGGACAAATAAAGCTTCATCTGGAATTAAGTACAAAATTAAAAAAAATGCATACAAAACGTGTGTAATATGTAACATGACAAGAATGTACTAAGGAAAAAAAAAAAGCAATAGCGTCAAATGGGTGACAAGCGTGTGAGTTGCAACACGTCAGATAGATGTAATATGTCGATAGACTTTGTTTGGTATATTGTATTATAGAGTCAAAAGGAAACTGAACGAGAAATTACAACAGAAGGACTACTCCAAAACACGCTCAGTAGTCAGTACTCTAAACTAATTTTTTTTTTTTTGGTAATAACTAATTAAATTTGATTTTCCTAAGATTTAACACTTTCAAAGAAAAAAAAGGAGTTATAGTCATTGAAGAATTAATGGTTAGTAATATATATATAACAAATTATGATATCTCATTCAGGAATCATTTAGAAGAGATTGGGACAAGTTGACTACTAAATGAAGAATTAATGGTAATGAAGAATTAATGGTTATAACAAACTGAGAATCATTTTTGGACTACTCCAAAAAATTAATTAGTTTTAACATTAAACCAAACACACTATTAATCAAAACTTGAACTGAGAATACTGATTAGTGTGTTTGGTTTAGTGTTGAAACTAGCCAAACTCAAGTTTTGATTTCTCAACTCAACTATTTCTAGCGTTGGAAATGTGAGTTTACCACGTTTCAACGCTAAACCAAACATGCAATAAGCTAGTTCAGTCCCATGCCAGTTATTTCATGCGCTTGGTGATAGTTCAGAGTACTATTTGATATTTAATTGATATTACACATAATATATTTCAAAATATAAATTATATCAACAATTGCAATTGATACTTTAAAACAAAATTCACCTTATATTTTATATGCATGATCTTCATAACAATAACACACATATCACAAATAATTAAATTGATAAAATTTAGCCCTGGTCTTAAATTAGAGTTATGTACTTATATTTGTGTATGCTGGTCCTCTGAAACAAATACCCCAATCGATAATCAACTATGAAACTTTAGGTAATTTTAAAAGAATATTAAATCAAAATAAACCAAGATACTTCAAAATTAAATAAGTTTTGAATTCATAACTTGATCACCCGTATGAGTCCATTTGCAAAATACATGCCCTCTCTGTGAGGATTAAGCATCTGTAGGTGATTTCTTTCCGTCAATGAATAAGCCCATTGATTTGAACCAACGCATTAGATTTCGATGTTCCTTCACATATAGCCATGCTTGAAGAAATTTAAAGAGGCTCTCGTTTACGCCTCGCTCCTCTATGTAACTGTGAAATGAATCTCTCATCTCTTCATCTAGTTCTCTGTCAATTTACACAAAAGTCAATCAAAAACTGCAGTAGCATTCCCAGTTTCCTACTTACAAACACTAGAAATTAGATGAAAAATCAGAAGGTATATGGGCTAAGACAAAGTGGACAATCTAAAAATAGCATTGATGTTCATATTTTCCAAGGACGTAGGAATTTTGTTTCCATATAAGAAACAGAATTCAGCAGCTTTAACTTAGCTAACCCTGCTTATCTTTAACTTAACTAACATTGACAGCAATTAAACACTCATATTAAGTTCCAAAACGGAAAGAACTCACACAGTAGCAATATTTTCTGACCACCATTGTTGATGTTACTTTGGCAAGAGTTCACAAGCTTTGGGTAATCCTTTGGAAGACAATCAACTTCATTAAATTAAGACATTCTTAATTGGATTTGTCTTACACCTTCATCTTTTGATTGTGTTGTTAGTTGCTATAACAGGAGAGTACTAGAATCAAAATAAAGCTCCACTTACAAAAGAGGAAGAGTGCTTAGTGGACAGCTATTCTACTTCATTCCATTCTCCTAATAGTAAATTCCTAATAGCTACAAAAAATTCAAAAGCTTCTTCCTTACCATGCATGAATACAAAACAAGAAGGGAAAAGTTCACATTTTATAGCATATCGTCCTAATGGCTCTCTGCCTGATTCTCTTTTATTAGTTACCTTTTTCCTGCTTAGTACATTTTACATACTCCAATGGTTGCAATGAAGCCCATCCAACATTAATTCTCAATCTCCATAACAACATAAATATAAACCATGAAAATACCACTTTGACTCTAACAAATTCACAGCAAAGAGCATATACTAGGAGCCTTTTCTGTCAGGGAATTGTCATGGATTGTAGGTTTCACTATAAATTCTTGAAAAAGAGATGGTTAGCAGAGTAAGGGTGCGTTTAGGTAAACAGTTTAAGTACTTATTTAATAGGCACTTATAGTCCGTTCGGTTACCAGTTAGTTATAGTGCAGAATCAATTCCACATAATTGATTTTAAATCACTTCCGTTCAAAATGTTTTGTAAAGCATACATCACTCATTTTCAACCATTGATTTTAGAATCAATTCTACTCAACTGTAATTGTAAACCAAACGGGCACTTAATATATGAGAGCTTAAATCATAAGCAACTTTCAGATAAGCTGATTTTCAATATCTAAGAAGCTTATTTCAAGAACTCATAGTAGATTATAATCTATTTTGTATAAGCTTAACCAAATATCTGCATAAGTGCAAATAAACTCGTGGAAAACTCTTTCAAATGTCCCTACTCTCTAAACCCCCTTTTCAATCAATTGAAGTTCATAGAGAAAAACAGAGGTTGTAAAGACTTACGCAAAAACAGGGGCAGTGTATTGGGAGGGAATGAGAACGTAGCCAGAGTCTGGGAGCTTAGGCCTCATGGAAACAGAGTGAATCCCCAAAGCATCCTCATACAGACCACAAAGGAAATTCAAGGATTCGTTCTGGCCAGGTTTGGACACGTCGACATGGATGAAAAGCTGATCAATGGCACCGTCATCATCTTCACCGCTGGACAAGCGCGTGACGTAGATGCTGACCTCTTCCTCGCCGTAGCTACGCTTCAGGACGGGACCGTCGGAATCCAACGCTCCCTTCACGATCGTGAATGGGGATGGAGGACTCACTTTCTGCCATTCACAATCATAATTATTGTTAGGTGAATAGAGAAACCTAAAACCCTAAACCCTAATTGACAGAGAGAGAGAGAGAGAGATTGAGAGAGTACAGGGGGCATGTTCATTTTGGCAACTTCCATATAGTGATCTTTGAGGGAGCGGAGAATCATGGAGTCGACGGCGGATGAGAGAGTGGCGGCGCCACGAACTCCCGGCGTATATGCGCGGCGGAGTGCACCAACGGCGCCGACGAAGCCTCTCCTCCACATTTCTGTTTCTGTATGTAACTCACTCAATCAAGTGAAGTGCTTATTAGTTACTACTCTAGTATTACTTAAGTGAAGAACATTAAAAATACTCAACAAAATAATGTTATATAGAAGGAATAATCACATCGCAAGAATATTAAACTTTATAGTTAATATATAATTAATTTATTTGTGAAAGTGCCAGGTTATTTCCTTTTAGTCAATGAAAGTTTATTTATGTACAAATTAGTCTTCGAAAGTCTAAAATTATTTACTTATTAGTCCTTCCGTTAACTTTAGACTAATAGAGTTTAACGAAGAGACTATTAAGTAAGCAATTTTAGACTTTCAGGGATTAATTTGTACACGGATAAACTTTTAGGGACTAAAAGTAAATAACGTGACATTTTTATGGACAAAATTATATATTAACCCATTTAATGAAACAGAAGTGCTGAGTTGCCAAGTTAACTGCATAGTTGTATTGTTATGTGATGGGTTCATTCCAACTTTGATAAACCAATTTCATAAGAATAAAAAGAATTTTTTATAAAAGGAAATAGGTAAAATGGGGTAGAAGTGGTCTCGCTCAAGCAAGAATGGGGCAAGATCAGAGGTGCTCTCTGGATGTTTTTCGCGCTTGAGCAAAAATATCAATTAAAATGGGAAAACTCACTTATGTTTTCTCACTCAAGCGAGAGTTGTCTCGTTCAAGCAAGAATAAGGCAAGATTAGGGGTGCTCTTTGGATGTTTTTCACTTAAGCGAGCAGGGTCTCGCTCAAGCTCAAGCGAATATCAGTTCTCGCTTCAGCGAGAAACGCCCGGAGAGGAGGCGTTCTCTGGAGTATTTAACGGAAGGACTAATAAACAAACAATTTTAGACTTTCGGGGACAAATTTGTATATGGATGAACTTTCAAGGACTAAAAATAAACAACGTGAAACTTTTAGGACTAAATTGTATATTAACTCTGAACTTTATTAACAAAACTATATGGGCAATTTGTTTTAAAGTATAGGATCATATATTCAAAAATATCATTTCTAGAAATACTATAGTCGAAAATGTATTTTCCGATCAAAGTCATAAACATGTTTGATAAGAATTTAATATTTCCAGAAAAATAAAATTTATTTAGTTCAAAATAAAAAATCTCAAAAATGGAAAACAATAAGGTAGAATGAAGTGAAAATAATGATTTAGTTGTGAGTTTTAAATTAACTTCCATTATGTGGAAATGTAAATTCTCACCTTAATCAAGAGAATAAAAGTTAGGAGAAATGTGCTAAGTAATACTCTTCCTAGGGAATTTTTTGTTATTAAATATCACATAAGTTTGAGATTAACTTTCAAAACATTATGTTTTTTTATTACTCTCCTGATAAGTTATCCTAATTAAGTTAGTAGAAACAAAGACTAAAATTCCCTAGGAAAGAAAAAGAACCATCCATAACATATTTTATAAGCCTCTCTAAAATGGTGTGTATATGCACATAGTTGTTGTTATGGATTTGTACTACTGATTTTATATGATAGATTACAAAAATCATCATGTTTATGAATGTTAATGAAAATTTATAATATTTGTGAATATTTAATTTTAGATGCAGGATTTTAATAATTTTTATGCTAGAATCATAGTTATAAGGAATCACCTCTAAAAATAGAGATAGAAAGTATTCTAGTCTAAGTGATTTTCTTGGAAATTTAAAGGTGAAATTTTCCTTGCTAATCTAGTTAGAGAGAAAAATATCACCTCATTAAATAGAGAGGAAACTAACTTTAGTCACAACAAATGATAGAAATATAACATTTTTAAGCAACTTTTTTTTTTGGATAAAGAGGAGGCACAAAGCCAGAAAACTACAAAGAGGTTAATCTAGTAGAAACACAACCAGCGAAGTCAAAGAAAAGAAAAGGACTAATAAATGGAGGAGTATCCACAACCAGAACTCCCCCCTCCACCAAATGAGCAAGGTTAGCCATTCGATCCGCAACTGAATTTGCTTCCCGCCACACATGAGATATCGAAACATGTCAATCACGATTCATGAGAAGCTTAATTCTAGCAACACTGTTTGCATACGGGTGATAATGTGGAACACCAGAGCGAATGAGATTGACTGCCACTGTTGAATCACTTTCTACCAACAACTGACGAATACCATGATTCCAAGCTAAGTCCAAAGCTATAAGAATAGCCCTCAGTTCAGATTCCAAAACTGTAGCTGTCCCCAACTTATGCTAGTCCAGTCCAGTCCAACTAAACCCCAACTCAATCATACTCAACCTAATCCAACCCAATCCCAAACCTAGTCCAACCTAACCTAGTTTATTCCAACTCACCCCAATCCAATCGAAAACCCCAACCCAACTCGATTCAGTCCATTCCAACCCAACCCACTCTGAAACCACGACCTTACCTTGATCCAACCCACCTCAACTTCATCAATCCAACCTAAGTAGTAATTATAGAGAAAGCCATTGTAGACGATGCCGCGCACAACAAGTCAGTACCATCAAATTTGGATCATCAAATCGTATATCTCGTCTTTCTAAATTTAATATTTCTACACAAATAGTATCCTCAAATTTTTTAACATGCTCTTATCGGCCACAAAAAATAAATAAACCAAAATAAGAAAATTCAAATATAAATTAAGAAACGTATTTTTTCAAAAAAAAAAAATCAAGATAAAAAAGTGAAAAGAATCACATCAACACTCATTCAGTTATTATAATTATCACATAACTATAATTATATTCCAATTTAGGTTGTCCAATAATTCCAGCCATAATTTTATTACACAAAATAAAATGCTTAACCATAATTATAACTATTTTAAATAAAAGCCACATTACATGCATAAATATGGGATTAATTTTAATGAAGATATAATTAATATTAAACAAATCAATATTATTATGAAATTAATTTAATATTTATTCAAAATTAATCTAAATTGATAGAAAATCAAACCAGGTTTATATTGAAAATTACATTGTATATTCACATTTAAATCAAATCAATGAAATATAAATATATGTTATTACATCAATATAATAGTTAATCATAGATTTAATTGTATATTTAATAAAAAATCAGTTATTAGTTTGAAAAATCATTTGATTCAACATTAGTTGATTGAAAATAAATGTAAGTTCATTGAAACTAAAATAAGATTGATGTTTTTATGTTGAGTATTCGGATTCAAATTAAATAAGTAAAATTTAACAATATCTAATTGAAAAATGCTTTTTAATTTCCCCAAATCTAACAAAAGAACAGGACCTTTCAAAGTAATGACATATGAAAAATCTTTTTTTAATTTCCCTAAATAAATAGAGCAACAACCAAACATCATGGTCTCTTCCATAATAATGACAATTGGAGGAGAAAAAAAAAACTCTGTCAAAACCTCAAACAAAACACAAATTCAAAGCTCTGAGCTTTCCAACTTGTTAAATCAAAATTCAAAGCCTGTATAACCAACAACTTCTCATATATACACAAAAGAACTTAATAGTACATTTTACAGTAACTAAACAAATACACGTGATTTCAGAATTCTATAAGTTTCTGCCATGAAGAGACTTGCTTACTTGTGAGGCTAAAACCACTGCCTTGGCTCTTGTGCTCATCAACATCAACTCTCTCACTGCACGACGCTGATGTTGCCGTGCATTCTTTGCTCTCTTTGGAGCTAACCGGTTGTCCCTCTCCACAAACGCAAGTCTGAATTTTTCAGCCACTGATAATTCAGTGGAACTTGAAGAAGAAGGAGATGGAGAGATGGGCTTCACTGCAAACCCATGCACTGTCCATGTTCTGGGATCAATATCTTTGACAACTGCATCATCCAATACGATGTCTTGTAATGCTTCCCAAGGAACCTGAGTTACCATAAAACCAAAGGGAGATGACTTGGGATTTACTACAATACGTGGGCACTCAGAGGAAATGTCCTCTAAAGAATTATTATCAATGTTTGGCTGCAAAACAAAAATCAGTATGAGATTAAATTAACATGAATCACTTGTTGAACAAAAATCATTGAAGAAAAGATATTAGCAATTCATTTTATAAATAAGAATCAAAGAAAAAGCCGTATGCATTCCACAACTGATTTTTCTCAATTTTACTTTGGCTGGTGATCTCAAGTGTCAAATGTGATCTCCACCCCCCCCCCCCTCCCCAATGAACTTATGTGAGAAGTAACATTATTTGGCTATTCCAAATAGACACCGGATCATACTAGTGTCAGGTAATCAGTGAGGTTAAACCATTATTCATGTACAGCTGATAAAACCACCATGCCTAACCATCTCTCTTTCCTTTCCTTTTTTTCCTACTCACTCCATCCCCCTCTCGGCTGAAGGGAGTGTGGTGTATGTGTCTCTCTGTCAACCAATTCTACAAAGACATCTGAATATGCAAACAAAACATAATATTTTGCATTTCCAGAAAGACAAAATCTGAATGTGATTGCAAATGACCATAATCCAGACAGAGAGTTGTTAAGTTCATACCCATACTAGCCACCTTAGTGATTGTGCACCACTAGTAATTTCTTTTGTATCAAGCTCCTCCCAAGAATCCTCTTCCACGTAATCTAGCCTTGGTTTAAATATACTCAAGCATCTCCGAGCAGTGTTGTCACTCCTTGGACACCCTCTGCAATATTAACTATGCCTGTTATTAGGTTTGTAATCCTAAGTCAAAACACAATCTTGGAGCCAGTGTGATTACAGTGGATAAAAAGAAAACATTGTGTATGTAGCAGGAACTACCATTATGAGGGGGAAAGAAAACCCTAAAAGGGTTTCAAGCTTTAAATTAGTACATAATTTCACCTTGTTAATTAACTTTTTTTTTAAAAAAAAAAAGAAACAATAAACATTTAGATAGAATTACTTGCCAAGTTTCAGATAATATTTCTAAAATGAGAAGAAACCGAATACCAAAGCCAAATTTTGGCATTATAAAAAAAGAGCAAGTAAATATGTTTTGATCATCTTTATAAGTGAACTCAGTTTATATATTCCAACTACAAAATAGTGACAGATGCAATGGTAAGGTGAACATGGTACTAAAGCGGTCAATGGAAGCAAACTTACAATTTTTCAAAGAATTAAATAAATGACGAGTGAAATACACTCTAAAAACAGCACAGTGGGCAAAACGTATTAACATAGAAATATAACTTAAAATGGATAATGCAAAATATGTACCCGCATCTCAATGTCTCCAATAAATGGCAGTGCTTCACAAGTTCGGACATACCAGTAGCAGTAATTTTGGTGCACCGGCTGCAAATAGTCTCAATATATCAAGTGATTCTGAAAGAGAGAGAAGTATAATATAAAAACACACTAGAAACTACAAATCTGTTTGTTAGCATGCTGGACATGAATCACTATAAGCTAACCCCTGGGCAAGTTGTTGATGGACCAGAATCAAAGTGAAGAAAATTAATAATCATCACATCTGATAGAGCAAAACCATGAAATATTATAATGGAACACCTAAGCAGAAACTCCAATCTGTGCTTATTACCTGTTTTCAATAAACTCATGATATAGTTCAAACTTCAAACACCAAAATATTTCCTGGGAATATGCCTGCCAGCTGGTCCATTGCATGGAGTATATGATGCACTTGCATGTGGCATCACATGAGCTTAAGACTAAAGACTAGACTACTAGAGCATATTGCATGAAAATGTTTATTTAAATTTAATTTGAATACACATCAAAAGACTAAAATTATGAAAAATTGTTTTTTCAACATATTTTATTCTTAGACATCAAGGATTCTTTGCATTACAATGAAGGCGTGCTAATTGCTTAGTTATTTAAAAAGAAAAATTTTATAATTCTATACCTTATATCCAGAGTTTTAATGAATCTACATACTTCAGCTGCTTTTATCAAGCCAGAATCAGTAACATCAGAGCCGGAGACATCGAGGATTTCCCAGGAAGTATCAGCTAATGCGATCAGGACATCATCATTCAGCAACTTTCTTCGTCTAGCAATAGCTGCCACTGCTATCTGTCATCAAGTGTTACTTCTTTAACTGTAAGTATGTCCATAATGAAGGATTCTCTCTCTCTCTCTCCCTCTCTCTCTCAACAAAGGAAACAGGCTATCCTGGAGAAATGTTTGTTTCCCAGACAATTGCATTGCACACTCACTAATTTTAAAAGCTTTCACTTTTACACAAGTATGCGCATTAGGATAAATGACCTATTAAAAGATTTGGAGAAATAGAATCATTCTGTAGCAAGCTACCTTTATATCAGCTGGCAAGTTGGTAGCAATCTCATCCAAATCTGCAATAATATCCTCCAAATTTCTTCCAATAACTCCAATGCATAGGCTGACTAAACTCGGAGGCTTTGTCTTCTTAGTTAGTAATCCTGCACAAAAATTTCTCCAAAAATTGGTTAATGCCATTTTTTTTGTGGCACACATTCAGGGAAAAGAATTGGTCATGTGCCACCAAGGTTTGAACCTATGACCTCACAGAAACTATCCAAACCATTCAAACTAACACACGCCTAGTGGCTCCCTTAAAGAAAAAGTGAATTTAATAATTCTATTGTGCAAAACTCAGAAAATGAGCCTCCTCGAATTTTAGCATAAGTTGGTCATACAAACAGAGTCTAAGGTCAAAACCTAACTAAACAAGGTGCAGTTCCACAAAATCAGGAGATATGATCAAAGCAGAAAATAAGGACATGAAATCAACCACAATAAAAGTTGTTCTTCTTCATACAAAACCAGATTGAGAGAGAGAGAAGAAAAAGAAATTACCGGGAAATTGAGGGTGGGTGAATGTAATGGAGGACTTGGACTTGATTTTGGATCCTGAATTCAAATCGAGGTTTTGCAAAGAGCTCGCTAATGCCTTAGCACCTTTACCTTTATCCATCAAAAATCGAGACCTAGAGAGAGGAACCGAATTGGACGATGATATGAATTTGTTCTATTCACTTCCTCTGTTTCTCTCTTTTTAATATTGTGAAATAAAATAAAATAAACCAAACCGACCTTACTGGACCTGTTTGAATAAATAAATAAATCATTATTTTCGGTATTTATTGTATCAAATATCAACCATGAGATCAACATGGTTCTATCACTTTGAGAGTGAAATTTATGTAATTCAATGATATTAATGTGAATTTCATCCAATATCAGAGAATGTATTAAAAATATGCTTTTAGTATTTCTCAAATTCAACTAATAAATATTATAGATCAAACCAAATTAAATTTTTTATTAGAAGTTATAATTATAATATATTACTAATTTTTATATAATTTAAAACAAATTACAATTTTTTTTCCACGAACATGGGTGGAAGTAGATCGAGCCAAGCTAAACTAGACAGGGTACAAGTCTGGCCCTCATTATATTTTTGTGGCCCAAGTCTGGCATGTCATAGGTTATTTTTTTAGGCATGCTCTGAGCCATTTCAAAGTTTACTTTGGCTTATTAGCTTGTTTAAAAGCATTGTTGTTAAAACCGGACCGGCCGGTTCGACCGGGGAACCAGCCTGGTGACTGGTCCGTTCAATCCAAAAAATCGGAGGAGCTCAGAACCGGCGTGAACCGGTCAAGAACCGGTTGAACCGGTTTTTTTTAAAAAAATAAATTTTTTTATTTAATTTAAAATATTTTTAGGATAAATAAAGACATAAATTTAAGGATTACACGTAGATATCTATTATTTTACTAATCATTATTAATTTTTTCTCTTATAATAAGGTCATTTATACTGATTTACAACTTTATATATCTTAATTTCTTAAAATTTTGTGTTACTTTATTAATTAAAATATTAGATAATATTAAAAAAATATTTAATTAAAATCGGTTCAACCGCGGTTGAACCATTGAACCGTGAATCGGTGTCTTCACCGGTTTAATTACCGGTCCTGTTTTTAAAACATTGTTTAAAAGTTTATTTTATATTATGACCTTTAAATATACCAATAAGTCTATCTCTAAATAGGCCAGTGCACTTGCAAACTAATAAGTTTGCTTTTTAATAACGTAAATGTCACTGAGATATCTTTAAATAGACTAGCAAGAGAAAATAAAAGTTCTATATTATTATACTATTTATTATATATAACAGATTTATATGATTATTAAAAATAATATTATTTATAAATAGGCTAACATGTCAAGTCTTTTTAAAAAATCTAACTCTAAGCCTTGTCTATTTAATTAAAAATGTTTTTTTTTTCAAAATTTTAGACCCAACCTTTTTATTAAACGAACCAAGCCAAACTAAGTCTTAATTAGGCTGGATCATAAACATTTGACAAGTGCCCTATGCTGTTTTCACCCCTATTTGAGATCTACCTAGCAACAATTTTATAGGCTTGGAAGATTTGAAATTGAAGAATAAATAATTAAAAGGAAAAATATGTTTTTTGTCCCTATAGTTTCGATCAACTTTGGTCTTTGTCCCTGTACTTTAAATACTTTGTCTTTTGTCCTTGAACTTTTTAAACCCTCAAAACATGGTCATTGGCCGTCAGTGAGATCTGTTACTTAACCTGATGAGTTGTGTTACAAAAGTTACATGTTAACCTCAATAGTGGGCCCCAAATAGCTGACTCATCTATTAATCTTTTTTATTAATTTTTTAATTAATAAAATGACCATAATTATGAATTTGGGTTTTTTATCGGATAAAATTGCACAAGTGAAAACCCTAATTTAGCAATTAGGATTATTTTAGTAATTAAAAATTAATAAAAAAATTAATTAGATTATCAGTCAGTTATTTGCAGTGTTATGAAACTCGGCTCAGACCGGCCGGTTGAACCGTTGAACCGGTTAAGTGACCAGTCCGAGCCACTCAACAAATCGGATATGCATCTAAACCGGGAAGAATCGGTTTGGCTCGGCCGATTCAATAAAAAATCGGTGACTCGATCGAACGGCCGAACCGGACGAGTCATGGAATAGAAGAAAAAGAAAGTTTTAAAGATGTGTGAGATGCAGCTTCGCGTCCTTCCATAACAGTATCCTTTTCCAGCTCTTCGTCGCAAGCACGGTTGGAGCAACAACAAAGGCAGAAGAAAAAAGAGAAGCAAAATCACAGAAGAACACATGAGCGAACTGTGAAGAAGAAGAGAGGAGAAGAGAAAACGTTGAAGAGAAGAGAGGAAAAAATGAACCGAAGAAAGAAATGAATGGTTGTGAATTCTATTTCTTTTTTTCTCTCATCAGTAAAGTAGCGCAACATTCAATAAAGAAAAGCTTGCAACACATTAGTGCTTCACGTGAAACTAAGCTTTTAATAAATGCTAACGTGCAGCTCCCCAATCCAATCACATAGATTTAGCCGTGTAGATTACTAGATTTTATTTTACAAAAATGTTATTTAAAATTTATTCTTAGATATTTTTTTAACAGGTTTGTAATCAGTTTGAGTTGGACTTTGATATCTCAAAGGGTCAAATAATGTTTTTAACGTATGTATTATGTATGGACAAAAAAATCCATGTATTATGTTTTTTTAAAATCTATATATTATATGTATGTAATAATTTTTATAATTTAAGAATAAAACCGGTTTAACCGGTTCAACCAGTGACTCACTGGTTCGACCAGTGACTCATTGACCCAGTGTACTGGCCGAGTCGAATACCGGTCTGAGTTTTATAACATTGGTTATTTGGGACTCACTTTTGAGGTTAACATGTAACTTTTGTTAACCATAGTTTGGGGGTTTAGAAAGTTTAGTGACAAAAAATACAGAATTTAAAGTAAAGGGACAAAGATTAAAATTAACCGAAATTATAGGGATGAAAAACATAATTTTCCCATAATTAAATATTATGGAGGGTGAGGGTAGTGCACTAGTGCGAGAGAGGTGGTGTACGCGTGTAGCACTTCACCCTCCAACCGCAACATTATCTTTTCCATATACCAGAAAACTTGGGTTCAGTTTATTGAGCCAGGAGATTTGACCCATAAACTATGACGGGCCTTATCATCACTTAGTAAAGGGAGTTACTTTTAGAACCCCATTTTTGCTATTCGCACCCTCATCCCATACCCCATTTTCCCATACTACCCCCACCCCCACCCCCATGCTCTATCCCTCCCCTGCTGCACCTGGCAGCCTCCCCCCACCGTCTCCCCCTTCCCCACTCCCCCACCCCTTTCCCAACATTCCAATCTTCCCAACAACCTCACCCCCACTCCCCCACCTCCTTCCCAACGTCCCCCTCCCCCACCCCACTCCAATGTCCCCCATCCCCCATCCCCCTTTAATTTTTTTAAGCTTTTGGTTTAGAGATGAAAAAAATTCTGTCTTTAAACCAAAAGCTTAAAAAAAATTAAAGAGGGAAGGAGACGGGGATGGGGGACGTTGGAGTGGGGTGGGATGGGGTTGTTGGGAAGGGGGTGGAGGAGTGGGGTTGAGGTTGTTGGGAAGGGGTGGGGGGAGGCTGCCAAGTGCAGCAAGGGAGGGGTAGAGCATGGGAGTGGATGTAGGGGTAGTATGGAGAAAGGGGGTATGGGATGGGGGTGTGAATAGTAAAAGGGGGTTCTAAAAGCAACTCCCCTTAGTAAAAAAAACTTACTTGGTTAGTTGCTCTTGACCAAGAAAAAACATACTCGGCTCATGATCATTGACCTTAATATTATATATATATATATATATATATATACATGCGTCAGGATCCGTTGACACCATGTGTCAAACTTCAAGACTTACACCAATTAATAACTTTTTGTAGAATGTGAAATTGACCAATCTAACCGTTGAATTGAAAGTTCTTATAAAGTAGATCAAGCTTATAAAATTTCATAAAAATTAAAAACTAATTGATACTTTATCAAACTAATTTATTTTAACGTATAAGATGTTTTTAAAATATAAGTAAAAGTCCACTATTAGATAACATACCTACAATATCCAACTTATCTGAAATTTGATATACATGCATGATCATGAATGTAATATAATGTGATTCAACGATTGGATTGGTCAATTCACATTTTACAAAAAGTTATTAAGAGGTGTAACTCTTAAAGTTTGACACGTGGTGTCAACGGATCCTGATGAGGGGAGAGAGGAGAGAGGAGAGAGAAAAGGGGAGAGGAGAGGGGGGAGAAAGAGAGGGAGTGGAGAGATGGGAACAAGAGAGAGATGGAGAGAGGAGAGAGGAGAGAGGAGAGAGGAGAGAGGAGAGAAATTGGAAAGGGAGAGAGGAGATAGATGATAGATAGAGGAAAAAGGGAGAGGAGGGAGGGGGAAAAGAGAGGGAGTGGAGAGAGGGGAGAGATAGGAACAAGAGAGGGAAGGAGAGAGGACAAATGAGGAAAATTTTTTTTTATCATATCCTATCATTCCCTAACCCAGCTCCCTCTTATATAAGAATTACACTAGGAGGAGGTCTATGGTAGATCTTTACCATAAATAGTATATATTTAATATTAAAAAATATATTAATATATATTATAAAATAAAATTTACTTTTTATAATAATAAAATTAAGGGTCTACGGTGGACCCAAACTCAAGAGGGTTCATCCTAAAATCACCCAAGTTATCATATCATGTCTTTTATCTTGTCCACTAAATGGGCCCTTAACTTAATACAATCATCCATACTATCAAAGCCTTTGACCGGGGCCTTGTTGGAGAAAATAATTTGATTCTATAAGGATTTTTAAGGATTTAAAACTCTAAGCTTGTTAAGATGTTTAATAGGGGTGTTCATGGGACGGGTTGGGACGGGTTTTACCTGTCCCTAACCCAGTCCTAATTTTTGACCGGGCCAATTCTATGGACCCTAACCCGTTCATAGACCCGAAAAGACCCGATGATGTGCGGGTCTGAGTAAGACAGGACCGGGTTGGCCCGATATATAAGCTAAATATAATCATGAAATGATCATATAACAATGTTCAAAAGAAAATAGTTCATACAATTAATAAATATATTATATACAATAAAATATCTCTTAATGTATGCAATATTTTTTTCTTTTTTATTACTAAACCAAGAATAACATTATATCACTATATAATTTTATGTAAAGAATGTCTTTTTAAAGGTAAACAGAGGAAACTTAGACTCAAAAATCTCATCTAAAATGCAAAAGAATAAGGTTAGCACTTTACATAATATAAAATCATAAGTAATAAATATTATATTTATATATAAAGGACGGGCCGGGTGACCCGAAGGTTAACCCGAACTCGTCCTCAACCCGATGTCGGGTCAAAAAATGAGACCCGATGAGACCCAATTTGGTTCCATTTTTTCTTGTAGGACAGGATCAGACCCGACCCGAGTAGGACGGGTTGGGACGGGCCAAAGAGACGGACCGGGTCTTGAACACCCCTAATGTTTAATGTTTAAGTGAACTTTGAACACTAAGAAATTTTTGTCACGCCAAAGGAGCCACATTGCCATTGCGAAGAGGATTTTTCTAATATGCTTGCAAGCTCTTCAACCATTGCTTCTTTAAAATGGATTTTAGCCAAACATTACCACAACTACAATATCCACTCTAGCAATGGTTGACCTTACTCACCGAAAACGTTGCCAAAAATACTCGTTGTAAAACACTATTTCTAAGACACATTTACAAATTTATTATTATTAATTCTTATATTAGCATATATGAGTAACATATTTATTGACCCATAAAGTTTTTTATTTTGGTCTATATTTTTTTCGTACAAGACCACAAGTATCCTCCACGAAAGACAATTCTATTCGAGCTGGATAGAACTCCTAAAGGCAGTAAAGCTCCCCCTCCAAGTATTTAACACACATTCTCGTGCTAAAACTCGAAATCACTAATTAAGCTGGAACAACCCTCTTACCGACTAATCCACGTGCTAGCGTGGCGATATTTTAGTTTAGATTTCATTAAGTAAAGCCTCATACTTTTATTTTAAATAATAAAAAAATAATATTAAAAAATTATTAATAATATATTTTATTAATTTAAATTTTATTTTTTATAATAATTAAATGTGAGTTTTATCTTAACCTAAAATATAATTTAAATTAAAAACTTGTCAAACATGTTTACATTTAAAACATGCATAAATATACGTTGCAGCATGTAAAGCGTGATTTAGCTAGGATGTTGAAATGACCATTATGCCATACCTAACGGATGACTTGTCGTTCCCTAACAACCAATCATGAATCAACCAAAATATCACAGGTCACATTCCAGTACGATAAAAAGCAAATGTTTACAAGTCTAAGACTAAAATACTATCTTTTTAAGTGGTTATAAATATAGTGATTTTTTATTTTAATTGATCATGTATAATGTTTTATTCTCATTTTTTTTTATTATTTTGAAGTGTGTAGTACGTTTTAGTCTTTACCACTAATTGTTGTCTTTTAGAAATAGCACAATATTCACATTTCAGCTTTAATTAGCGTCAATACTTACATGATATATATTTTGAAAGTTCAACCTCTGAAACAAATCAATTGGCGTGAGTATATAGAAAAAACAAAATTTTACAATAACTAAAATAAAAATTATTATATTTAGGGAAGTTAAAAGTATATGCTAACCTATTAATATATGGGAAATGTTATTTGCATATGTTGTACATGTATAACATAAAGAGAGAAAGAGAGAATGTGGGATGTGATGGAGAGAAATAGAGAAAAAAAAAGTGTCTTGTATGAGTTGTTATATTTTTTTTATTGTATGAAAAAGTTATCTCTTAATCTATTATATAATATATTTGTGTTATATATGTGCTGGCCGAGGTTTGTTTCATCCTAAATTACATTGTATAATTCACCTTTTCAAGTATGAAGTTATTTCGTTTAATTAACACAATTTGAGTGACTATGATATGTACTGGCCGATGTATGTCTCGTCCTGAGTTGTGAAATACCTCGGTTGATACCTCTATCTCCAAGTTCAAGTTCAAAATTAATATTTGATTAATTAAGGAAACAACGTCATAATTATTAGCATATCAATCACTTTTATAAGACGAAAGACAAATTATATATGCTAGAAAAAGGAAAACATTAATTAATGGACAATTCAGTCTAAAGCAATCAAGGTGGAGCTGTCAATTTGGTTGAGCTCGATGGGCCAACCCGGCTCACCGGTGGGTTGGATTAGTAAAATATAGGCTCACATTTTCGCGGGTCAAAATTGGATCAACCCAAACCTCAAGGGGTTGGTCGAGTGAAGCAAGACAGGGTCTCGTATCTGACAGGTCGCAGGTTCGAACCCCCACTTGTCCCCTTGGGGTGAGGTAAAATGTAAGTATCTCTGTAAGTGCTCAAAGAGCCCGGAGGCTTTCCCTGCCTTGGACTGGGGCACCATCCCCTCACCCTAAATTTTTAGTCATAAAAAGAAAAAAGTGGATCAACCCACTTAACTCGCGAGCCAAGGTGGGTTCGAGCCGGGTTGAGGTGGGTTGGCTCACTTTTTAATTTTTATTTAATTTTTATACTTTTTAAGTCATTTTTATAGTTTTTATATTTTTTTCTAATTTTTTTTACTTCTTTTATTATTTTTATAATTTTTTAAGTTAGGTGAGCCAGCCCACTTAACCCACCAACCCGCGGTGGATCGAGCCGGGTTGATCTTTTTTCAGCTCACCAGAAAAGTGAGTCAACCCGGCTCGGCTTACTTTTAGCCTAACCCGTAGTGAGCAAACCCGGGTGAGCCGGGTTGGCTCACATTGAGCTCTAAATCAAGGATACAAGAATCAAGCTAAAGAGAATCAGACATTAAATAACAGGTCGATCCAAAGAAGTCTATATAAGGCTTCCTCTGAGTAGCAACAACAAACAACACACTCTTATGCTTGGCTATACCGTTATTGGGCTGAACTAAATTCCCACCGTCAGTCCAAAGCAGAGTAAGATTTTTGCCTTTGCACTTACCAAAAAAAAAAGATTTTTGCCTTTATATAAATAATTTGTATGATATATCTTTTAAAATGTGTTTTTTTATTGACATATTCTCTTATAAATCAACACATTTTTTAAAATAATATATTCATAAGATAATTAAATTCATTTTTGAAAAAAGAAATTAAGAATAAAAATATATCAAATAATACATTTAAAAAATTGATTTTAATTAAATCATCAAATTTAGTGTGCATTTATTTTCACATTCAACTATACTACAATTAATGTATGTTTTTACACCCAAAAAATACCACAATGTATCTTTGTCACAATAATAATTTGTTATTATTACGTTGTGATGCATTAAAACATGTGTTAACATATAAATAAACACACCCTTTGATTAATAAAAAGAAATTTGAGTAGTCTATATCATATGTTGAACCCACATTTTTTTTTTTACGTCAATGTTGAACCCACATTGCTATAATTAAAAAAATGATTTTTTTTTTAATTTTCTGTCCCTCTTCTAGAGGAAAATAGAGGCCTATGTTGGCCCCTCAACCTCAAGTAAGATACCTTCTCCAATTAATTAATATAAGCCCTCTATCATTCAACTTTCTAGACCAAATCGCAAATTCTTCATCTCTCTCTCCAATAATCAATTCACCCGCTGCCCTCTTCTTCTTTCTTAACTTTGACATTGCTCTCTTCTTTTACTTCTCCTTCATCATTTTCAGATCAAGATTTTCCCTATGGTTGGCACTGTCCTCGCCCTCAATGGCAAATCCACTATTCGTTTTTCATGCATATCAAATCAAGACCGTTCCCACGTGCCCCTCAAGCCCACGACGGTCAAAATGACTAACCACCAACATCCCTATTGGGCTTCCTTGCAGGCTGACATCGAAGCCCACCTCAAGCAGGCCATTCCCATGAAAGAACCCCTCGTAGTCTTCGAGCCCATGCACCACCTGGTTTTCGCCGCCCCTCGAACCACCGTGCCGGCTCTATGCCTGGCGGCTTGCGAGCTTGTCGGCGGTCAACGCCACCAAGCCATGGCTGCGGCTTCAGCCTTGTTACTCTTCCATGCAGCTACTTATACCCACGAGCACCTTCCTCTAACTGACAGGCCTAAGCCCGGGCCCAGGCCCATGGTCCCTCATGTTTATGGCCCCAACATTGAGCTCCTCACCGGGGATGGGATAGTCCCGTTTGCATTTGAGTTATTGGCAGGGTCCGACCCGGATGGAGGAAATTCGGATCGGGTCTTGCGTGCGATGATTGAGATCTCACGTGCGGTGGGCTCGGAAGGGTTGATAGATGCGCAGTATATGAAAACGTCGGCCACCCAATCGGACGGCGAGGAGTTGCGCCACGTGGAAGGCATCAGGCGCGTTGTGGAGAAAAACGAAGGTGGGTTGCACGCGTGTGGGGCTGCATGTGGAGCTTTGTTAGGAGGAGGGAGTGAGGAAGAAATAGAGAGGTTGAGAAAATATGGGTTTTATGTGGGTATGATCCAAGGGATGGTACAAAAGGGATTATGGGAAGAAAAACAAGTGAAAGAGGCAAGAGATCTGGCACTGAAGGAATTGCAGTTTTTCAAGGATAGAGAGGTTGATGCAATTTCTTCTTTCGTTAATGCTTAAATCTTAATTTATCATACATGTTTTTCCTCTTATTTTTGCGTTTATATCTATATGTGTATAAATAAATACATAAATGAAGCCAATTTAAATCTAGCATGCATCTAATTATACAATAGTTGCTCATTGCGCAGATCCAGTGACAAATGTAGTACCTAGCTCAATATAATTTGAAAACACTTTGAGCACAGTCACTACAGTCGATCAATTTGATTTTTTTATTGGTCAAATTTGTTTTGGGATTGATCAAGGAACTTGTAAAATTGGTTAATTATTAGAATGTGAAATTGATTAGCTGGTCTTTGTGATTAATTAACAATCTAATTCTAATATTGGTCAATTTTGTGATAATTAAAACTAATGAATGACAACGTGGAACTGACATTTGAATTGGTCAAATTGTAAGAGATGACAATGACATGGTACAAATTAAGCTACAGTGAGTGAGTGTGTACATAGGAGTGCACCAAATCGGGATCAGGTTCCAAGATCAAACCAGGAAGAAAATGAAGGGACCTAACCTAACCGAGCCAATTTGTCGCTGTGTTGCTGAACCGCGAAACATGCGAACCAACCACCCCCCATAATAGACTGCAGCACAATGATGTGGGGACCACACCCTATCTGCTGACTGTTGCACAACGGTGTAATGGGAGTCATACTCAATCTGAACAGCATTCTCTCTCGTAATGGGAGTTACATAGTGACATGCATATATGGGTGGAAGTAGGCCCATGTATGAACGTTGAGCTAGGCTTTGCAGGGCCTAAACCTTGCCTGCATTATGTTTCTGTGGCCCAAGTCTGGCCTGTTACCTGTCATATGCCATTTTTTTTAGGTCTGGCCTAGTCTGTTTCAAAGCCTAATTTGGCCTATTAGCATGTTTAAAAGCTCATTTCATATTATGACCTTTAAACATGTCAATAAATTTATCTTTAAATAGGTCAGTGTGTTTACAAACTAATACTTACTTTTTTATAATGTAAATATGTCACTAACATATACGTTTAGATAGGAAAATAAACCTATCTCTAAATACTTAGACATTTTTAATTATCTTTAGAGTGAATTTTTTTCCTAATTTATATATTAATAGATACAGTTTGAATGAATATTCAGAATGATTACTATCTCATGCTTTGATTATATTTTTAATATTGTAATTATATTAGTATATATATAATAAGGATTTAATGGCCTGTTAATATAATAAAATTTTATATAAACATTCAATGTTAAACTCAATAAATAATGTAATAAAATAACTATATATATATATATGTGTGTGTGTGTAAAACTTTTACTTACTAAAAATATACTAGTATATCTATTAGACTTTTTTTTTGGTAAAGAGTATATCTATTAGACTGTTAAACTCATATACTCCCTCTAGTCCTATTTATAAGAACCTTTTAACTACTTCACACAGATTAAGAAAGTTAGTTAATTTAGTTGATTGCAATAAATTTGTCATGAATGTGTATCATATTTACTAAACTATCCTTGAATTTATTAAGACTCATTATCTTTCTCTTTCTATTTAACTACTCAATTGTGTCATACTCTCTCTACTAATTAATTACTCACCTACCTCCACTAATGGGGTATTTTTGTCAAATAATAATTAATGTATTAGACAATCTGAAAAAGTTCTTATAAAAAGAATTAAGGTCAACCTTCAAAAAGGTTCTTATAAATAGGACCGGGGGTAATAAATTATGAACATGTGACTAGAGCATCTAATTAAGTTCCTTGTAACATCTATTTTAAGTATAAAAAATCTTCAAATAAAATTCTTTGCGTGCTCCTCGTGCTACTTTTTTTAATCAGTATTGTTTCTCGGAAGTCGGATCAAAGTTATTTTAGAGGAGCACGAATTTAATGAGTGGCCAATTCTGGATAAGAAGAGTTGATTTTTGTTTATAATTGAGTCCAGAGGGAGTACATTAATTAATGGGTGGGATTGACATGCTCCAAGAATAACTCGAGATAAAGTTATTCTGCTTAATAACTTCTTATAAACATTGAATTTCATCAATTCAATCGCCATATTAACAATTTTCATTAAATAGATTAAGTTTACAAAATTTCATAAAATTTAAAAATCATTTAATGTTCATCAAATCACTTCAATTGAACGTGCAATATACTTTTTAAAATATAAGTAACTGTTTACTCTAAAATTACTTACCATGAATGTCTAATTGATCTAAAATTTGGTGTGCATAATCATCATATTAATATTAAATTAGTCAACGGTTAAATTTTGTTAAATTCACATTCTATAAGAAGTTGTTAAATGGAGTAACTTTATCATAGTTACTTCTAGAGTAAGTTGATCCCCACATATTAATAAATAGATTTTTCATTAAAAAAATATGATATTGATTATTTTTATAAAATAAAATTTAATTTAAACATTCTAATAAAAAAATTATTTTGTTCTTTAATCAGTATGTGTAGACATGATCTTTGGAAAAAAAAATCACTACTTCTGTAAGCTTAAAGTTAGTTGAAAATTAAAAAGCTATTAAATGTGCTTGGTAAAACTAGTTGAAAATGATAAAATGACATTTAAGAATAACATTAATTATTAAATAATGATAAGTGGGGGTGATTGAGGGCTAAACTTGTAATTAATTTTCAGCTAGTAGCTGAAAATTGGAGCTTTTTTTAAAAAAGCTACCCCTACCCAAAAAAGCTACCTTCCCAAAACACTGCTCAAATAATTTCAGCTACTATTTTCAACTTTCAGCTAGCTAAAATGGCAACCCAAACACATTCTTAATCTTCATTTAAAAAAAAAATTCTCCAACCATCTTCCTTTCATTATAGTTTCACTAGAAAATTGCACATAACTCCCGAGGCGCTTAAATAATTTATTTAAATATTGTTCTATTAAAAACTGTTGTCATGGGCCATTTTTTTATATTTTTTATTTTGTCCTTACAGCCATTGATTCCGCATCTGTCTGTATTTTTTATTTAAGGCGAAAATAATTTTTCACCCCTTTAAAATACTTAGAGTTTTTATTTTCGTTTTTGAAAAAAAAAATTATTCAAATTTTATGAAATATTTAAGCTATTTTTTTAGTTCTTATTGTTAACTCAAATATTAATTACGGATGTCTTGAACACTCATTACATTCAACAATCTTATATGCAGTGTCTTAACATATTATATAACAATGTTAGTCTCTTTACTTATTCAGAGAATGTATGTGAAGTATAAGAAGGAGAAAGTATGCAAAGAATTTTAGTTCAAGTTGGACATTAAAATTGCCCCTCTAAATGAGTTTAAGGAGGTTAATATTATTATGTAATGTATAAAGATATTACACAAAGAATTGGTGACTATGACAAACATTCGACACATTTATAATTAATAGTAGAGTTAATAACATAGACTTAAAAATAACTTAAATATTTCATAAGAATAAAATAAAAAAATATATTTTTTTTAAAATGAAAATCAAAACTTGAATATTTAATAAGAATGAAAATGTTATTTTATCTTTTATTTTAATGTTTATTTCTTTATTTTTTGTAAATTTGTAATAAACTAGTGTAGTTGCCCGTGCATTGCACGGGCCAACTAAAATTGATTTGTGGCTACTAATTAAAATTGATTTGAGATATAAGGCAATAACTATAACAAAAGGAAGTAACAGTACATATACATCACAGGACGATTGTGGTTAAGGATCATGAACACCGGTAGTATAACTGAATGACCTAAAAAAAATTAAAATAGAGATTAATGATAAATTGAGAATACACTCATAGTGTAAAATCATTTTACATAATCACTCAATCAAATGAAACAAATTTGACATGTCAAGTTGTCAACATATTAAATCTTTAAAAAAATTAATTAAACTAAAATTGAAAATAGGAAATAATATTAATTTTGAAACCTTGAAGGGAATCATAATTAAACTCCTTCACTGTCTTACATCAACCACGTTCATTTATTCGGTTGAAGAGCGTCCTACCATTAAAACACAATGTTATATTCTACCTCAGTCCATATTGCACATAATTGCACATAAGAGTAACTAAGTCAACTTTGCAACTATGTGTCACTATCATGCATATTAGATGTAATGTAAACTATAATGTCTTAAATTCAACAAATCAATATGATCTTGTAATTAAAAGATACCACAACAGCTATACACATCAACTTGACATTTTCCTTAACAGAATTTCTAAGCTTAATAAAAAACAATTTACACACACAACCATAAGAGTATTGGAGTTTAACCAATGTCAGGGTCAAGCACGGGAAGCCTGTAATGCAAGTTGATTGATTTATCAGTCTGGATAGTATTGGGGGTAAAGAACTAGAATATCACCGTCAAACAACTACCCTATGGAGCAATCCCATAAAAAGCAAAATTTGGTTAAGCTAATTGACATTGCAGACTCTTGGCAAAGTGCTTCCTACTCACCTGCATGGATTGAGCATCTGTTCTCAAAATTGACCTTGATGATCACGTCTGAGCATTGAGGTTTTGATCTGTCTTAAGCAGAAGCAGTGGCTTTCTCTCTAATTACTATTAGCTTCAGAAATTCAACACTGAGGTTGATCAATGTGGTCCAAACCTGCACACTAAAATCTCTTTACTTACTAATGAAAACATTTATTGCATCACCTACACACTCCATCTGAACCAAAGTTAAGCAATTGATTGAAATCAGGCTCCAACATAAGAGTGGTGAAAAAACCTCAAGTTTCCATTGACAAAACTGCTTTACATAGAAAACAGAGCACATTTATTGCGATGAGGAGAACTGCAAGATATAATTCCTGTGGTTTCATGGGTTAGCTCTTACTATGCCATTGCCACAAGGATCTTCTCTAACCAACATGGTATGAACATTAAGTGAACACTACATTTTTGTCAAATTGTTGCTCAAATCTCCCAAAATAATAGGAAAGATTGCATCAAATCCTCATGCTCCCATAATTCCAACCAACAATGCTCCTTCAAAATTCATTGTACCATCTAGGAGGTGTTTTTATGGGTCTGGTTCAGCATGTATAAATTGCAGCTTATAAGATTGTTGAAACTAAAAATTAACGTATCCAATCAGGAAAGCAAATGAGTTTCTAATACCAAACAATTGACTAAACTTAATACAGGCTATATAAGTTGAACACCATGTAAGTATATAATTTATTATCCATACACTAATTCTAAATTGTATTTACATTGTTAAAACATTAGTCTTCTAAAGATTAATGACCATCTTAATTGTATTTACATTGTTAAACCAATTAGTCTTCTAAAGATTAAAGACCATCTTATCTCAGGGATTTTCATTGCCATCCTTTCATGAAAGTAAGATGTTTTTTTTTAGTATGAGAAGTAAAACAAATTTACTTACAAATGATGATATGAAAATACGGGATCCTTTGATGTGAAGCTTGAGTCCATGCTCCTTAGCAACATTCAACTGAAAGACAACCACCAAAGTTGCATTCAGGAAACATATCAGCCAAACTTCCTGTGTATATTTAAATCAATTTATAATAGGAAGGATCTTTTAATAACCAACGAAATTTAGAAATTGGGATGGGCATGAAATCATTCTAATCTCTGCATTTTTGCCTTTGTCAAGAGTAATAAACAAAACTATGGAGTGAATATTGCACAACATTAAGAAAATAGTTCCCCACATAGAGGGACTCTGCATGGACAGGCACCAAAGACTATAGATAGGAAAATAGATTATAAATTATCTAAAGCGACGACTAAAGGATTTATAATAGACAACATTTATACCAAAGAAAATTACTAAATCCAAGTCAATTGTATGTACTTGGTCAAGCTTTACAATAATAATAAAATTTAAATCTGTTCAATTTTTTCCCTCACCCTTGCAGTGTTATAAACGGCGTGCTTGCAGTTGGGAAGAATGCTTACAGACCAAGGAGGTAAGTTGTAATGCTGATTCCCAAATGCCATTGTTGCATAAGATTGTGGGTTATAGTTTGCAAGGAATGCTACACAAGCTCCAGAGTTTGATTTAAAAACATGGGCCTGTACATTAGTGACGAAGGGTAAAAATTTATTCTAACAAAAAAATATTGTATATAGAATGAAAAATTCCCCTATAACTGAATCAAGTTATACCTCTTGATAATTTCCAAGCCAAGTCACAATAGGATCTCCAAAACTAAAGCAGGTTCACAGAGTTTTATTACTGTGTAAATCCTTCAAATGACCCCAGTTTGGTTTCCTGAGAAGTCCTGCATAGAGGAAGAAATAATTTAACTCAAGAACATGCAAGAAATTAAAATATAAAAGAACTTTCCTTCCAATCAGGCACACGTATGGCAATTAATACTTAACATACCAAACTCTGACAAAAGATACTTGGATTAGACAAAAGAACGTGCAACGCACGGGCTTAGAGTTGAAGTGTCTAGGTGACAGTTAACGGAGGTATATGAAGGTTCCAATATCACACTTAAATAATCACATCCTCTGATACAATTACAATGGACCATGAATGAGTAACTCACAAACGACCACCTACACGGCTGCAATAAGTTAGAACTTAGAAACAATATTTTATAAAGAAAGACCAATAAAACCTCACTGCTTTCATAGGAGTGCAACGTGCCTAGCATTTTGTGGGTGTGTTGTGTTGACTGATGACCAATTATTTGAGGGAAAAAAATAGATAAAATTTTGGGCTAATAACACACTATTAACAATTCCAATATATATAATATAATTAGACAGCTACAATGTAGTTATAAAATGTATATTAAAACACTGAATTCATGTACATGATTAAGCTATGGGTTTAGCATAAACAATATCCTTAGAGTTAACAAAGATAATTTGGGTGCTGAATCATCCAACATTGAATAAGAAAAAAACAATCAGTCTGCAATCTTTACTATGTGGAAAACTCATAGCCTTGTGTAATCAGTGTAATCACTAAGCTGAAGCTTCACACTCTCGCTAAAGGTTAGTTTGGGGAAATCTAAGCTTTCATATGCAATTCCTGATCAAAAGAAGATAAATAATAGGTTCAATGTATCAAAGATGAAGCTGAAGCTATTGAAAAATTATCAGTAGAAATAAGTACAAATGTTACTGAAGTTGTATAAACCAGAGGTATGCTACACAGCTGACAGCTGACCATTGACAAAAACATACAAAGCATGTTCAACAGATAATACTGTAATAACAGGATTCTTTCCAATCCTAAAATATCCTTCATTGGGATTGATCACAGCATTGGCAAGAAAAGGAAAAAGATAAGTGAGTGTTCAACATAGAGAGACCATAATAATGAATAAATACATCAATTAAAGAATGTCATAAGAAAAGGATTGTAAGAGAAAGAAAAGGAGTAAGCAGACTGAAGAACTATATGTCACTCACTCTGTGGAGTACCGCAAGTAATAAGATATTTCCTCCCACAGGCCAGAAACTGTGAAGGAACTATCACCAGTAGTGGTTGTCTCTTCATTAAATGTTTTTCAAGAGAGTCCTCCATGAATAGAAACACAGGTCATCTTCATCTGTTCACTTTGGGAACCAACATGTAAAAAGATTTGGAGTCATCAATGTTGCTGAAAATATCCAACTGAAAATTCACACTTATTACGAAAATTCACCCAACCAGCAACCACGACCATTAACATTTTAAATGAAAAATTAGGGTCAATGCCTAAGGGCATGAAACTGAATAGCCAAATTCCATTCAACAACATGAAAACCAGAGCATTACATTTACTTTTAGCAAATCCATGAATACCATTTGATGCTAATAAAAAGCCAATTCAAATAAATTAATCTCACTCAAATTCGAAAAGAAATTCAGAAATTTTCCAGCAGCCAATTTTTTACAGCAAAACATCTAAAGGAAAATGATCACATTAAAAAGGCAGCTTCACAATAATAAAAGTTAAGAGATAACCAAACACACAGTTCAAGTTGTACCGTACCGTCTTCACCATGTGTTAACCTTTACACTGAACCCAGTGAGCATCCAGATATGCAAAATCCATAAATCGAAGTAACGAAAAAGGATAAAAACTGATTGTGTTCTAAATATATACTTACCTTCAACAACGTCGTCCATCTCGCGTCTTCTAACAGCGTGGTCGTCTCCGTTCGTCGTCCAGCAGCTCCTCCCCGTCGAATGATTCAAAAACCCCACCCGGATATAGTAATTTGTGCCCCCAACCATAACAAATTATAAATCCTTTAAATAAATTACAGAGAATTAACAAATCTAGAAAAATTGACAGATCCACCACAAATAATTAAAAAAAAAAGACATACCAATTGGAAGGGAGAAGGGAGAAGGGGGAAGGGGGAGATCACCGGCCGCCGATCTGAACCTGCCGCCGTGATCTGCACAGTCCCTGTGATTTTGATGAGAGGAAGAAGGGTGGGGAAGGGGAGAAGGGAGGAGGGTGGGGAAGGGGAGAATTTTGGGCGGCGGGGAAGGAGAGAGGAGGGCGGGGAAGGGGAGAATGGCGAGGAAGGAGGAAAGAGGGAGGAGGGTGGGGAAGGGAGAGCGGCAGAGAAGAAGGGAGGAGGGTGGGGAAGGGACGACGGGTGAGAGAATTGTGTGGGGTAGAACATGAGAGATAAGAGAAAGAGAGGGGGAAATGTGAGGGAGTTTCATCTCTAATGTGGTTTTAGAGACAACAACGTACACTACTTTCACAAGGGTAAGAATGAGACAAGGCAAATTTATTTTTGGCTCCATGATTTAAAATTTAAATTACAAAGAGAGAGGCAGAATATAACCATACATGTACTCCACGTGCAAGGACCGGGGGATAAAAGAAATGATAGGAAATTAAATCCCCTTTTCTCCCAGCTGGAAACCACTTCAAATTTCTCAATTCCTGTGTCGTTTCAGTGGTCAATCCAAACTGTCAAAACAATAAAGAAATGATGGCAGCCTCGAATTACGATAAACTCACAAAACAATAAACTATAATGCTCAACACAAACCATGCTTAATAAAATAATCATTAATGCACGAGTGAATAGTAAAAATAATACTTAAAAACTAAGCAAATTGTAATAGTTTAGATTAGATGCGGCATTCACGTGTATAATAGTAGTTTACTAGCAATAGGTCATTGTGGCCGGTAAGAGATTTTTTTTTTTGGAAAAATATGTTTTTTGTCCCTATAGTTTTGGTCAACTTTGGTCTTCGTCCCTGTATTTTAAATCCTTTGTTTTTTATCCCTGAACTTTCTAAACCCCCAAACCATGGTCCCTGCCCGTTAATGAGATCTGTTAACCTAATGAGTCGGGTAACAAAAGTTACATGTTAGCCTCAATAATGGCCCCAAGTAGCTGACTCATCTAATTAATCTTTTTTATTAATTTTTTAATTATTAAAATAACCATAATTATGAAATTAGGTTTTTTATCGGGTAAAATTGCTCAGGTGAAAACTCTAATTTAGCAATTAGGATTATTTTAATAATTAAAAATTAATAAAAAAAAGTTAATTGGATGATCAGTTAGTTATTTGGGACTCATTATTGAGGCTGACATGTAACTTTTGTTAGTCAGCTCATCAGGTTAACAGATCTCATTAACGTATATGGACCACTTTTTGGGAATTTAGAAAGTTTAGGGACAAAAAACACAAAATTTAAAGTACAAGGACAAAGACTAAAGTTGACCGAAACTATAGGGATGAAAAACGTATTTTCCCCCCTTTTTTTAATAACTAAAAGCAATGTTTAAGTCCAATATCTTAGAATATTTTTAATGGTGCTATTCTTATTTTTTTTATCACTTTTAAGTTGTTCTCATCATTACAAATCACTTTTTCTTACCTTTTACAATTCAAGTAAATTCCCTCTTCAATGGTACAATTTTAAAATTTTCATTAAATGAATCTCATAAGTGATTCTACGTCTTTATATACAATTCAAGTATATTCCCTCTTCAATGATCCGGCCGTGAACATTAAGGAGCGTCTCAGGCACCTGGAGCGCAGTATAAACCCTCAGCCCACCATCCAATCCCGTCCCGCATCAGACAGAGACCACCAGGAAGTCCGGCAGCAAAAGGTTGCAGGCCAACCAGCTCCTTTCAGGCACCCTTTCTCTGAAAGATTGGTCCGGGTCGAAATACCTGAGCAGTACAGAAGGGCACTCCCCATTGAATCCTTTAACGGTACAACAGACCTGGTCAAACATCTAGATGCCTTGACCAATGAGATGCTCTTCATTGGAGCCGCCGAGGCTATCATCTGTCGTTCCTTCCCTAGAACGTTGAAGGGAGAAGCTTTAGCATGGTTTAAAACTCTCCCATTGGGTTCCATTGAAACCTGGGACGATATGCAGCATACCTTCCTAGGACGATTCACAATCTCCACTGAGATCCCTAGAGATCAGTTCACACTAGCAAAAGTCAAGCAGACTAAAGACGAGCCGCTTAGAAGCTTCTTAGCCCGATGCTACAAGGAATGTGCTTTGATCCCAGACCTGGCCGAGAACGTTCAACTTGTGTGCGCAGTTTCGGCTCTTTCACTGGGTTCCCCCCTGGCCGTTTCCCTATCAGAAGAACCGGTCCGATCCATGGAACAGTTTCGACAACGATCACACAAGTATGTGGGACGAGAGGCTCATTTGGCCGTTGCCGCCAAGCAGGACAAGGACCAAGGATCAAGCCGAGATTCTTATCAGGACCGACATAAAGGGAAAGACAAAGGGCACCACCAGGACCAGCGTCGGCACCCAAAAGGCCGATACAATAACTATTCATCCCTGAACACAAACCCTGGAAAGATCCTGAAAGAAGTGATGCACACCGAGTTCGCAGATATACCAAAGCCCCCACCCCTTAAGGCCTCAGCTCAAAAGGACAAAACTAAATATTGTTCTTTCCATGAAGGATATGGGCACAACAATGATGAATGCATCCAGTTGCGAGACCACATTGAGCAGCTCATCCGAGACGGCCGACTTGGCCGATATGTGAAGAAGAACCGGTCCCAAGGAGGATACAAGAAGAATGACGAACGGAAGAGATCATCCAGCCCTGATGGGGGAAAAGACAAGAAGCGGAAGCGTTCTGCATCCCCCAAGAAAGACGACAACAAAGAAGACAAACCCGGCTCCAGAACCACACCAAGGGTGAGGATAAACATGATTTCAGGTGGATTCGCTGGAGGAGGATTGTCGAACAACTCTAGAAAAAGGCACCTGCGCGAAGTCTACAATGTCGAAGGGGCCGAGTTGAAGACAGTAGCCCAAAGACCCCAAACCCGATCATCACCTTCTCAGATGAAGATTTCTTTGATGACGTGGTTGATCACGATGATCCCTTCGTGATACGTTCCCTAATAGGAGACAGAGATGTTGGACGCGTGTTTATTGACCAAGGCAGCTCAGCCGACATTCTTTTCTACAAGACCTACACCCAATTACTCTTGCCACCAGAATCACTACTCCCCTACTCAGGAGATCTAGTAGGCTTCTCAGGAGAGAGAATTCAGCACAAAGGTTCCTCCAAACCACACTCAGGGTCGGCTTTGAGGTCGATAACAAAGCCGTCTCAGCCAAGTTCCTCATAGTTGACTGCCCTAGCTTATACAACGCCATTCTCGGCCGCCCCTCCTTGAACGCCCTAGGAGCGATTATCTCCACCAAACACCTGGTGATGAAGTTCCCCGGCCGAGATGGGAAGGTGATCACAGTTCAAGGAGACAAATTTGAAGCAAGAAAGTGCTACAACGCTTCCCTCACCACTGCACCCACATCTCAACCAGAGAAGACAGTCCCCAGAGGCCTAGTCCACATGATCGATCTCGACCCTAGAGCCGAGAAGGATTCCAAGTGACGGGAGAGAATTGAACCAGCTGCAAAAACTAAGCCATTCCAAATTGGAGTTTCAGCAGAACAGACGACCAAAATCGGCTGTGATATGGATCCTACCATGGAAGACAGATTGAAATCCTTACTCTCAAGAAATTTAGACTTGTTTGCATGGACTTCGGCTGACATGCCGGGTATTGATCCTGGCTTCTGCTCTCATAAACTCTCTGTCGACCCCAGTGCCAAGCCGGTCGCCCAGAAGAAAAGGAAAATTGGCCTTGAAAGACAACAGGCTGCTAACCAGCAAGTAGAAGAACTCCTCAAAGCCAAATTCATCAGAGAGTGCAAGTATGTCACCTGGCTATCCAATGTCGTCTTGGTGAAGAAATCAAACGGAAAGTGGAGAATGTGCGTAGATTACACAGACCTGAATAAAGCATGTCCCAAAGACCCTTTCCCACTTCCCAACATCGACCAGTTGGTTGACAACTCATCAGGATACCGTTGGCTCTCCTTCATGGATGCCTACTCAGGTTACAACCAGATTCCCATGGACTGGGACGACGAAGAGAAGACGACCTTCATCACTGACAAAGGGATCTACTGTTACACCATGATGCCGTTTGGTCTGAAGAATGCCGGAGCCACATACCAGAGAATGATGACAAAGGTCTTTGGTGATGTAATGAGGAGTATAGTGGAAGTTTACATAGATGACATCATAACAAAGACGGCTGAAGAAAATGACCACATAGCCGACTTGGAACTAGTCTTTGATCGCCTCAGGAAGCACAACATGAGACTTAACCCCCTTAAGTGCTCTTTTGGAGTTCCTTCAGGCCATTTTTTGGGTTTTCTCCTCACCAGCAGAGGAGTGGAAGCGAACCCAGACAAGTGCAAAGCCGTGTTGGACATGAAAAGCCCAACCTGCATCAAGGAGATATAGCAGCTTAATGGAAGAATCACAACTCTCAGTCGATTCATCCCCAAGTCGGCTACAACCTCCCTCCCCTTCTTCCAACTCCTTCGCAAAGGGAAATCCTTCACTTGGACAGATGAATGCGAAGCCGCTTTTCAAGAGCTAAAACAGACTCTGGCAAACCCACTGATCCTAGTGAAGTCGGTCCAAGGAGAACATCTGTATCTCTACATCTCTGTAACCAACCAAGCTATAAGTTCGGTTTTGGTTAAAGAAGATGGGCGCACCCAACTCCCCATTTACTTCATCAGCAAAGCCCTCCAGGGAGCCGAGTTGAGATACCAGAAGCTGGAGAAAGCCGCCTTAGCTGTATTGATCACTGCCAGGAGATCGAGACACTATTTCCAAGGGCACAGAGTCACAGTCAGAATCGACTTACCCCTCAGACTCGTCCTTCACAAGCCGGACCTCACTGGGTGTATGACTGCTTGGGCCTTGGAGTTATCGGAGTTTGATATACACTTTGAGGGACGCACTGCCCTCAAGAGTCAAGTTCTAGCTGATTTCGTTGCTGAAATGACACCCCCTGAAGATTCACCCACTGCTGAATGGATCGTCTTCGTTGACGGCTCCTCCAACAAAAAGGGCGCCGGAGCCGGGATAGTCCTGGAAGGACCTGACGGAGTCTGCATCAAGAAATCTCTGAAGTTTGGGTTCCAAACCTCAAACAACCAGGCCGAGTATGAAGCATGCATTTCCGGCCTCCTGATGACAAAGGAAGTAGGGGCCAGAAAGGTCCTCGTGTGCAGCGACTCCCTGTTGATGGTATCCCAAATTAAAGGAGAATATCAAGCAAAAGAACCACTACTGCAAAGGTATCTGGAGAAGGTCAAAGTATCGAGCGACGGGTTCGAAGAAATTACCTTCCAACACGTCCCCAGAGCCGATATCCTTTCCAGACTTGCAAGCACCAAGAAACTTGGGAACAACAAGTCTGTCCTCCAGGAAGTCATCTCGACCCCACGAATATCAGAACCATCCCTGCTACAGATAGAAGAAACCAACTCATGGATGACACCCATCAAGACTTACATCCTGATGGGCACACTCCCTACAGAGGAAAAGGAAGCGAGAAAACTGAGACGACTAGCCTCCCACTTCACAGCCATCCAAGACAGATTATACAAAAAGGGATTTTCTACCCCTCTCCTCAAATATGTTGATGACAAAGAAGCCAAGTATGTGTTGGCCGAGTTACATGAAGGCAGTCGTGGAAATCACCAAGGAGGTAGAACGCCCGCAAGAAAGGCCCTGAGAGCCGGGTACTATTGGCCGACTCTAGCCCAAGATTCCATGGACTATGCTAAAAAGTGTGAAACTTGTCAGAAGAATGCTTCCATCCACCACCAACCTTCATCTGAGTTGACAACCATGACGACCCCCTGGCCTTTCCATCAGTGGGGAATTGACATACTCGGCCCTTCCCCCCCAGCTCCAGGGCAAGTCAAATTTCTAGTAGTAGCGGTGGATTATTTCACCAAGTGGATAGAAGCAGAACCCCTTTCCTTAATCACCTCAGCCAAAGTGCAGAAATTCTTTTACAAGAATATCGTCTCAAGGTTCGGGATCCCTCACTCCATGATCACGGACAACGGGACACAATTCACTGATAAAAAGTTCAGAGAACTGCTGTCAGACCTGAAGATAAAGATCACTTTACCTCAGTTGAACACCCACAAACCAATGGCCAAGCCGAGTCCGCGAATAAGGTAATCCTCAAAGCCTTTAAACGCAGGTTGGAAAACGCCAAAGGCGACTGGGTGGAGCAACTCGACCATGTACTCAGGGCATACCGCACCACCCCACAGTCTTCCACCAATGAAACTCCTTTCCGACTCACATTTGGAACTGAAGCTCTCATCCCGGTTGAGATTGGGGAGCCGAGTTTGAGGGTACAGAATTTCACCAAGGAATCAAATGACAAGGCAATTTTGGAAGAACTTGACTTTTTGGACGAGACCCGGGCCATAACTCATGTCCGGGAATTAACCTTGAAGGAGCGTCTCGCAACACGACGCAACACAAAGGTAATGGCCAGAAGCTTCCAGCCCGGAGACCTCGTCCTGCACAGAGCCGACATTGGCAACAAGAATGCAGCCCAAGGGAAATTGGCAGCAAACTGGGAAGGTCCCTACAGAGTCGTTGCGGCGACCGGGAACGGAGCATATAAGTTAGAAACCCTTGAGAAGAAGGTTGTACCCAGATTCTGGAACGTAGACAAGCTCAAGACCTATTATTCCTAAGATATTTTCCTGTTGTTTATTTAAACTGGATGCGAAGACCATTTCGGCCCCATAGTAATAAAGTCGGGTACGAAGAGTATCCCGGCCCAATTTTAATAAAACGCATTTGCGACGAGCAACCTGCTTTATACTATTCCTCATTTATCTTCTACTATACCGGATTACCGAACACTTAAAAGGTTCGAGACGAGTGCGTTACAAGCGTATCAACGTTAAAAGCGCAAAAATTAACCAAGTTATGAATATAACGAATTGGTTCGAGACGAGTGCGTTACAAGCGTATCAACGTTAAAAGCGCAAAAATTAACCAAGTTATGAATATAACGGATTGGTTCGAGACGAGTGCGTTACAAGCATATCAACGTTAAAAGCGCAAAAATTAACCAAGTTATGAATATAACGGATTGGTTCGAGACGAGTGCGTTACAAGCGTATCAACGTTAAAAGCGCAAAATTTAACCAAGTTATGAATATAACGAATTGGTTCGAGATAAGTGCGTATCAACGTTAAAAGCGCAAAACTTAAGTTATCCACAACAATTCGAGATAACTGCGTTACAAGCGTATTAACGTTAAAAGCGCAACTTAAGTTACAAAACGGTTCGAGACGACAAGCATTTCGAGCATATTAACGTTAAAAGCGCAATTATATTGATTCAAACGACAAAAACCCAGAATGCGAAAGCGTTCGAGACGAGAATGTAAAAACCAGAAACCATTAACGTTGAACTATTCATACAAAGACAAGACAAATTTTATAAGCAAAAAGTACAAGTTAAAAGACAAAGGGATCATTCTTCATACGGGCCGACTTCCTCCCCAGAGGCTACATCAATAAAAACCCTCTTTTCCATGTCGACCCGGCAGATCTTTCCCTGGAAAACCTCATACTCAGTCGAAGATCCTTCAACCTTCAAACCGGGATTGAGGACCCCTAGCTGCGCCACAGCGTTCCCAAAAGAAGCAGCGCTGATTTGCTCAGAAAGCTTCACCAAGCGAGTCCTCTCTTCGTTGAACTTAGCTTGCGCCTTCTGCAAGTTCTTCTTCAGCAAATCAGACACTGCAGCCTCAGTCATCTCGGCCGCATGAGGGTTCAACCGCAATTGCTCTAAGTCGGTTTTCAGCTCTGCAATCTCTTGCTCATAAGTTTTGTTCTTCGCTTTGGCCGACTTGAGACTTCCCTTGTATTTTAACTTGTCTTTTTTCTCAAGTTCCAACACCTCCTGCGCAGCTTTAAGATCAGCCAAAACAGTATCCCTCTCAGCCGTACGGGTTTCGAGGTCAGCCGAGATCTGCTCAGACATTGGAATGACATCAAGCCTCAGATGCCTTATATACGCCGCATGTTGAAGACACTGACGCTCGGCGTCCATCAAGCCCTCGATCTTGGGGACACTCTCATGGACCGACTTCATAAAGGGATTATAGAGAATACGGTCCACCTCAGGAGTATCCAAGTCGACCTCCGAATCATACAGATTCAACTCGGATTCCTCTGAAGACTCGTCGACCCTAGCTCTCTTATTCTTCTTTTTCTTCTGTATTTTCTTCCTCTGCACTTGGGGTTGATCATCATTCTCACCCTCATGTCCAGTGAGGACAGGATCAACATTGACGACGGGTTGAGTCCCTAGGCCATCCCCACCGTCGGTCCGGGTAAAATCCAAGTCGACCCGGACGTCATCATTACCTTGGGCATTTTGTAAAGCCCTCAATTGCCTCAACGCTGCAGAAGCTATCGAAGCTGCAAAAGACAAAATCAGAATGGTCAGTCGAGACGAAAATAAAAGAAAAAACTCGCAAATAATTAGAATAAATCTCACCAATTCTCGACCCAGTGCTACGAGTCGGACCATCTAAGATTTTCTTAGATGAAAACACCCCACACTCCTCAACCGACTTTTGCAATAACTCCTTTACCGCCGCATCCTGTGGGGACAGAGCCGACTCCGAAACCTCAAAATCGGACGACTTCATATCATAATGATGATCACTCCAATAAATCGGAAAGCGAGGAGTGTTCGAAGATCGTTCCTCCCAAAACGGCTTCACACCCTTGGCCGCCTGAACTTGGAAAAATTCCTGTTTGAAAGTGATGCTCCCCCTCTTGGCCGACTCACAATATGGGGTTATCAATTTTCGGTCCTTGTGACCCCTAAAAGAAATCCAACTTTTCAGAGTCTGCTTCTTCTCCTGGGGAGGATGCTTCCTTAACACTATAAAATAATAAAAGAATAACTTTACAGACGGTGTGAACCCGAACTCAGTTAGAATCAACTCGAAGCACCTTATAAAGGCCCATGAATTAGGATGCAGTTGCGAAGGCGCACACCGCAGGAATTTTAGCATCCGTTCTTGAAAGTCGGAAAACGGAAGCCTCAACTTCACCTTCGAATGGAAAAAATCATAAGTATACAAAAATGGGGTATTGGTCTCGGATAAATGACACACTCGGCCCTCTCGAGGTGGCAACACCACATTATAGGCTTCCTTCATCTCAGTTGAGCTAAAAACCTCCAGGTCGAACAAACGTTCCTGAAAATGCTCGGGGCAGCCGGGTCTATACACTGAACAGGTGCCAAGAACCTCTGGATCCACCTACCTATACCTATCAGCCCACATGGGCACAAAATAATCTCCATCGTTGGGCTCAGCCATATCAACACCTGCAGAGGTGATAGTGTAACAACTACCCTCACCAGAACCAAGACGGCTAGTGCCTGACTGATCAAAAATACTATCATACGAATCCGTCTCGGATTTTATATTATTATTCTCGTCCCGATTCTCCCCCCAGAGGCCATATTTCTCCGCCTCAATATCGAAATCACTTCAGGACTTAACCCCTCATTGTCCCCACAGGATGACCGACAACGTGATTCCCACGACTCAAGTTTCCCAGAAAGAACTTCCAATGAATCACTCTCACTCATTTGCGTAAAAAGAAGAAGAAAGGAGAAAAGAAATACCTGATAGTCGGATACGAAATTTGGGTTGAGAAGCGGATAGTCGGATCGAGATTCGGGATTGCAATCACAGAGAGAGAGTCAAAATAGACAAATGAAGCAAAGTGAAAAAATGGAACTTCTCCACCCCCTATTTATAGGGCCGAAAAGGCCCATTACCGTTCTAGACCAGGAAGTCGAACCGCCGCGACCCAATGCCAAAACGACACGTCACCTGGTATTCGAAGCGTCGCAAGAACCTGAAACGTTTCTGAAAAAGCGAAACGTCGCAACGGTATGTCAGACAGAAACCCGTCCCGGCACAGGGGAGGTAAACTTAGTCCAACCCAGACCTGGATATCTAGTTCCAACGCACCTCTGAAGAAACACTAATGTCTCAGCCCACAGGGGTCATACCAAATGGCCCCGAACGCCGGTTCGAGATGCCAATGCTCCATCTCGAACCAAGGTTAACGCTTCGTCTCGAACCATAACACAGAAAGACGGTCAACGTTGCGTACGCCACAAAATCGTCTCGGCCCATAAATACCGTCTCGAACAAATCAGGTATATTTAAGCTCAAAGTCAACTTTTAAAGTTGACAAGAGTTGGGGGGCTTCTGTTACGGTCTAAACCAAATGCCCAACAGCCGATATGGCCCACACGCTATATTATTATCATATCCGCAAATATATAATAATATCCACACAAAATATAATCATATCTGCAATATCTCATTATATAAAATACAATCATGACATCTATAATTATATGATTACACCTGCATACTTACTCCTTTTGTACAAAGGCCCACTATACAAAGGCCCACTCACTATACAGGGAAAACCCCTATATATAGAGATGACTGACAGATCATCAGGTACGAAATCTCACTCAGTCAATCCCTTTGACTGTTTTACCTATCTAACTTGGGCGTCAGAGTCCATTTGCAGGTACACCCCCCGGGTTCAACTCGGATCCAAGCCTCCACAACCCGGATTCGGATCTGACTTCTCTCCTGCTGACTCAGACCCAGGTTCGAGTTCTACACCAGAACACATACATAGCCCATTATGGATAAATACCATCTACTAGATAGTATCTTGTTTCATATTGTGTTCCATTTGTCATATATTGCACCTTAGGAGAGTATTCTTCCAAAACATCATTAAGCACATCAGATTGATTTGGCGCATTGATGTTCTTGTTTGAACCCGCAACTCCAAAAACTACATATCAAATCCATAAGTCTTGTGAAACCACTTTGAGCATGATTGTATATTTGACATGATCACCTTTCCAAGGTACTGGACAATTTTTTATTCACAATGCATACAATCAATGCTACCTAACATACTTGGAAAACCATGTGTCTCCCCCATTTGCAGTAGGCATTTTATGTCATTGGTATTAGGCTTTCTCAAGTATTTAGCTCCAAATACTTTGTTCACACCCTTTACAAACTTATCTAAGCATTCCACTACAATGCTTTCGCCAATTCAAACATAATCATTCACGTTATTAACATGTGATCCATATGCCAATATACAAATAGTAACAACACATTTTTGTAAGGGTGAATGGCTCATTCTACTAATTGCATCAACACTCATTCGAGAATACTCATCATGATTGCTTAAATCTTGTATAATGTAAAGGAACATATGCTTTCACATTTAGAATCTTCATTGAAATTGGGCCTCTATGTATATTGTATTGTTAAAGAAGTACTCACTAAACAATAAGTTATGCCCTTCTTCACGACTATGGTCTATGTGAATTCTTTTACGTTTGTGTTTGTATGTTTGTTGTTAGACGCATCTCGGTTATCAATCACATGAGTTCCCATACTCAAGCATTTCTTCATAGTCTGAATCATTAAGATTCATTTGTATGATAATTATAGAGTTAAAGATTTGACACAATTTGATAAGATGAGAGAAAAGTAGACAACTAAGTGGTCTGAAAATTCTCTTAAATATTAAGAATAAAGAGAGAGTTCAACATAACAACTAGTTTGACTAACAATTACATTGACTAATGGCTAGTTTCAAGAGTAGCTAGTTTGAATAACGACCGGTTTGACTAACATCATTACACTACATAATTTCATGCTTCTCTCTAATTACGTCACATAATTTCTCACGATCTTACAGTCGTCTCTCTGTCTTTCCATATGTTAAAACCAAACCAACCATGTGCACCGAGTTGGATCTGATTGGATCAGGGTGCAGTTAGTTGTGTGGGAGGTGACCTGAATCGACCCGAACCGAATAAGCATGGATATAATAGGATGGGTTCTGGTTGGATGTGAAAAACATAATAGAAAAAACTCGCAATCTAATAACCAGAAACAACCCAAATTATCAAGAAGAAAACTTAGAACCATAAATGCAGAATCCCTCCCAAAAAAGAAAATGACAGAACAAGCACACAACATAGAGATGATGTTTGTGATGAATCGATGGTGGTCAAGCTCTGATGAAGCACGTGATGATGGTTGAGTTCTAAGGAAGTGTGTGATGACGACTGAATCCACATAAGACGGTGCAACACACGATTGCAGTTCACCGGGATGCGGCAACGACTAGGCTGGTTGTGCAACGCAACAATGAAGGTCTAATGAGAGAGGCACACCGATGGGAGTATTTGGGTGCATGCTTGAAGGAGGAGGTGATGCAAATAGGAAGAAGAGATGTTGAAGGTGTGGCGGAGGGAGACTTGAGGGAGGAGAAATGAGAGATCTGGGGTTGGGAGTCTTGAGATTGAGAGTCTGTGAGTAAGACTGGGGTTTGGGATTTTTGAGTTAAAGATTGGGGTTTGATTATTGAGTTTATCTATGGCGGCAATAATGGTCACTTTTCTAGGATTTGATTTCATATAGGGTTAGGGAAAGCGAGACTGTGAGTGCGAGACCATTGGGATTTGCGGGTTGAGGTTGAAGCTTGAAAGATTTTTTTGGTCAACACTAAAGCCTGAAAGTGAAGATTGAAAATAAGAAAGTCTTGCCCAAAATCAGTGACAATAGTCCAACTCTATTTTTTAACAACTACTCAGGTTGAGTTTGAAATATTAAACCTGTTACTCGAACTAATAACTTCGAGTTCATAATTGTGTGATCCAAAATACCTGATAAAGCAACTTCGGGTCGATCTGGGTCAGTCAGGTTGGCTCAACCCATGATCACCACTACTTCAAATGACATATTCATCCACTTAGGTTCATCTTTCAATAATCATTATGCATATTCTAGCTTGAATTGATCACATTTATCTTGAGAAAAAAAATCACATATATCTCTGCCATGATATCATTCTTGGAGTTACCACTTTTCTTTCTTTGAACAACTGTTTTGTAGCACCCGATTTTTTTTTTAATTATGTTATTCAACCTATGGCATCAAGATTTTAGTTGCATCACTTCCCTCTCGCAAATGGCCACGATGCTTGTTGTCATATTGTCTTTAATCCTTAACAAAAAACAATATGCTTTTTGGTCCACCCCTACAATTACATCCTTTGAGACGTTTAACCATGCTTGAATAAGAAGTGCATCCTCCTCCATGGCGAATCATGCTCTTGATTTTCTTTGGGTAGCTTGTCTTTCACCCTCATCAGGTGTAAAATTTTCCAAATCGACCTCAGGTGTAATATTTTCCTTGACTTTGCTTTGTTTTAACCATTTCAATCTCTCAACCGTCTTTTCTTTTCTTCTTTTCATTCAATATATATCCTTTAATACATTGAAATGAAGTTACATCACCTGTTTTGATTCATGTGTGCGGCTATATATATATATATATGGGAATGCTAATGTGCTCCCACTTGATTTGTAGAAGGAGTGCATTATCAAACTACACCTTTTTATTTAATAAAAAATAACCACGTCTTTCATTCTTTAAAGAATCTAAATTTATGGTCATAAATGTAATTTAAAATTTAATTATTTTTAAAACTTTTATTTATGTATCTTCTTTATTCTTTCTCCAATTAATTTCTATTTCTCATTACTCACTCCTCTCTCCGTTATGCTCCCCCTCCCTCCTTTTATTTTTTCTCTGCACTTCATCATCAATGGGGTCTGAATATATATGGATGTAAAATATATAAACATCAGCCAACCTTTTATGAACAAAATAAATTTCACTGTAACCGTGAGTGTGGGACTCTTGATGGCTGCTGCTTCTCATAAGACCAATTTATTTGAACCAACAATTGTTGAATTGTTGTGCTTGAGGTGAAGCTTATCTTTAGCGGCTTAGTTTATCATCTAGCCCATCGGGATTTGTTGTTGGATTCTGCCCAGGTGGCTTTTCCTCAGTATGAAATGCAATTCATTTAAAAAAAGGTTTCAAGCTTTACATGAAGTGCCTAGAAAAATAAAATGACAGAGGGAGAGAGAGCAGCTGATAGAATGAATGGAGAGAAAAGAGAAGAAGAGATGACCAAAAAAAGAAGAGAAGAAAGAGGAGAGATAAATGAGAAATAGAAATTAATTGAAGAGAGAAGAAAGATGATAGAAAAATAAAAAATTTTAAAAAATAATTAAATTTTAAATTACATTTATGTTCATAAATTTAGATCCTTTAAAGAAAGAAAGATGTGGGTTTTTTTGTCAAAATAAAAGGTGTAGTTTGCTAATGCACTCCTTCTACAAATCAAGTGGGAGTGCATTAACATTTCCTATATATATATATTACAAAATATGCCATATATATCAAAGACGTAAAGATGCACAATACATGGCCCACTTAGTGAATAAAAAAATAGCATGGTTCATATTTTAATACACAAAAGCTCCATATAAGGCCACTTCAATAAGTAAGCAACGGTTGCTTACACAAAGAATGAACCCTAGTGGGTGCTTGCACAAGAAATATTAAGAATAAAAAAATAGATAATAGTAGATAATAAAATAAAAAAGATAATGGAATAAAGAAAATGAGGTGGAATTGAAGGGTTAAATGGTAAATATGAAAAATTGATACGAATCTAATTTAGAAATTTAGAAATTAGAATGAAGGGATAAATAGTGCATTCAATTTTGGAGGGAGAAGTTGAAAGATGGATAACGAGAATGGAGGAGGAGAGAAATACTAGGAAAAAGGGAAAGCCAAAGCACACAAATAGCACCCCAAAATTTCATCCTCTAATCCCTCCATCTATATCTTTTCCTTTCCTCCCAATATCACTCAATTTTGTTTTGTTTTTTCAAATTTATTTTGAGTAGTAGAAGAAAAAGAAAAAAGAAAAAAAATGGGGGACGAGTCGCCGAGGAATAAAGTAAAGTTCTTGTGTAGCTACGGCGGAAAAGTTCTCCCACGGCCCTCCGATGGAGTCCTCAAGTACGTGGGCGGCGAGACTCGTGTCATTTGTGTCCCTCGCGACATCAATTTCTCCGGTAAGATTAAGATTTAAGAAAGATATTATGTTTTGCTCTGTTCTGTTGTGTCTCAAACTCAAACTTTAGAATAAATTAAAAATGTTTTTTTTATTTCTTCAGAGGTTATGAAGAAGGTGAGTGGCATGACTGAATATGATGTAGTCCTCAAATACCAGATGGTTCCTGAAGATTTAGATGCTTTGGTATCGGTGAAAACAGATGAAGATCTGAAACACATGATTGAAGAACATGATCGACATGAAAGTGCAGGAACACCATTGCTTCGTGCTTTCCTCTTCCCTTTGAAGCCAATTTCAGTTGACAACCAACATCAACAACATCAAATTCAAGTTCTTCAACCACCCCCATGTGAATCATATTTGTTAGAACAACGTTATATTGATGTTGTCAATGGCATCATACGTACAAGTCCAAGGGCAAAGCAGAACACGATTTGCTCTGCTTGTTCTTCTCCAAAATCCAACTCCCCAGATGGCCATACTGGTGAATCGCCATTATTCCAGTCTTCCCAACCTGGGCGCCTTTCAACAATGAGTAGAGTGCGAAGCTCTCCTAGCCTCACCAACCTTAACAATAACAACCCACATGATCATGGTGGTCATCATCATTACCCTCTTGCTTATCCATCATCATCATCATCATCATCATCATATAGACCCCCACAAGATCCTCAATTAGGACTAGGAGGAGGGATTGGGATTGGGATGGTAAGGCCACCACCCCAAGTTATGACAGATATTGGTAGAGGGGGTTTTAACTATTATTATTCAACACCTAGACCCCATAAAGGTTATAATGCTCACCAAGATGACTCTGTACCTTATGGTCATGTCATGTTTGAGAGAGTTCATAGTGTGCCTCGGAGTCCTCGAAAATCTATATGGGAGTAGCCTTACAATGTTACATCTGTAAAGCTGATTCAATATAGGAGATGCTAGAAAAGAAAAAAAGAATATAAAATTGTAAAAAATTATAAATAATGTTTTTTTTTTAAAATTTTCTGGAACGACAATGATTTAGTGACCATTTGGTTTAGATTTAGCATCGGTTTGGTTTAAAATATTTTAAAATAAAAATACGATTAAAGTGATTTAAAATTAATTATATGAATTAGGAATTGGACTCCCTATTGAACATGTTTATCATCTAAATCTTGTCGATCAATACTATGTGTATGTTTGATTTGGTGTTGAGAATGGACCAAACTCAAATTTAAACCCTTCAACACATTATTTATTGCATTGAAAACATGATTTATTACATTCCAACGCTAAATCAAACCTTTGTTACATATCAACATTTTTTTGGGTTTTATCAGATTGTGAGAAGCGAATGGGGACAGAATTAGGACATGGTTGATGCTGAAAATACCTGAACACCTTGAGCCTGTGATTTGTGAAAACCAGAGCTTTAGGTGCTTTAGTTACGTTTCACCTTTCGGCTTTTACTCAACTTGAAACATGTTATCATTACCGGGTGTAGAACCAGAAGAATCCGGGAAAAAGGAAATGGTTCAAAATCATCTTGTTAATGAAGCTTAGAAGACTAAGACTGGACACTAGCACATTACATTTGCGGGGATAATGATCACACTAACAATTATGATTGGAACTATGCAGGTTTTTAATGAGGCCTTAAATTTTAGTTTTTATTTTATAATCTTATATAGCATTTTACATATAGAAAAACTATTAACTCCAAATTAATAATTTTTCAAAACATCTCAAAACTTTTGAATAATATTGGTCAGCTAAACATGTCAAATATTGGACTCACATTTGGCTTTTTTATTTTATTTTTTAAAAAATATAATAATTTAAACATAATTTGAATTTTCTCTTATTCAATATTATTCATATGGTTTAAATTTCTCTTTATTTTTAAATATTTTTTATTAGATGCACGATTTGTGAAATAAATTGAACACATAATTTTAAATCAATTTTACCAAAATTAGTTTGCACTATTTATAACGGGAATCAAACGGGCACCAAACTCCTCACAGAACACATATTCGACATGCATATCACTCTAATCTTAAATCGCCATGTTCGCCTACCATGGACAACCTCTTATAGCATGTTTGGTTTATACTCAAACCAACCATATTTAAACGGGACAAAAATTATTCTTTATAGCGTTGGCTCAGATTCACGTTTGAAACGTGATTTTAGAATAAATCAAACACACTATTAATCGATCTTCGACCAAACCCTACAGACAAAGAAGAGCGAAAACAGAAACAGCGCCGCCCCTTATGGGGTTCTTCCCCTCCATGGGAGAGCTCCTCTCCCTCTATGGGAATCCCCCTACCCATTTTAGATGGGTTTTCTCCTCTCTATGGTGAGAGTTATATTTTCTTTTTTTCTCTTTCATTTTTTCACATTCATAGCCTTTGTTCTCCATTTTTTCCACTCATTTTTCTCTTCTCCTTTCTAATCTCCACCCTCTTCTTCTTCATGAGATTATGTCCACCTTTTTTTTTTTCGTTTTTTTAGTTACCTCCGTTTTACTATTTAATAGTCTGTTGGAGCCATTATTAGCATTTTTGCAGCACTGTTTTACACAGGATATGTTGCCTTGGTACACCTCTACCACTGAAGCTCGATTTTGCAGCACTGGTTTACTCAGTTTAGTTGCTGTTGATGCTGTGAAGGTGTTTGCTTTAAGCTGTTGTTGGACTTGTGCTGCTCCGGAAGGAATAAAAAAAATTAAAGAAATGTCCAATGCTCTATCAGATTGTTTTATAATAGTTGTATTTTAGAATTGCTAAATGGTCTATATTGATGAGTATGTGTGCTTGTTTTCTTTTTTTAATCTGTAGTAAACTGCTGTAATATTTTTTATTTAGCATCCTACAACTTATGTAAGTGTCATTTGGCATTCTTCAATGAACTGATATTTTGACCCAAAAAAAAACACTATTAATCTTGTTGACGACACCAGCCATATTAGAAACCCCAAGAAAATAGAACAAATTCACGACAAACAATCAGCCCAAAACCCAGATGCAGACATTGGTTTGTGGTGTTATGAACACACATTTGCTTATATAGACATCGACATAGCAATCATCAAGCAAAGACCATAAAAAGAATTATGGCTCCATGATTCAAAATTTAAAAACCAATCATCTATAGTGACAACCGATGCCTTAAACAACAACACATAACGGTTCATAGACCCAAATACCTTCAATAACACAGATCATAAGTACAAATAATCCAGAAAGGGAGGAACCACATGTCACTTTTGATTTTCCGTAACATAACAGATTAACAGAACGACCATTGTGAGCAGCACATACCGTACAAAGGCCGCCATAAAAATGTATCGATGCACTTGAAGGAGCAAAGAAATCATCATATCATCTAATCTAACTTAGCTTCTTCTTGCGAACTCTTATCTCTTTGAATACATATTTCGGGCTGAATCTCAAAGATAGAAGCAATTAGGAGAATAAAAAAACAATTCCTCTTGGGAACAGTATAAAAGTAAACCAATGATATTGTAGGATTGTAAAGTTATAAAGATAGATTATTTGAAAAGAAATCCAATTGCTAACCAACTATCATTCCCGTGTTTCTTTTTTTCACTTTCAAGATTGCAAAAGCATTGCAAGCATAGTTAAACATAAAAATGCCATTTCATTTCTGCCTCAGGTATTGATAAAATCAATTTATATGAGTCAACAAGGAATACCAAGACATTTTTCAGCCTATAATTTTCACCATAATACCTGTATTTCAAAATCAAAATTTCCAAGGTACAATAATAAGCATCAATGAGCACCTATAAAATGCCTACATGAATCTTCATTGGGTACTCTATAAATGAGACTCCCTCCTAAAACTGACTAAGGAAGACTCCTAAAATCACCTTGCCATATCAAAATAGCCAAGGGACAAACTATATGGCTTCAGGAGGTTGAGTTGAGACTTAGAAAAAACTATAATGGTAACGTATGTCCACTCTCCCATTAACAAAAATCACTACGAATTTAACACAGAAAAACCGTAAAAGAAAAAGAAAAAACTATTAAATAATCTATATAACTCATTTAGAGTCGGTAAAATCTGCATCAATCACATCCCCATCAGGTCCCTTGCCTGATGATTCTGATGGGCCAGACTCACCACCAGGTGGTGCAGGCCCAGCACCTGTAGCTCCTGGCTGGTTGTACAGAGATTGCCCAAGCTGCATTACTTCCTGATTGAGGGCAGCCATGGCATCTTTAATAGCTTGGGTTGACTCACCAGAAACTGCATCTTTAAGCTCTCCCAGTTTTGCTTCAACCTTCTCTTTCACAGGGCCAGGAACCTTGTCTCCAAGCTCCTTCAACTGCTTCTCAGTCTGATAGATGACAGAGTCAGCCTGGTTCTTCGTGTCAATGGCATCCCTCTTTTCCTTGTCCTCCTTTGCAAATCTCTCAGCCTCATTTACCATCCTCTCTACCTGCAGTACATTCAATAGATCATCATAAGCATCACAATTCATAAAAGCTGTCAAATCCTAACTCAAATGTCCCATAAACACAATATGGAAATTTTTTCATAAAATCATATCCAAAAGAACAATTACTATAGACAGTCATTGAGGATACCTCATCAGAAGGCAATGTGCTAGCACCAGTAATGGTAATATCTTGTTTCTTCCCTGTGCCCTTGTCAACAGCAGTGACTGAGAGAATGCCATTTGCATCAATGTCAAATTTCACCTCAATCTGAGGAACCCCACGAGGTGCAGGAGGGATACCATCCAAGCGGAAGCTACCAAGGGATTTATTGTCCCTAACAAATTCTCTCTCCCCCTGAAGGACATTGATCTCTACACTGGTCTGTCCATCAGCAGCGGTAGAGAAAACCTCTGACTTTGAGGTGGGAAGGGTAGTGTTTCTAGGGATAATTTTCGTCATTACGCCTCCAAGAGTTTCCAGACCAATTGATAATGGAGTAACATCCAACAGCACAATATCACTGACATCACCAGCCAAGACACCAGCCTAAAATCATTTCAAAAATTACAAAAAAAAAAAAATCAACATAATATCCTACCCAGAAAACAATATTTTCACATAACACTCTAAAAATTGCTATAAAAATAAAATCAATTAGTTCCTCAATGAAAATAGCTAATCCCACCTGAACTGCCGCTCCAAGGGCAACCACTTCATCAGGATTGACAGTGACATTTGGATCTTTCCCAGTCATCTTCTTTACAAGCTCCTGAACAGCAGGGATACGTGTTGATCCACCCACAAGTATCACCTCATCAAGATCCTTAAACGAGAGTTTTGCATCCCTCAGTGAATTTTCCACAGGTGTCCTGAGCCTGAAATACATAACCCATACAAGTATTAATATACCAGAGTAGTTTGTTCACCAATTGTAAAAGAGCTTCAAGGAAGCAGCAAAATCATAGAGCAGCTCGAAATTCAGTTAGACACATTCAAGCTCAGAGCACTTAAAAATAAGGGAGACGGGGGAGGATAGATTCAGTTAGCATTGCTACCTGTCAAGGAGATCCGAACATAATTCCTCGAATTTAACCCTGGTAAGGGTGGTTTCGATATGCTTGGGGCCATCTGCTGTAGCAGTTATGAATGGCAAACTGAAAACATCACATTAATAACTCAGTTATTTGAGCAGTGGTTAAGAGACACACTCAGAAACTAATGGAATGGGGTGTAAATTTCTCAATGGCAATTGAAAAAGTAAATACCTGATGTTTGTTTGAGTCAATGATGAAAGCTCCATCTTTGCTTTCTCAGCTGTCTCAGTGAGACGCTGAAGAGCTTGTTTGTCTTTCAAAAGGTCAATGCCTTCATTTCTCTTGAAGTCTGCAGCCAGCCAATCAACAATTCTCTACAGCCAACGCCCAACAGGTGATAACAAAAAACAGTCAAGTCAGCAATCACAAGCTATCACAACATAAACCAATCTATAATGCTAAAATAAGAAAGAAGTCCAACCTTATCAAAGTCATCACCACCCAAATGTGTATCACCAGAAGTAGACAACACTTCAAACACTCCATCACCAACCTCAAGCACTACAATGAACCAGTCCATATATATACATCAATCCAAACAAACAAAACTTGAAAGCTAAAACAAGTGCAAGTGAAGCGAATTCCAATACCTGAGACATCAAAAGTACCACCTCCAAGGTCAAACACCAAGATTGTCTCATTGTTTTTCTTTTCAAAGCCATAGGCCAAGGAAGCAGCAGTTGGCTCATTGATAATCCGAAGAACTTCTAAACCAGCAATCCGGCCAGCATCCTTTGTAGCAGTCCTTTGAGAATCATTGAAGTATGCAGGCACAGTAACTACAGCCTTAGTCACTTTATCATTCAAAAATTTGGAAGCATCATCAACAAGTTTCCTCAAGACCTATTAAAAAGAGACACCAAAACACTTAGCAACAACATATTATATTAAGAACACAAAAACACACGCCCATCAAAGCAAATTCAAAGCTTTTACCTGGGCAGAAATTTCTTCAGCAGCAAATTGCTTGCCAATAGCTGGGCAATCGAGTTTGACGTTACCGTTCTCATCCCTGATGACTTTGTAAGAGACCTGCTTCGACTCTTCGTCCACCTCCGACATCTTCCTCCCAATGAACCTCTTCACTGAGAAGAAAGTGTTCTCAGGGTTAACCACCGCCTGACGCTTCGCGATTTGACCTACAAGCCTGTCGCCGTTCTTGGTATAGGCCACCACAGACGGCGTGGTTCTCTGGCCCTCGGCGTTGGTTATGATAGTAGGTTTGCCACCTTCCATGGCGGCGACGGCGGAATTGGTGGTTCCCAAATCGATACCAACGACTTTCTCATTGACGACTCTGAAAGTGTAACCCCTTCTGGTATTCTTCTTCTTTAGCTTCAGAAATGCGGTGTTATTGTTATTTGAATTTAGTCGCTGCCCTAAGAATACGGTTCGGTGGGAATGAGCGGAAGTGGAAGTGGATTTGTTGAGTGAACCAGCGAAGTAAGGGGTTCCGAGACCGATTGAGGAAGCCATGTGTGAAACCTAACCCTAATTTGGGGAAGAAAATTGAGAATTCAGAATTCTGGACTGGGAGTGGGAAGGGATATGGTGGTGAGTTAGTATTTTTATAAAAACAGAAATTAGAATATTCTGGAAAAGAGATAGATATAATAATTTTAATTTTATAGACAGACACGGCCGAAAACAGAAAAAACATCAAAACCTCAGAGGAAAGGCCCAGCTAACCGTAGAATTTTCGTGAAGCAACATGAATGACGTGGCCAACAAATTGACCGGTAGATTAGCAGTCTTTTCTTTTTATATACCAAAAATCTAAAGTGCTAAAAAATCAGTGATTTTAATTAACTTTTAATTAATTTAGAGAACATCTGAATTTCTTTTTTTTTTAATTAACTTTGAAGCAAACATGAGAGGAATGCAAGAGAATGAACTCCATTACCAACCTTCTTTATTTTAATAGCGTTTATTTCTTTTGATGTAAAAATCGGAGAAAATAAAGAGTATATTTCATAAAATTAGGTGAAAAATTAGTTACAAGTTAGAAGCAAACTGAAAGTTAAAAAATTGGTTGATTTTTTTAAAATGTTTGGTAAAAGTAACTGAAAATTATAAAGTGACATATAAGGACATTATTTCAGCTTTTTGCCGGTTGAAATGTCTTACCAAATTTGTAAGTCATTTTAATTAGATGAAAGCTGAAATTAGACGCTGAAATTATTTTCTATTTTCATCCAATTTTACCAGATAATTTCAATCAAATCGGCTAGCTTTTCATTTTTCAGCTAACTTTTTATTTAATTTTATCAAACACACTCAAAATAACATTTTTCATTATTTCAATAAAAAAAGGAAAGTGGTGAGAAAAAACCACCATGGGGTCCAACGTTTCTACTTTTCATAGGACCAAGCCCATCAATGAAGGAAACTGGAGAATCACACATATATATTTCTATAAGTTCCTAACTAACCTATATCTCCTGTTCTCAATTTGTGGATTTTCACTACATGTAACCTTTCACCCTTAGCTTAGTTGTCAATGATATGAAATGAAGACCACCCTGCCAAAAATCAAATATCCTTAAAGTGTCCAAGAGAAATGCATGTGTTGAAGGGGAATAGGGAGGAGAGAAAGGGAATAGGGTGGATAGAAGTATATATTTTATTTGTTTAGTAGGAGAGAAACCAGACTCAAAAAACTTCCCTCTTAAAGAGAAGAGAAATAAGAGTGGAAATTCATTCTTACACTCTACTTTACTCTATTTCTCCCCTACTAAATCAGATGAGAGAGAAATACCACTCTATTTCAACCCTATTTCACCATTATTTCTCTCCAAAAGATTCTAAGCAACACAAACTCATGGATCCATAATTCGTGCATAAACCTTGTTGAGATCTCATGGATGAGGCAACTCTTCCAACACAAGGCGGGATAGTGAAATGGTGTTGTTGTCAATGATCTTTTTCATGAGAGTGAGAGAAGCTTATTGGATTTCAAAGTGTCATGTGCAAGGAAAGGGAAACTCATCTCACAAGGAAAGGGTTATGAAAATGCATCTAGTTAGTTAATATTTTTATAAAAACAATAATTAGAATAAAAAATCATACTAAGTTGGAAAAATAGTCAAACTTCTGTAATATGGCTATTCTAAGGACTTTTATAATATATAATAAAATAATTATTTAAATAATATAGTAAAGAATAAATTTTATGAATAACATAAATATATTGTATAAAAGAGATAGATATACATAGAGCAATCAAGTTAGCCTTAGTGACAATAATATAAATCTTCCTTTTGAGTCAAAAGAAGTTCTAGAGCTTAATACATGGGAGCAATAAACTCAGCCTTTATCAAGTGATTGGTTCAAGTGGTACATGCTTAATTTTCCTTAAGCAATGTCTCAGGTTCGATTCTTGTGTAGAGAAAAAGCCCCCGCGGGGAGAGCTAGCCCCACCATGATGTGGATGTTCCCGACATAACTCTATAAGTTTGATTAATTAAAATCACATTTTACAAAAATAGTTATTAAGTGGTGTAACTCTACAAGTTTGACACCCGGTGTCAATTGATCCTGTCCATATGTGTGTGTGTGTAGATACACACGGAGAGAGAGAATGATTCAACTTACACCAGTGAAAAGTCTTATAACTAAGGATCATAATTGTAACCAAAAAGAGGGCCACAATTTTTTTTAATTAAAATGGGTTTTATAGAAATGGTGATAACTCCAATACCGTCAATAAATTATGGGTATCGATACAGTTCATGAGTTGTCACACTCTTATTAGGTCGTGTTTAATGCACTTGTTATGTCAGCTTAATCTTTTAAAATTTTCTTAATTGCTAAATCATCCATTGGTTACCTTTTGATAATTAATAAATAATGTGCACACATTGCCCCGACACACTCCTCTTCTTTCTAGTGACAACAAGATTAGATTCCAGGGAACTTCTCCCTTACCGCCAGCCATGGCAGCAGCGGCCACGACACATCAACCGCCTGCCGAAGTGCATCCATGTACGATCAAAGAGCGCAATGCCGCCAAACCTACGCGTCGTTGTTCCCTGTATGCTTCATCGCATCGCCAACAACAATGGTCGTCGCCCTAGAGTCGTTTGCCACACCAAAATCCACCCGCGGGCGATGCTCTTCCTTTTTGCGAGATCACCAATACCATTAATTCATATTCTCGTCTTCCTCTCTTTTTGTGGAAAGCAACTGTGACATGGGTTCTTGGCTCTTCTCATTCACTCATCACCATGTGCTTAAACACAGAATCCTTAGAAACCATATTTGGGTGCTTTGAGGAATGATGCATGATCTGAATCTATCCTTGTGGAAGAGATGGATCAATTTGCACATATAGAGTTTCCCTATGGCTTGGTGGGTGTAGAGGTATGTGGTGAGGGTGGTGCTAAATTGGCCTTGCCCAAGTTTCTTGCAAAGGGAGTTTTGAGCGACAAGGAATCGAGGGAGAGGGAGTTTTGAAGGGATGAATAAATGAAAAACTGAAAATTTAAATGCTCATTTTTAAATACAATAAAAGAATTGGGGTCAAATTACAATTACTATTTTAAGTTGAGGTGTTAAGAATTTAACCACGTGTATCAATACCTTGATGACACATCTAGGTACTCATATTTTATAAAATGTATTGAATAATCTACCTTTATAAATTAAAATGCAGAGAGTATTTTTTAGGACTTTAATTTTCCTTAATTATTTTCATTAATACAATTAACAGGCCTCTCATAAAATAGAAACGAATTAATGCACTTATTCATATATCTTTAATTTACGAAATCCAATTGCCTCTCTCATTTGGGACCCAAATTTGCTGCAGTCACCAATTTGGTGCATTCACGCAGTTATCAAATTCGGGTTATCCGATCTTGATCGGACAGTTTAGATGTCGAAATGTTTAAATCATATTTAAAAAACATCCCGACATCTGAACCGTCCGATCTTGATCGGGTGACCCAGATTTGCTGACTGCGTTAATGCACCAAAATGGTGAATCTCATTTGTATGTTTTTTTAATCCTTTTAATTAAAAGATAATTCCTTAACACAAAAAATTAATTAAAAAAAGAAATATAATTTTTAAGATAAATATTTTTATAATATCATTTATTTTTCAATTAAGAGAAAAGGACAAGCATTTTAATTTTTACTTATAGTTATGCCTTCTCTTGCAAAAAAAAAACTCATACTTGTTCTATTATCTTGCCTTTGACTAAAAAAATTCAATTTGACTGAGATTGGTATTATGGTCACTGACATATCATATAATCCTGAACTCAACCTCGGCGTTGGCCCAATAATAGCTAAAAGAAATCATCATGTTAAGCAAGCTTATTTATTCGTAAATTTGGCCTTAGCCCATAAATTTGCCAAAATATGAAAAACAACCAATTTGTTTCATTGTCTGCTATGCAAATGGCTAAAATTAAAACGAATCTTTTATAGTATTATATTTATACCCCAAGCATAGCATGAACATTGGACACAATCTCCATTGCTAAGTAACCACTGTCTACTAACTAAAAGTTATATTTGTGAAAGAGCTAATAGTCTAATACTATTACTAGTAGCATATTGGTAATGCTATTAATTGAAGAGAAAGAGACCCTTTCCTTCAATTTATATATGGTCATTCAAGGAAGCCAGTTTTTGTGAGAACAGCATTCCTCACTTTGCTAAGATCCCTACCTTTGAGGGTTCTCCCAACACCTTCTAAAACAGAAAATGATGATATCTGATTCCTTGCAAGCCTTCTATCAATAAGTTCATGTGGAGGAAGCTTGGAATCATCCTCATCATCACTATCCCTACCACCATCACCATCATCTTCAGAGTGATACAAATCATTGTCACCACCAGACCTTGAAAATGAAACATTCTTTGTGGTCTTTTTTTGGTTATTATTCCTATAAATCTTTGACCAGTCAGGAATGTTGATAGGTGCTGATTGCTGATGATGAACCACCTTAGCTTCATGGAAGGAACTACCACTACCACTACCACTGCTATTGTGATTGCTTGATCTTGGGATCATTTTTGGTGCAGTTGAGAGGTGCCTAGTGATGGGAACAGAAGAAGAGGGTTCTGCTTTGTCTTTGTGCTTTGGAACTCCAGAGGTATAATCAGTTCTGTTTTTGAGAACATCCCAAACTTCTTCTTCTTCAAATTCTCCATCTCTCAATGATTTCCATATCCCACTTCTATGCTTAGCTACACTATATTTGTCTTCCATGTTAATTAATCAATTCCTGCATATTCCACATAACCCAAATCAGAAGAAACTCTTTTTAAGTGATTGAATTGGAAACTCTGATTAATTTTCCACAACAAAAATAAAAACCAGAAAAAAAGGAAAAGGATTGGAAATTGAGGGAGAGAAAAAAAAACAAAGATGTACAAATAAAAGGGGAAAAAATCAAAGGAGATGATTATACAATAGGATATTTGATATTTCATAAAGGAAACAGAACAGAAAGTGCATTTTTTTTTATTCCCTAGGGTACCAGAAGCTTCAAAGAACCCAACTTTACATTGATTCTAAAGTGATTTTCTGGAATGTGCAAAGCAAAATTCAAATTAGAACTGGGTCAGTTTCAATTGTGAAATACCAGAATTTGAATTTGACCATGACCCTGTTGTTTCCTAAATTCAAAAGTTTTTCTTACCTCAAAATGTTTGATGATAGATTCTATGGAGAAGCAGCAACAGGTTCCTAAGGGGCAAGGATTAGAGACAGCCCTGAAACTTGTCCTTAGTTATCTATCCCCAAATGATGGATCTCCACGTATTCAACTCTTGCAACCTAAAAAGATCATAACTTTGTTACAAAGTAGATAGGGAAAAGGAAGTAAATTTCTTTTACTGACTCTTTCACTAACCTTACCTGATAAGTACAGAGGAATCTGTAACACAAATATTGAGTTTTATAGTGGTGTTGGGGTGTGGGGGGTGGTTCATTTCATTCAATAAAGTAAAGAATCTTTGCCCTTCTGATAGCACACCAAGGACTCAGGTTTGGTTTTCTACATTTATATCGTTCATAAAGGCACTTGCACGAGTCCATCCATTTTGATCTTTCATTCTTTAATTTCACAATGTGAGGATTTAAACAAAAACATTGGCTTTAAATGGCGCATGGGGTTAAATTGTGAATAATGTTTGGTCATGTCATGTAATAAATTTCTAGAGTTTGCTTTAACATAAGCTGAGTCATGAATATATATATTGAACAGCATATACTTGAATGAAATTCCTACAGAAATGAAGGCACACAGCCATTCCCTTCTTTCTTGTGAATGGACGGCTAATAGATAAAGACTGGCTATTGTCAAGGAAACAAACAAAAGAGTCAAAGTTTTCAACACAACAATACAAATGCTAGGAATTTGTGTAAAAAATAATAATGATAATAATAATAACAATTTTTCCAAGATGTGCAATATTGAGTAAAATAATAAATCAAAAGTGGAAAGGTTTTATTGAAAAATGCAACTATTATATCATGAGTTTAATATATGTACACGGTCAGTGTAAAGAAGTTTTACACATACATCCAATAATGTGTTGTCACATCATTTATTGAATTTAATAATACACGAGGTGTCATATTCATTAAATAATGTGGCAGCACACTACTAGATGTATGTGTAAAACTTTTTTACACTTATAGTATATACTAACTAAATCCTTATATCATTCAATGCATTGATAATATCAAATGTTATATTTTCTAATAAAATCTTTTTATTTTTTATTTATTATTTATGTAATATTGCACGGGTTAAAGAAAACCCTAATAATAATAATTCACACACCATACATGTTACACAATCATTTTTGTTTTTTTTTTCCTTTTTTTTTCAAATTTATTTTCATGATAATTAACGGCATATCAAGCAAAGATACCATAGCACTGCTATATATCTAATAAAATAATAATGGTAAAAAAATGTAAACCATGAAAAGGAAGAGAAGGAGAAAGAAAATCAGCCCACGGAATGGCTTGGCTTTAATTGTCAAAGATTTTAAAAATGAAAAAACTGTGTAAAAATAAAACCAAAGGAAATGGTTCCGGGAAGTTTCTGCTATTGAGAGTGGCCCCACATGCACCAATTGCCAAGCCACCATTCAACGTATATGGATATCAATTATCCAAAGTTTGAGACAAACACAAAACAGAATATTGTAAGTGAAAACCTGCACTCTCTCAGGCCAATCAACATTTTCTCTAATTATACTATTAAATAATTCAAACTTTGAAACATTTAATAATCCCATTTTTATATATTCCATTACATCCCTTTTCATTAATCTAATTCTAAACATAATCTTAGACAAAGAATCTTGAAAGAATCCAACCTGTTGGAGCAGAATCTTTGTTAAAGCTCAAATGTACACATAGCAATATGAAACTAAGATGGTTACAAAGTCCTTCAAAATCCTAACATCATAATTGTCATTGTGATTACATACAGTAATTTAAAACAATACACAGTGTTGTTAACAAATATATTAGTGCACAATTAAATGATGGTAGTCTCACCTAAGGAGGATCAACAAGGCTTCCCCTTTTCTTCCTGCAAAGCTTTTGTCTAATGTGAAACAAAAAATGTCTGGATGTTATTGGAAAGATGTGCAACTGTTATACAATGAAATATACAAACATACATACACATATATAATAGACAATAGCATTAAATGCTATGTTTAATATAATAAATAAATATGTTAGAATTTAATCAATATATAGTAATAAAATCTACTTGATATTGCTATTCAATGTTACATTTATTAAATATAATATATAATAAATATTATATTATATTAGTATAATATATATATTAAATGCTATAATTAATATTTTTATTCATTTATTATCTTACCAAAAAATAATTAATATTTATTATTATCCATTTAATATCATCAGTATATATATTTTACATTTATTACATGTAATAAATTAAATGTTATAAGAAATATTTATTATATTTCATTAAGTTTTATATGTCAAAAGCTCCCAACTAAATATATTCATTTTTGGTTAAATTAATTATTTGGTATTTATATTTTAACTATAAAATTAGTTTTCTTTATAGTTTAATATTATAAATTATTTATTAATATCATTATAATTTAGAAAAATTAAAAGTGTTTCTTATAAATTTTAATATAAATTATCCATGCAATATTTTATATTATGTTTCAAATAAAAAATAAGTAAAATTAACTTTATACTACTATTATTAAATGATATGATTATTAAATATAATATATGAGAAATATTATATTATATGAGGCCAATATATTTATTAAATACCATATATAAGAAATATTTTTATGATGCGTCTAATGTGTACTATTATTATTTTTAAATTTTATATTTATGATATGTATTATATTAAATATTATAAAAAACATTTATTACACTTCAATAAATTTTAAATATAAAATATAAAAAATTATTTTACAATTTTTTATATTAGACGGGAAAAAAGTCCTTATTAATTATTGTTTGGTTAAGTTAATTTTTTGTTCTTACATTCTTACTATAATATAGTAATAAAATTTACTTGATATTACTATTCAATGTCGCATTTATTAAATATAATATATAATAAATATTATATTATATTATTCTAATATATTTATTCATTTATTTATTATCCCACTAAAAAATAATTAATATTTATTATGATGAATATGTGTCATCATTGTCGATTTGTCGTCATCATTATCAATTTTACATTTTTTACTTGTAATATAATAAATATTATAAAAAAAATTCATTACATTTCATTAAATTTTATATGTCAAAAATTCCCAACTAATTATATTAAATTTTGGTTAAATTAATTAATTATTTGGTATTTATATTTTAACTAAAAACTTAGTTTTCTTTATAGTTTAATACTATAAATTATTTATTAATATCATTATAATTTATAAAAATTAAAAGTATTTCTTATAAATTTTAATATAAAATTATCAATGTAATATTTTATATTATGCTTCAATTGAAAAATAAGTAAAATGGAATTGATACTACTATTAAATACTATATTTATTAAATAAAACATATAAGAAATATTATATTATATGAGGCCAGTATATTTATTAAATACCATATACAAGAAATATTTTTTATGATGCATCTAATATGTACTATTATTATTGTTATTATTATTATTATTATTATTAAATTTTATATTTATGATATGTGATATATTAGATATTATAAAAAACATTTATTACACTTCGTTAAATTTTAAATATATAAAAATGTAAACTTATTATATTATTTTTTATATTAGACAAGGTAAAAAGTCCTTGTTATATTTTGGTTAAATTAATTTTTTCGTTTTACATTTTTACTATAAATTTAGTTCAGGGTATAGTTTAAAATTATAAACTATTTAACAATGTCTTTATAATCTTGAAAATTAAAAGTGATTCTTATAACGTTTAATATGATATAACCATATAATATTTTATACTATACTTCAAATAGAAAATAATTAAGTTTAATTCATTTTATAGTAAGGTTAAGTATGCTTTTGGTTTCTATAAAATTAATAAAATTTGATTTTGGTCCCTATTTAAATTTTATTTTATTTATTTTTAGTCCTTAAAAACATAAAAACCAGGGACTAAATTAAAACATAATAATCCAATTATATTATTTAAAGAATTTTGGGATTTTTAAAATAAACATTAAGTTATAGAGATTAATTGAATTTCATAGGGATAAAACATAATTAATCATTTTATATTATTTAAAGACTATAAGAATTTTTAAATAAACTTTAAATTATAGAGATTAATTGAATAAATGTATGTGTGGATCGGATGTTTTGCATGTGTCTATCTATCTACATCTTATTTATATATAAAATTAACTTGAATAAGACTATTAAGTGTTATAGTGTTGAAATATATGAAATGTTATAAACAATGTCTATTAGAATTCACTAAAAATTATTATTACCAAATGTTATGTTATTACATAAAAACTTATTTCATTAAATTTCAAAATTCAAAAACTCTTAGACAATTGTATTAATTTAAAAATAATAATAATTTGGTATTGTTTTTTTAAAATATAGTTAGTTTTTTCATTTTAAATTATTTAAAAATGTAAAAAAATCCTTATAATTAGTTTTAAGCAAAATCTTTAACTTGCTAATTCTAGTAAATACCATTATTTAAGATAAGACAGCAATGATAAAAAAGACAATTGGCTTTTTTCATTCTTATTGATATATATTTAAAGACATTGTTGGTTATAAATATCCAATAAATCAACACAAAATAATTAAGACATATTTGAGGAAAGACAATTATTTTAAAAGAGAAATAAAGTGTTCAATAAACTTGCTAGACATAATGAGTTTTGATATATCAGAATTTTCAATTGACAAAGCAGACTGCAATTGTGGGAAGAGCTCCCAGATTCGATCCCCACTAAACACACTCTTCGAAAGAAGTAAAAAAAACAGTTTTCATATATTCATTTTCAACAACCGTCAAAATAGTAGATATTTGTTATTGTTGATATATATGGTGGGAATTATCATTACACAATTTGTTTAAAATAAATTATTTAACTATTTCAATATATTTTTTATTGTATTTCACATTTTAAAATTAAAAGTAATAAAATTTCATTTATAAACATGTTCTTTTCATTTTTTAATTATAATCACCTTCACGCATGTCTTTAAAAATTATTAGTTATAAAATATTATAAATATAAAATATAAATAAACATGTATAGTGCATAAACTTAAACATTATTTTTTTTAGTTTTGTTAATGACTGTATTGAGGAAATTCATTAAGGTGTATTAGAAAATATGATATTAATTATATTTGTAACGTTGCATAATCCAATAAAAAATATTTTTTATTTGTTAATAGTTACTGTATTACTTTTTTTAGTTGGTCCTGAAGCACAATAGATACTCCCTCCATTTCTTTTTATCTGTCGTTTTAGAATGTAAAATTTGTTTTTAAATAAGTGTCGTTTTTCATATACCAAGACAACAATAAATGCTAATTTTTCAACTTTACCCTCTTCCAAATTTGTTAAATGGTGGAGTATTTATTGCATATGACTAGAAATGGTGGAGAACTTTAAATGTTTTAATAAGAGAGAGAAAGGGTATATTTGTAAACAATGGAACTAAAAAAACACATTTATTGCATTCCTTAATCTATATGTAAAAACCTCAAACAACAGATAAAAAGAATCGGGAGTATATGTTTGCCAATCTCCTTGAGTGTTCTTCAGCCACAATTGGAGTTTACGCGGAAGACAAGGTATAGCTGCCATAAACATTAATAACGAGTGAAGAGTGAAGACAGATTCCTATGTTTAGCCAAAAGTTGACATAATTGATGATGGGAATGTAGGCCAAACCACAAGAATCAAGGAGGAACATTTGTTTCATGTGTTTTCAAAGTGATCGATGGTAATAATCTTCGATCTTCATTAGACTCAACTGAGTCAGTCTTTTTTTTTTTTTGGTTAGCCTTTTCCTCCACCTTCAGCTTTATTTTATTTTTGAAATATGGATTATATGAATGAAGCTATTTAAAGGAAGCTGCTATAATTTAAAACTTAATAAAGATGTTTGATTTTTTATTCAATTTAAATTGTAATCTTACTTTATTCAAATTTAATATAAATATTTTACTAAAAATTAATATAAATATATTTTTTGTTATATACTTTAAAAATTGAGATAATATATGTTTTGGACCACGATACCACGGCCAGGGTTGAGGCACCGACGTATAACATCAACCGACATAGCCTGAGATCATCCGACATCGTTATATGTGAACACATACAACATCCGAAGTCAATAAGGGTAATTCATCCGTTTACGACATTCGTCATATACTCCAACTATAACTGATATACATGTCGGTACGATACATCACGGAACAAGGTATATCAAAGCGCGTGTATACAGACCCAGATTGGCATGTGACCGTGATTCTAGGGATCCGTTATAACTGTCTAACGAACTTTCCCGTCAAATTGTCATTATAAAAACCCCGGTGGTGCATCTTCCAGGTACACTTTTCATTATAATATACTGTTACTCTATCGGAACGTACTCTTTTGACTTAAGCATCGGAGTCTCTGCAGATGCACCACTAGCAACCGCTCGCTACCGTCGTGTAACCGTCGTCTACAACCATTCTTGAAGATACGGAAAGATCAATATATTTATACAACAAAAACATTCAATAACTTGTACGACACACTTTTTCTCTTTATATCTCTGCATCACATCACATCTCATCCCACACTTCTCTCTCTTTTATCTCTTTGTCTCTTTTTGTTGTAAATGTTCGTTGTACAAACAACATTTCTCTTACAAATTATAGATAAACTGGTAGTTTTCACTTTTCATATTTTACATTTTAGTCCTTAACTTAGTTAGCATAATGCATTCCTAACTTTTAAAATATCATCCACGTTAGTCCCTGAATTTATCTCTCCGTCTTACACATTAGTTCAATTGGTTGAATGATACTGATAGACAATTGATGTGTCATATTAAATAACATTATGGATGGATAAGGACTAATGTCAATGATTTATAATATTATAGAGACTAATTTGCAGGGATTAACATGATGAACATATATTGCATAAATAGATGCTATTGTGAACCAACCATGATAATAGTCATGTATGTAGCTTCTAATTCTTGTATGTTATTATGGCAATAGCCGGGCCCAAGGGGGAGGCTCGGCTTTAGGCATCCCCATTATAAGACCTTAAATTTTCTATTGGTATATATCTTACATATTAAAATTAATAAAATTTTTATATCAAATACATAAAATATCATTAACTTTTATTTGTTAAAAATATATTTCCATTTTTTTAAATAGATATGTTATGTGAGGTCTCTTATCTCTTATATGAATAGGCTCCCAGTTTATAATTTGCTTTAGACCTATAGAAGTATTGGACCGGCCCTGCCCAATAGCATGCATGCATGTAACACATCCCTACCAAAAAAAACTACAAATTGTGTTCCCAATACAATTGAAAATCTTCCTAAATCATTTATGAGTTTAATGAACATACACTATTTGTGTAAAAAAAAGTTTTATATTATTGTCTAATAATATATTATCACACCATATTTATCGAATATAATACTTGATGTGTTATTAAATTTAACAAATGATGATAACACATCATTAAATGATAATTTAAAGCTCATCCATTAATTTGTGATCCTTGTCTCCATCACGCACTTAAGTTAAAAGGGATATACGTTGTTAACTGAGTGTTAATGTGTCATAGATATTATTCATTATGGAAAAATAATAATTAAATATTATTCACTATTTTTCTTTAATTATATTTTATTTTTTTAGTTTAAGACTAAATTCATTTCATTATATTTTTATTTAAGTAATAATTTCATGAAGAGTTTAGACCTTCATATGATATATATTTATAATTTAGGTATTAATATGTTTTAACCTAAAATTTATCTCTTCACATGACAAATATTTATACCCATAATTTATATATTAAAATAATTTTATATAATTTTTTTTCACGTGTAAAATATATGTTTGTGGGATCAACTTACTCCAGGAGTAATTCTTAATTAGCAAAGTTACTCTATTTAATAACTTTTTTAAACATTAAATTTTATAAAGCCAACCGTTATATTGAAAGTTTTTATTAAGTAGATCAAACCTATAAAATTTAAAAAAATTTAATACTTTATCAAATTTATTTTTTGGGTGTAAACCATAGATATCCCCTTTTACCAGAGACAATTCTATTTGGGACTTAGTCACAGTTAAGACTCCTCACTCCTCCTGAAGAGTGTGTTTAGTGGGGATCGAATCTGGATTATCAAATTATTTTAGTTTAAGTAATATATAATACACTTTTTAAAATATAAGTAAATATTTACTCTAAGATTACATATCTATGAATGTGATGTACATAAAATCTAGTTTTGTTTATTGAAAAAAAAAAAGAGCTACCATCACCACTTAAAATCCGTGCACAGTAAGAGGCCATCCACCACCTTTGTATTCTTTTATAAATGGATAGATATAGAAGGTGTGGGATAGAAGAAAGCACATAGAAAAGTCAAGATTCTCCTCCCATGTGAATATGGCATCATGGAGAAGGTAAAATATTGGTGCACTGGACTGGTTACTTACGCTGTGTTTAGTAAAGAGGAAAGAAATAAGGTAGAAAAAAATGAGTGGAAAAAATAAATGAGAAATATTGAAGAAATTAGGGTTATATGGTAGAAAAGAAATAGAAGGAAGAGAAATAGAGGTACAATTGAGAAAGACTAAAATAGCCAAAAATAAATATTTTTAAATAAAATTTATAAAAAATTTAAATATTTAAACTTTGTAAATAATATATATAATAATTTATGTAAAATCCTAAAATACATATTAAAAATTACTGAAATTTATAAACTAATAAATTTAGTTAATTAAAAAAAATAAAATTTTTAAAATGATATTTGTATAATGTTAATAACACGTTGAAAAAATAAAATAAAAGTAGGAAACAACGGGCCTTAATTTGTTGTCCGAAACATGCAACGTATGTGGTTGGACAATTATACATAAAAGAAGAGAGCACTGTTATCCGGAAATTTTTATTCTATTCTCTTTTCTACTTGGCACAATTTCTTCTCATTTCTCATCACATTAGAAAAAAAATTTACAGTTATCAGACCCACAACATTTTTTTTCTTTCTTTTCTTATTTTTACCATACCAAATTCTTCCCAATTTATTTTTCCTCTCCTCCAATTTTTTCTCAACCAAACTCGTTTAAATTTTGAAGCATTAATTCATAATCAAGTTCTTAGAAGTTAGAATTGATTTTAAATTACATTCCTTCAACATATTTCATAGAATCTATATCATTCATTCTCAAGTTTGATCTTTAAAATTAATTTTACTCAACTAACCTTTTCTAAAATATTATTCCTTTAAAAATAATTCTATTCAACTATAAATTAAAGATACCCTTATTAAATTATTGTCGCCTGCTGATTGAAAGGTTACGAAGAAAGGAACTTCCATCGCTTAAAATTCTGATAGTACGTATGAATACTTCAAATTTAATAAATTAATTGTAGATTATAGATAGACTGTTAATTATTATAAATTTGAGTGGTTACCTCTTAGCCCTGTGGAAATGGGGGAGTAACAGAGATTTTTCGACTTTAAGAATCCATGTTTTATATTATTATTATAGGTACAACTTGAGAAACTTATAAGAAGTGTGATATTAGCCTCAACTTGGGAAAATTTTTTTTACTGAAAGCTAAAATTTGGCACTTTTTTCTGACTCACATCTGATTGTGGTAATTGACTAACTCGGTATGACTCAGTATTAGGGGTTTCAATTAATATTTTAGTTCTACTCACAGTTTTCCACTTTTTTATTCTTCATAGATATATAGATAGTGGCTGTTATATAAATTATATTATTTTAGTTTTTTTTGTCAATAGAATATATAGTCAGAGACAGTTACAAAGCTTAAGGATGTTAAATATAGAGTATTACAACAGTGCACTACAAATTAAAATAACAAATCGAGCACGCATACTCGGTCAATGTAAACAATTTAGCGGTCTTAATAACAGAAAAATAAAATCAAAACCTCCTATTACAACAATTCTGAAATAGCTTGGACTTTTCTTTTCTTTTTTTTTATTCCTTCCGGATAAGCACATGCCCAACATCAGCTTCAAACAAAAAATACACTGCATCAACAACAGTCAATCTGAGTAAAACAGTGTTGCAAAACCGAGCTCTAAAGTGGAAATGCATAGAGGGCAGCGAGTCTAAATAAAAACAGTGCTGCAAACGATGACTATAACAAAATCTCACAACGGAGGAGGGGTAAAAGGTTATGGAGGTGGTGACTAGAAGGAAAGAGGGAGAGGTGGTGGGATAGAAAAAGAAAAACAAAAACAGAAAAAAAAAAACCCAAACAAACAACAAAAGAACTCTCACTGAAGAGAGAGAATAACTCACCTATAGTGAGTAGAAAACGGATCCGGATGCCCTGCATTAACATATTCACGCATTCACAAATTCCTCTCATGGAGGGAGGAGCTCCTCCCAGAGTCCCATGGAGGGGAAGAGCCCCAAAGGGACGGGAGTATGCTGTGTGGCGCTGTTCCAGGAGCTCTCTGTGAGATTAAATTGCGTTTATATTTTGGACAGTTTAAAAAGGCCTCCAATCCAACCCCAGAGGTAAATTTAATTTTTATTTTATTTTTAATAAAATATATAGCATTTTGCTGGTACCACATAGCAATCTTCAGAAACAATTGATGATGTCTCCGTCATAGTGTGTGGCTAGTTGACACGCAATACTGCATACAAGGATCTCCATATAGTTTTATTTATCTTCAAGGGTTGATTTTATTTGAAGGGGAGAGCTACCAACACATTCTTTAACACATTTTTTTTTTTCACAAACTCTATGTGATAAGTTAAAATTCATATGGGTCCCATCAAATTATGTGGGTCCCACTCCCAATATGTGGGGACCCATATAACTTTTACCCAGTCACACAGAGTGTGTTAAAAAAAGTGTTGTTAGCAATTTTCTTATTTGAATAATTAGTGAAAGATTGCATTCTCTCTCTCACATACAAACACCCAAAACTCCCCCACTCTTTAACTGTAATTGTAATTTCCATACAATTGGTGCAATCTTTTCAAGAAAAGATGTAAGCAAGTTACTTGAAAGCATGTATGTTGTATGTCAAAATAATTTTTCAACTTAAATATGTATAAACTTTTCAACTCAATACATTAACTTAAACATGTTAACATAGAAAAGTGGACAAAGCATGCATCATGAAATGTGGAGACAACAACAGGTGCAGGACTACGTGTACACTTCAAAGAGCCTCCTTTCTTGGATTGCAGCAAGGTGTCAAGTAAAGAAGAATGAATGTGATGTCAATCAAAACAGAACCTTGTATTGCACTTGTATCTTTCTCTCCACTCCTCTGTGCAATTTATTCAGTGATGCACCAGGTTGTATACTTCTCTCCAACTATGACAAAATTCAAGCCTATTCCTTAAATAGTTATATTCTCTGTTGAGTCACTTCATTGTGTTTTCTTCCTAATGTTCATCTTCTTTGCCTAGAGCATCAGTCTTTGTTCACACGCCTTGCTAGAGCAGTTGCCCCTTCTCTGATCAAAATCAAAAGGTTGAATAGAGAGATGGCTACTATGGGTATGGCAACTAGGCATAATATTCTAGTTCTAGTACTAATTTAGCAAGTTACCAAACATGGTATAAATCAATAATTTCAAACACTTATCATCATCATTCAAGTTGTGATAAAGGAATGATTTTTCAAAGGGTCATGGAGAATGGAACTTAATTTTTATTACTACAAGGAAAAGAAATTTAAATTAATATGGTACATCTAAAGACTTGAGTTTAAAACCTTTGAAATTTGGAATAGCCAAACCAAAACCAGATCACAGAATGATACATAATTGGAAAAATTTACCCCTCTCAATTTTATTGAATTAGGCTTAGTGTTAAGGTTTCTTTTTCTTTTTTTTCCCTTCTGCTGGTCTATTGAATTTTACTATCTCAGAAAATGTAGCTCTTTCTTTATTATCCTAATCAGTGGAGTATGAAACAAAAGTTTAATTATCCTCTCAACCATTATAGCTTCTGAAGATGTGTTCAAGGGAATATTGACAAGTCTTCCCAAGCCTGGAGGTGGTGAATATGGAAAGTTTTATAGTTTGCCTGCTTTGAATGATCCTAGAATTGGTAAGAATTAAGATAAGAATCTCTACTGTGTACTGAGCTTTAATCTTATTTGAAAAAAAATATGAATGTACCTGTTCCTAATGTTGATAAATTGAAACTAAATTGTATATTTGGGGCATTTTCAAGATAGGCTGCCATACTCCATAAGGATACTTCTAGAATCTGCCATACGTAATTGTGACAACTTTAAAGTGACTGAGAATGATGTTGAAAAGATTATTGATTGGGAGAACACATCTCAAAAGCAAACTGAAATTCCTTTCATGCCTGCTCGTGTTCTACTGCAGGTTTGTTCCACTTTCATGAATTGATCCCTTCATTTCAAAGTCTGAAATTTTTGTTTTCTTTTCTAACACTAAGGCATTTGCTTTTGTTGTCAAGGATGCTACAGGAGTTCCAGCTCTGGTTGATCTGGCTTCTATGAGAGATGCCATGAAGAATCTTGGTGGTGATCCTAACAAGATTAGCCCTTTGGTTTGTAATCAATATATCAATCTTATTGCTATATACTGGCATTTTTTTATATGTTCCTATAGTAAATACTAAATGCATTTATCATGTTTTTTTATATGTCTACTTGGACTAACAGCAAAGGGTGTAGTTCAGGTTGTTGGAATTATATTGAATGTTGTGGACTTATTGCTTGCAGGTTCCTGTGGAACTTGTTATAGATCATTCAGTTCAGGTTGATGTAGCAAGGTCAGAGGATGCAGTACAAGCAAATATGGAATTTGAGTTCCAAAGGAATAAAGAAAGGTTTGGTTTCCTTAAATGGGGATCATGTGCTTTCCATAATGTTCTTGTTATTCCTCCTGGGTCTGGAATAGTCCACCAGGTATATATATATAAGGAATACAAAGTAATGTATGTCATTTACATTGTTGATGTAATGGTTATTGAAGGCAACTCCTGTGCATCAATAGTCATAGAAAGAGAGTAGAAGGTTGAAGAAGAATGAAAAGTACATAATGCAAGTTATATATGGACTCAGAATATGACATTCTGTTGAATTTACAGGTAAATCTAGAATACCTTGGAAGGATAGTTTTCAACACTGATGGCATTCTCTACCCTGATAGTGTGATTGGTACTGATTCTCACACACCAATGATTGATGGGCTGGGAATTGCTGGCTGGGGAGTTGGAGGAATTGAAGCAGAGGCAGCAATGCTTGGCCAGGTAAAGTATGTGGAAAGGAGGTGGTTTTCCTTCTGATACAAATCAAGAAAAGTTCATGTCATGAAATGTTTAATGTTTAGCATAGCCCATAGAGTTTTAACACTATGATCTAGGTGTGAATTAGTTTGTAAATGTATGAATAGTTGGCATTAAAGAAAAAAAGCATCATACCTTTGACTATAACACATTCCTGTTGAAAACCATTGCATCTTCTGGCAATTTTAACAAAATTTCATCTCCCTAATGCTAACTGTCAAGTTCATTACATCTTTTTATGTCACTTTGTTTGGATAATTAGTTAACCTTAAGTATAGACTTCAATATTTGAATGCTTTTTCTTCAATTGGTTGTCTAAATTGTTTTAAACCTTTCTGTTGTAAAAAATATATACAAACATGGTGTTGTTGGCTTTACCTTATGGTTGCAATGTCCTTGCTGAGTTGCTGTCCTTAATTGGTCTAGTCTTAAAACAAAACCTTTTTCTTTTCCAGTACTATTCTAGCTTTAGTGATCATGATAAGTGCAATAGTGCATTGACATTCTTTATGCTTTGAGATGCCTACTTAAAAGGGTGACTTCCATTTATGCCTAAAGGCTAAAGTTTTTGATATGGCAGCCAATGAGTATAATATTGCCTGGTGTTGTTGGATTCAAGTTGTCTGGGAAATTGAATAATGGTGTCACAGCAACTGACTTGGTTTTGACTGTTGCTCAAATTTTGCGGAAACATGGTGTTGTTGGCAAGTTCATTGAATTTTATGGTAAGTTGATTATTATGAGACTGCTTAGAATTGATTCTATTACCAATTTTCATTGCAGTTGCACAAATGATTGAGCTTATTTAAATATGCTTTCAGGTGAAGGCATGGGAGAAATGTCGTTGGCTGATAGAGCTACTATTGCAAACATGTGTCCTGAATATGGTGCAACAATGGCCTTCTTCCCTGTAGATGATGTCACATTGGAGTATCTTAGATTGACAGGAAGAAGTGAAGAGACAGTGAGATACTCTTTCTTTTACTTCTTTGCTTGAAAATAGTTTGCTTTTCTCAGTATAAAACTTCATTGGATTTATTATTTGACTAGGTTTGCTTGCTTACAGGTTTCAATGATAGAATCATATTTACATGCGAACAGATTGTTCATTGACTGTAAGGAGGTAATATCTTCTGTTGCAATTAAAATTATATGTTATGATGGAAGTTGTAGATCCAAGGTCATGGATACTTTTGTGTCAATTAGGCTCACCATGAAAGAGTATACACATCAAATTTGCAATTAGACTTGGGAGAAGTTGAATCCTGTGTTTCAGGGCCCAAAAGGTATAACTGACTAATAGTTTCATGCTTGTATTCCTTTATGTTATTGTATTATCTCTTCCTTTCTTTTTTCCCATTACATTTCTATACTTTCTGAAAGGCCTCATGATCGAGTTCCCTTGAAAGACATGAAGGCAGATTGGCATGCATGTCTTGACAACAAAGTTGGATTCAAGGTGACCTGGAGCTTGCCGAAGGCTTTGATTTTTAATTAGATACAATATATAAAACCTGGAAAGGAAATATTTGTTTGCTTGTTCATGATGGTATACAATATAAAACTTCATCTTCAATAGTAAGTTAGTAACACTTTATTCATTCAATTAACATAGTCACATCCCAAATCTAGTATCTTGTTGAGTAAACAATGTCCCTGGATCAATCATGTTGATTGTTGAGTGATTTCTTGACTTAGGTTCAATGGATCAACATTTTGACTGATATGTAATGTGCTATCATGTTGTCTATTTCCGCTTTCTGTTTAACTGGTTTTTTACTCAATGGTTCACATTATTAAGTTTTTTAGCAGGGTTTTGGGATACCAAAAGGAGAAAAGAATAAAGTGGCAAAATTTTCTTTCCAAGGACATCCTGCTGAGCTTAAGCATGGAAGTGTTGTTATTGCAGCCATTACAAGTTGCACCAATACATCAAACCCTAGTGTAATGCTTGGGGCTGGTCTTGTTGCAAAGAAAGCTTGTGAACTAGGTTTGAAGGTTAGTCTCAAATCACAACACCTAAAAGCAAATTCAGCAGGGAATTTGACTGCAAACATTCACCTTTGATTGATTGAATCTTCTAACTATAATATCCATCATTTAGATATAGTGTTTCCATGTGCTTTTTATATCAGGTGAAGCCATGGATTAAAACAAGTCTTGCACCTGGCTCAAGGGTAGTCACAGAATATCTGATCCAGAGGTTTGCTATATACCTACTCTTTTGTCTTCAGTAGCTCATCATATATTTCTATCAATAACATACCTTGCTTATACTTGTATTTTTTTAAGTGGCCTGCAAAAATATCTAAACCAGCAAGGCTTTCACACTGTTGGTTATGGTTGCACAACTTGTATTGGGAACTCTGGAGAACTTGATGAGTCAGTAGCATCTGCAATTTCAGAAAATGGTACACAATGAAATGTGTGATATTCTTTTCATTTTGGGCATCTATTTACATGCTAACTATTTGGGCATTCTTTTCATTTCAAGTGGCTTTGATATTTTTTAACTATCATCAACTAAGGAAGTTACTTTAAGATATATTTAGTTTTCATTTTCTATCTTAATCACCTCTTCTGTAGTTCAATCTTCTTTTTCCACCTTTTGCAGACATTATTGCTGCTTCTGTTCTTTCTGGAAACCGAAACTTTGAAGGTCGTGTTCATCCATTAACAAGAGCTAACTATCTTGCTTCTCCTCCATTAGTTGTTGCCTATGCACTTGCTGGCACGGTTTGTCTGTGTTCTTTTGCTTCCATGATATGACATTTACATTTTGAATGTGATTTAGAAACATCTTCAATGTTAAAGACACTTCAGAAACTAAAAGCTTTGACATGTTGAGAAAATCCAACTAATGGACTAATAGCCAATGATCTTTTGTATGGAGGCAAGGTAATTAATTCCTTGAAGTGTACCTTGAGTTCAACACATGGCTGTGATGGATGAAGCTCCAAACTGACTTAGAATTAAGCAATAGTATCATCCCAGGGAAAATTATGCTTTGAAAAGTTTATGAGGTTCACTGTTTTTTTTTTTACTTCAGCTCAACAATAATTTACATTACAGGTTGATATTGATTTCAATGAAGAGCCAATAGGAACAGGAAAGAATGGAAAGGATGTGTACCTAAAAGATATCTGGCCTAGTAATGAAGAGGTCTCAGAGGTAGAAAAAAAAACAAAATGTTTGAGCTATGAGATTAATGTAATGATTGTTAATTTACTCTGAATTTTATCTAATAATTAGACTTTGACAATTATTGCTTGTTCTGCACATATAGGCTCTTCAAGCTTATGTATTACCTGGAATGTTCAAGAGCATTTATGAGACTATTACAAAGGGTAACCCTATGTGGAATCAGCTTTCAGTTCCTGCTTCAACTCTGTACTCATGGAATCCAAACTCTACTTACATTCATGAGCCTCCTTATTTTAAAAACATGAGTATGGAGCCACCTGGTCTTCAAGGGATAAAGGATTGCTATTGCTTACTCCATTTTGGAGATGGTGTTACAACTGATCATATTTCTCCCCCAGGGAGTATCCACAAAAATAGCCCTGCTGCAAAATACTTGCTTGAGCATGGTGTGGATCACAAGGACTTCAATTCTTATGGTAGTCGTAGGGGAAATGATGAAGTGATGGTAAGAGGAACCTTTGCTAATATCCGCCTTGTAAACAAACTTCTGAATGGAGAAGTGGGTCCAAAAACTATTCACATTCCAACAGGAGAAAAATTAACTGTGTATGAAGCAGCAATGGTGAGTATTATTATTTTAACATACGGATAAGCTTTCAATTTATGTGCCTCTACAAAAGATCACTTTTTACTCATGTCACCTTGACAAAGCAGTAACTTATTCAGAAACACGTTGGACATAAGTGATTGATTTAAAATTAATTATGTGGAATTGATTCTACGGTTCAGAATCTAAACCAAACAAACCCTTAGTGTGCCATTGTATTTGAATTTTGGGGACTTCTTGAATTACATTTTCAGGTTCTATTGATTTTAGGAGCCTTTGATAGATTATTATAATATGTAAACCCTTCTAATTCTTCCATGTTTATACTTTATAGAGGTATAAGGCCACTGGCCAGGACACCATTATCTTGGCTGGAGCAGACTATGGAACAGGAAGCTCTAGAGATTGGGCTGCCAAGGGTCCTATGTTACTTGTGAGCTCACAAAATGATGTCATGTTGCATTTATATTTATTGCATTAATTTGCTTTCTGTTATACAATACAAATCCTTTTATCTTTCACTTGCTTTTGCATACATACATATAGGGGGTGAAAGCAGTGATTGCTAAGAGCTTTGAGAGAATTCATCGTAGTAATCTTGTTGGGATGGGAATAGTTCCACTTTGTTTCAAGCCTAGTGATGATGCAGAAACACTAGAATTGACAGGTCAAGAGTGTTTCACAGTCAACCTTCCAGAAAAAGTTGGTGACATAGAACCTGGTCAAGATGTTAATGTCACCACTGACACTGGCAAATCTTTTACATGCAAACTTTGCCTTGATACAAAGGTAACTCTTCCTAATTTTAGTTGTCTTTTATAGGAGTTATATTGAACAAGAAGATATGATGTATAAATTAATTGGCTTCACTTTAATTACAGGTGGAGCTGGCATATATTGATCATGGTGGTATTCTTCCCTATGTTATCCGAAACTTGATTAAACAATGAGAATTTTGTTCTTTTGGGCTTTCAGTGTATCCAACCCCTTCTAGTGAGAAATACTTGCATGGATATATAATGTGTGATGTGTGGGACATAATAAATTCCATTTTAGATTTTTTTTAAGCATATGGATATTTTTTGGTATAAACCATAGGTATCCCTATTACCAAGAGCAATCCTATAGTCACAGTTAAGGTTCTTCACCCCTCCCGAAGAGTGTGTGTTTAGTGAGGATCGAACCCGAGAGCTCTTCCCACAATCTTAGCCTCCGTTGAGCTACAACTCTTTGGTTAACCATATGGATCCGAGTGGACTAATGGCAAATCATTATGTTTATGCGCCAAGGTTAATTTAATTTACATTTTTTTGTATCTATGACTATTTATAACACTTCGCTCTATTGCAAAAATTGTTAATACTATAATCTCAATTATCATATTATACCGAATTTACCACGATTACATGATTTTTTTTCTTACAGAGAGGATATATGTTGTCTTGTACTAAAAATATTACACCAAATTTATAAGTTTTTTATTTACTAACATGTGTATTAGATAAGTGCTAACGGAAATTCTCAATTAAACACAGGGATGATGAAGAGTTTTAACTATATTTAAGATCTGAACAGAATTGCCTATGGTAATAGGAGTTTGTGATAATAGAAGTACTTGTGATTAAAAAAAATAATAAGGGCTAACGGAATAAATGCACATCAGCTGCCATTCAAAATGTTACAGTTCTGACAGTAAGCAACTGAAAATATGTCAATTTTCATATGATAAGTTTGCGTAACTAAATGTTTCCAGTTTTAGTTAGTATTTAAATTTTTTAAATCAATATAAATTTAATATATTCATAAATTAAATTAATTTTTGAGAATTTTTAGAATTAAAATTGTGAACATTTGTATTTTATATTTTAATCTAAATTATATTTTATTAAAATAATATTAAATGATGTGACAGCATATCATTGGATGTCTGTGTAAAACTTCTTTACACTGACGGTGTATACTAATTAAATCCTAACAAAATCTATGTACCAGATGGACGAGAGTATATAATTATACGAAGAACTAAAGATTATTAAATCCTAGTAAAAACTAAGAAAAAACATGATGTAATATATTTATGCCTTTGTCCAAAAAATGTTTTAAAATTTTCAATAATTTAAAGGGTTTATTTTAGTTTTGACTTCACATTTTTTAAATTTTCTTTCATTTCTTTGCATTTTTTATATGTAATATGATGGAGAGTGATGGAAAGAAAAAATAGTATTGTATAAGTTGGTGTATTAATTTGTTGTTTGAATAATATTTCTCAAAGTATAATATGTTCACCCATAAAAATTGTAAATACACTATTTTTCATAAGCGCGAGAATTAATTCTGGAGATTAAAATAAATTATTTTAATTTTGAAAATTAATTGAGTATGTACTTAGTTAAAATCAAATATGAGACATTATTCATATGATAAAAATATATAACTCATACAATATATATTTTTTATCTCTCACCATCACCTTTCACACTTCTCTTTCTTTCTCTCTCTCTCATTATAGTACATGATTGGTGTACATATATGATTAGATTTGTCAATTTGGGCTATTCGGCCAAGGCGCCAAGCTCGACTTGATACGAGTAGTGAACTTTTTACGACCCAAATTAACAAATCTGAGAATTATCTAGACTTCTAAACTAAAGATCTTAACCCTAAATTTTTGGAGTTTTATTGTGGGTTTTGTGAGCTTTTGTAAGTTTTTGCATACTTTTATGAGCAACAAGCTTTATAAAAACCCAAGAATTATTTGAGCTTCTAAAATGAAGGTTCAATCATTACACTTTTACATGCCTTTGAAGGTCTGGTCTTTTTTGTGAATTCTATCTATAATGTTTAAATAAAATATCATTTCTCATCAAATATTTACAGGTTAAATATATTTTAGATCCTTGAAAATATAATGAAATTTGATTTTAATCCCTCATTTATTTTTTTCATTGATTTTGGTTATCTATTTTTTTAAATCGCATGATTTTAGTCATCAACTCATCATCATTAGTTATATTCCGTTAAACAATAACTTATCAATATTTCTTATAGATTTTCTCTTCAAATTTTTCTACAAATTTCAAATTTCAAAAGAAATTTTATTCAGATTCCAAAATTTACAAGAAATTTACTTTGGATTTTCTATACCAAAGCAGAGAAATTTCATAGCAACATTTTTATGTGAAAAATTGGTGTTTTTTGGAAATTTACTATAAAATGATTTTTCTAGATAAAAAATTACAAGAAAATTCATGTGAATTTTTATTCGGGAAAAGTTGTAATGAAGTTGTGAATGTGACTTAACGGATTATAGTTAACAAGGTAGGCTAAAAGGAATTTGAATTTGCTGCAGTTGACTACACTGTAGTCGGCAAATCCGAACCGTCTGATGGAGATCGGACGACTCAGAGGCTAAAATGGTATAATCTGATTTAAAACACATCTTGGCCTTTGAACCGTCCAATCTCCATCGGACGACCAAAATTTGCTGACTATAGTGATTGCGGGAAAAACTGACGGTAGGGAATCCAGGACCGACTAAAAGTAGAGGTGTAAGCGGGTCCGACCCAACCCGCGAACCAGACGAATCCAACCCAACCCGAAGATATTTTACGGTTCAGTCCGGATATTTGGTTCGGTTCAGGTTTTAGGTTTGCCTATGTTGAACCCGGTAGACCCAACCCGAACCAAACCAGAAAAAGAAGTCCTAATCCTATTTCATTTTCATGCAAGGAGAGAACAAAAATAGGTGCAGCGACAACACAAGCAGATGTGGTTCTCCAAATCCTATTTCATCTCCTCCTCTCAATTTATTTTTCTCTATTTATTTTCTTTTTTTCATTTTATATTTTAATTTAATTTCATCTTCCACATTTTTTTAAAAAAAGGAAAAACTTTCATGACCCGATGACCCAACCCAACCCAAACATATTCGGGTTGGTTCGGTTCGGGTTACTCACCCAAAAAATACAAAACCCGAACCAACCCAACTCACTACCATTCTATCGGTTCAGACTTGATGTCACCCCAAACCCGATCCAATCCAACCTGATTACACCCCTAACTAAAAGCATGTGGTTCTAAAAAAGGGAGGACCAAAACAAAAAAAAGTAATTGAGAGACTAAAATCAAACCTCACAATATTTCAATAAACTAAAAACATATTTAACCCAATATTTATATATAGACTTTTATTCAATTCATTCTAAAAAATATGAAACTCACTCTTGAACATGCCCGTTTTACTTTCAGTTAAGTAAAATTAATTCTAAAATTATTGGATATAAATGAATGATCCACGTTTTATTAAACACGTTGTGCGAAAATGATTTACAGAAAACATTAACGGGTAACCAAACGATCATGAAATCAATTTTACAATGTACATTATCAAAACAGCATTAATTTGTTTACATTTTTACTAGGATTTATATTTTTATTATTTGGAAATATCCTTATCTATTTTCATTGAACTTAAATAAATAAAACTAATTAAATTTATTGTGAACATATATATATTGATTGTTGGCAAGATCTAGTGAAGTTGAGAAATGAAAAGGGAAGAAAGAAAGCAGAGTGTATCTCACTGATTCCCAATTTTGTGTGTAGCAATAGCATTCCAAAAGAATAAGATAAGATGCCCTCAGCTCAAGATCCATTCTACGTTGTCAAGGAGGAGGTTCAAGAATCTGTGAGTTTTTATCTCTCCTCTCAAACTACCTAGGTTTCCTTTTTGGTGCAATTGGGAAAATAAAATTTGCAATTTTCTTCAACAATCATGCTGTACACTTGAAACTTCCGCATGAGATCTGTGATTTAACGTGATCCACCGTCTCCAATCTCATTGCTTTGCGAAAATTAGTAATTGATCTGATTGATTATGCTAATTTGTTGTGCAAAGTGAGGATTTTGAAGAAAACCCTGTTGCGATCTGTAACCATGGACACAATTTCTTTCGGAGAAGAAAATACTGAGTAGAAATTAGGTGTTGAATTTGTCTGGCTGTATATGATTTTATTTTTATTTTTTGGAATAGGATGATATATATATTTTATTGTCTGATTATTTTTCCATTTTATTTTTCTGGTAAGATTGATAAGTTGCAATCTACTTTTCACCAATGGGAAAAAACTTCTGATACTGGTGAGCGAGAGCATCTTGCAAAGGAAGTTCTTGCTGGTTGTGAAAGTATTGAATGGCAGGTATACTACACATTGCATTTGCAGAACCGTTACAAGTTGGCCTATGAGTTTTTGTTTTAAGTGAATTTTATTCATTTATTCTTTCAACATGGTATTACTGTTATTTGCATGAACTGGGATTTGAGAATTGTTAGGCACCCTGTTAAGGTATGTTTGGTTTAGAGTATAAAATCTAGGTCAGAGGGAGGGAGTAACCTTGTCTTGGGGAAATTGTTTTGTGGTAAGAAGGAAAATGAGGGATTTGCATTTAACCGTCCCAAATCCTCCAAGGTATGCTGCTATTTGCGTCAGTTAGATGGTATTCTTTGGGAATAAAAGCAAAATAACAGTTCACTCAGTCAGCATTGCATAGATGCAAAATATTTGTAACTATCATCTGATATCATTGTTAAATTATGATGCTAATTACTAATATAATAGCTTTTTAATAATTAGTAGAACGTAAAATGTATATTCATTTATTTTTCTTCATGACTCCATTTCCTTCCCCATATTTATTTTGTACATCCAATCTATCCTCCCTTCCCCTCCCTTGGGTGTGTGCTAGCTAGGGAAGGTGAAAAATAGCAGAGGGGAGTGAAAATGGGGTCAGGTTGAAATGTTTTGAATCTTTTGATTATCACTCTTTTTTGGTTGTTAGAAAGTGGAAATCAGGTAGAAAGTCACTTCAAACTGCACAAGCATGCCCTTAATATATTAACAAGCTGTAGCCTCTCTTCATCTCACTTCTTAAGCAAAGCTAGTGTTTGAATGGATCCTCTCTTTTTTTACACATGGTATTTTCTTTTGCAATGCAACCTATTCAGCCTGCTGAAGTATGTTATTTTTTTGATAGAAAGGTGGATGAATTGGACAAAGCAATTTCTGTAGCATCTAGAGAACCTTCTTGGTATGGCATTGATGAAGTGGAGGTTGAAAATCGGAGGAGGTGGACCAGCAGTGCTCGCACTCAGGTATCCCATAACTTCTGCCAAAGTTTAGTAAGAGTGAGGAAAATACAGTCAAATTTTTTCTCAACCTAATGTACAGTTGTTCATTTAGTTTTTTTTATTAGTATCACACATATTTGATTTCCTTGTCCTTTTTTATCTCCATGGTACTCCTGAATGATTGTAGTACATTATTAGGTGCGCACAACGAAGCAATCAGTGGAAGCTGGGAAGGGCTCAAATACAACAAATCATGCAAGTCCAAATGGGATGCACAGGGAATTAATGAGGCTTCCTGATTCTCATCAAACTGCATCCAACCAATATGCTGCCCGGGATAATGATGATTTCATAGAATCAGAATCAGATAGGCAGATGCTTCTTATAAAGTACTTTTTTCCCCTCCCTTTCAATCTGTCTCTTCTATGTGGCATTGAACTAAGTAGTTGTCTTATGTCCTATTTTTAATTGACCCTGTGCACATGATCATGCAATTGAACTCCAATCACGGTGTTTTCTGAATATGAGGTGGAAAATGTTGTTTTGGTTGTTAGTTTGACCTCTTAAACTGATTTAATTATATTGTCCAATCCTCTCCTCTGTACTTGCATGAATTTGTGAAGATATGCAGATATGTTTCTTGTGCCTCTTTACTCGTAAATTTCTGTCTCAATTAATTATGTTTCCTGTTATGATCCTTGCTAATTATTTTAGTGTTGTTTGGATCTATTACAGCATAACTAAAATGATGGACACCCTTTTATTTCATGTGTAAGAGAAAGAAAATGGAGAAAAAATATACAGTGGCAGGTAACCTTAACACTGATATAGGCATGAAATACAGTGCAAGGGTTTAGGGATCCTCCTGGGAATGCATATCCTTTCTGGGAAAACAATCTACCTCTGATTGCTATTTTATTTTTATATTGTATCTATTGGTGCTGATAGGAAACAGGATGAGGAGTATTGTATAAGTTGGTGTATTAATTTGTTGTTTGAATAATATTTCTCAAAGTATAATATGTTCACCCATAAAAATTGTAAATACACTATTTTTCATAAGTGTGAGAATTAATTCTGGAGATTAAAATAAATTATTTTAATTTTGAAAATTAATTGAGCATGTACTTAGTTAAAATCAAATATGAGACATATTATTCATATGATAAAAATATACAACTCATACAATATATTCCTGTTATGATCCTTGCTAATTATTTTAGTGTTGTTTGGATCCACTATTACTATTAAATAAGAAAGCATAACTAAAATGATGGACACCCTTTTATTTCATGTGTAAGAGAAAGAAAATGGAGAAAAAATAAAGACAGTGTCAGGTAACCTTAACACTGATATAGGCATGAAATACAGTGCAAGAGTTTAGGGATCCTCCTGGGAATGCATATCCTTACTGGGAAAATAATCTACCTCTGGTTGCTATTTTATTTTTATATTATATCTATTGGTGCTGATAGGAAACAGGATGAGGAGTTGGATGAGCTCAGTATAAGTGTACAAAGAATTGGAGGTGTTGGACTTACGATACATGAAGAGCTCCTTGCACAGGTAGATTTGAGAGGTTTTTTGTTTTATGATTCTTGCTATTTTGCTTCAAAGAATAGGAGACTGTGTAATATTTATATGTTTATGTGCTTCCTTCAAGTGTCTTCAGTAAAAGTTTTGTTATCATGCCTGATTTGGTTTCTGCGAGAAATTTCTCTTTCTAAAAATGTCAAAATCTTGATGCTTCAGGAAAAGATTATAGATGAACTGGGTAATGAGATGGACAGCACATCTAATCGTCTAGATTTTGTCCAAGTAAGTTTCTGCTTCTTATTTTCATTCCCTCATTACAAAGTGTTTATGATCTATCTGACTTTGAGACTGCTGTCATTAATTAATTAGTAATAATATAAAAGGATAAAAACTATGAAATTTGATATGTTAAGTTGAAGCATGTCTCTTTGTTTATGATTTCAGAAAAAAGTGGCAATGGTCATGAAGAAGGCTAGTGCAAAGGGCCAGATCATGATGATTTTGGGTTTGCTGGCCCTGTTCATTTTCCTCTTTATCTTGGTATTCTTCACCTAGTCATTGAGATGGCCCTGTCAATTCCCTCTTTGTACATGAAAAGAGATCTAAGAACTAAGATTTTGAGAAGATACAAGATTAAGGAGACACATGATATGTCTATTAATCAAATGGAAGCCTCTTTGCTTTCTCCAAAGACAGTAGAAAATTTTGATTGTGATGAAATGGGAAGTAATGTACTTAAAAAGTATCAAGGGGATTTGATTCTGAACAAGTTGGATAACAGATGTGATTTGAATTAGTTGTATTCGTTTTTTAAAATGATTCTCCTGCATGTAACGTAATGTTTGATTTATATTTTTCCCTTTAGAATGACGGTATGGAGTTTTGAGCTTTAGTGTCGGTTTGGTCTATAGTTGAGTAGAATTGATTTTAGAAATCAATAGTTGAGATGAGTAACACACATTTTACGAAGCACGTTGGACGAAAGTGGTTTGTGTCAGTTTAGTTTACAGTTGAGTAAAATTAATTCTAGAAATCAGTAGTTGAGATGAATGATGCACGTTTTATGAAGCACGTTGGACGGAAGTGATTTAAAATCAATTCTGCGAAACCATGGTTTTACACCGTTGAAATGTCAAACCAAACACACGCTAAAATTAATTTCAAGAAATCATGGTTTTGCACTATCACGAAATCATGGTTTTGCATTGTTCAAATGAAATCATGGTTTTGCACTGTTCAAACGCAGAACCAAATGAATGCTTATAATACTGTACCAATATAGCTTATGGTCGCATGCAAATTGCAAACCACCTTAGCACATTTTTTAATTTCTCTCTAATGGCATGATGTTAGTATCAGTTATTGTTTTGTAAATGGGAACAATGAGGGAGGATATTATCATGAACTGTCTTCTAAGTTCTAATCATGGTCGGCCCAACATGTAGTGAGACCTCAAATAAAATTTTATTTTGGGGTCTTTTTAAATATATGAGGTGAAAGAAAAGGGCCTTAAAAGTTAAAATTCATTTAGCAAAGATTCAACCATCAACCTTTGAGGAGGAAAATCAATTTCTAAACCAATGAACTGAGCCTAATTATAATATTTTTAATTTTTTGTATAAAGGATGTTCTAACAATCGAGGACCTAAAGCAAGGGTTTGAGTAGCCTTACCCTTAGGCCGGCCCTGATTCTAACTTTGGGATATTTGTTTTAATAATTTAATCTTTATGCTCTTTTAATAGTTTTAATAGTGATTTTTTAAATGTATTTCTAAATTCGTTAATGGTTACCTAAATATTGGCATCTACATTGTTTCTACAGAGATTTTTATTACTAAGTTAATCCTTTGAAAATTTTAAATATTATAACATTCATATATAATTATAATGGCGAGATAAAAAAAAGATTATTTTGAAAATTATTTTATATTTTTAAGGGACTAATTTAAAATTTAAATGGATAATTTAATGATTTACTCAATCTTTTAGAAATTAGTCAAAACAAATTTTGTACTAATGCAAATTATGCAATGTAAGCAACATGCTTACTGTTATTGATTTTAGACATACATTTTTTAATTTTAACCATACCTAACAAAAATCTCCGGCTACAAACAAATTGTTACTGATTAAAAGAAGTAAGAATTTCTCAGAGCTATCATACTTTAAATTTTTATGAATAATTATTAATTGATTGTTAATTTAACAATAGCCTATAAAAAAATTAACAATAAATATTGAGTTTATATATTAACTATAATTAAAAACCGTTCAATATTTAAAAATACTCAAAATATTAAAATATTGCATAAGAAAAGGAGGTACAAAATAGAGTATAAAAAAATCATACTGAAACAATCTCACAAAGAATTCTTATCTAAAAAAGTCAGCAAAGGATAGGACCAAATTAAAAAAGAACAGAATCTGCAAAGCAATTTGAGTCTCCACTCCACCACTACTAATTATCTTGTGTTTGGGTGCCTTATCACCAGTTTCGACCCCATCAAGAATAGGATACTCCATTCACCCAAAAGCACCTTATATTCTGCACGTCAACACCTTAATTAACCACCATTCACCCATTAATTAATATATACAATTTTGTGGATAAAAATTCTTAGTTAATAACTTTTTTTTTTATTTTATTTTAGGCAGTTAAATTAATATTTAACATCTATAAAGTTATATTAATAGAGATATATATTAACATAGCCTAAATTACTTTACACATGTCAAAAGTTTATTAGTAGAACGTAGGAAGTTTGAACTGAAAATTTCACTGCAATTTGCTCACGCAATTTCATAAACCCCGCTATATATACCCACCTCAACCTTCCCATTCTTTCCAATTCGCTTCTACTTTGTTTCCAAGCTTTCTTCTCGCACAGGTTCGTCTCGTCTCTACCTTGTTGTTTGAAAATTTATTCAAAATTGTGTTCAGTGAAAGATTATATATGTGTTCCATGTTTGATGTCTAATCCTCAAGAAACACTTCTATTTTGAAATTTTATATATCAATCATGATTTGACTCTTCTAAAGTGAATGATGCCCTTTAACGGATAAATTATAACTATTATTGGAAAATCAATTATTAGGATTTTAAATGACTTTATAGTTTATTATATTTATGGATGTCTAGATTGATCCTACATTCTAGGTTTTGAGTAGAGCTGGTAAAATGAGCTAGCATGATCATGCCTATCGTAGAAATGTAGGGCTTGGACCTTTATTTTAGAAATTCAAATAACTTCTAAGCTTTTTAGCCCGACTCAATAAAGTTTGCTACTTGTAAATCCCACAAAAGGCCGGATAACCCGCAAAACCCCACAATAAAATCGGGCTACCCGCAAAAAATGTATGACTTCCAGACTTTTTAACTCGGCGCGCAAAAACTGCAAAAATCATCCTGATAAAATAGGCCTTTATTTTAGAAGTCTTGATAACTTCCAGACTTTTTAACTCAGCCCGCAAAAACCGTCATCAGACCGGACTGAGTAGCTCAAATTGTCATATCTAGTTTTAAGGGTAACTGCCCAAATTTTTTTAATTTTTTTATTAATATTATATGGATATTAATCTCTCCCCCATAATAATTGTATATGTATGTTGTGCATAAGTTTTGTCTCCAATCTCCATTCCATATGAATTAAATTTTTGGGTCTAGTGTGCATGTATGTTATATTTTAACATTGATCTTTTAAGCAACAATTATTTTTATATTTTATCTTTAAAGTGCACTCTTTTATTTTAGATAGTCTAATAATCCATGATTGTGTTTGGTTTGGTGCTTGACAATTAATCATAAAAAAAATTAGGAGCCTTTTAATTTCTTAACTATGATATTTGCATGCATGACTTATGGTGTTTTGTTTGTTGCAGTTGCTTAAATTCATATCTACATCAGGTGGGTGGTGATCATAAGTAGCAAGGTACATGGTTGATTTGGGCATTCAGATCCCCAGCACATTCGACCCATTTGCTGAGGCTAAAGAAACAGATGCACCTGGAGCCAAAGAGTATGTTCATATCCGCATACAACAGAGGAATGGGAAGAAGAGCCTAACCACAGTGCAGGGGCTCAAAAGAGAGTTCAGCTATGAGAAGATCCTTAAGGATCTCAAGAAAGAGTTTTGTTGCAATGGGAATGTTGTGCATGACAAGGAACTCGGCAAGATTATCCAACTCCAAGGTGATCAGCGCAAGAATGTTTCCCATTTCCTCATTCAAGCTGGCCTTGTCAAGAAGGACCACATCAAGATTCATGGTTTTTGACCAATTATAATTAAGGTGTTTCTGTTTAATTTATATATATATGCATAAGTATTATTATAAGCATGCTTATATTGTAAAGCTGCAGCTCATGTTTGATGACAGAGTGTTTATGAAATAAGTGAGGAATTTGGAATATTTGGTGATTGCTAGGATATCAATGTTAGAAACACCACAATTGTTTTAAATATTTTATGAATGTGAACGAAAGCCTAATTAAATTTTTGGTAAGATATCGGAGTTAGAAACACCCCAAGTGTTTTAAACACTTTATCGGATTTGGTTAGAGTCTGATGCATTTTCATTTTCTGTTTCCTGTTTTCTGAAATTTTACAAAGGAAAAACTGGAAATGCTGGAAACAAAAATTTGCTGTTTCCAGTATTTCCAATTTTTCCTTTGTAAAATCTCAGAAAACAGGAAAAGGAAACAGGAAATGAAAATGTAAACCCTAAACCCTAAACTTTCACCCAAATTTGATTTTGGTCCCTAAAGTTTTCAAATCATTGAAATTAGTCCCTTCCGTCACCCCTATATTTAACAGAGTTGACGACAGAGACTAGTTTCAATGATTTGAAAACTTTAGGGACCAAAATCAAATTTCCTGTTTGGTTTACAAAAACATTTCTTGTTTCCATTTCCTGTTTTCACTCTGTTTGTTTTCTGAAATTTTACAAAGGAAAAACTGGAAATGCTGGAAACAGCAAATTTTTGTTTCCAGCATTTCCAGTTTTTCCTTTGTAAAATTTCAGGAAACAGGAAATAGAAAATGGAAACAGGAAACGAAAATGCAAACCAAACATAGGGACCAAAAACAATGAGAAAAAGATTATGGACCAGAACCAAGTTCAGGTGAAAGTTTAGGTACCAAAAACATTGTTGGATGTCAAGTATTAGTCCCACATTGAATAGGAATGAGCATGGAGAATAATATATAAGTGGAAAGATCCATAAACCTAATGCCTTAAGGTTTTGGGTTGGATGTGGTGTCTAACTCACTTGTGTGGTTTGCTCGTTTGCTCATTAGGCCTATGTTGGAGGACTCCCTGGTGATATAGGCTCCCCCGCACCCTAACAAACATATTTAACCCTTAACCCAACATGAGGATTTTGTTGGTAATAAATTGTATAATCTAACTTCAAACATCACCTTTCCTAGTTGATTGAGTCCATACTCTAAGTGAAAAGAAACAAAAAAGAGAAACAAGAGAGTTGACAAACAATCATGCAGAGCAATTTAAGCTAAAACAAATCTCTATATTAGAAGCTTTACATGCCTATGATATTGAGTTTTCACCAAGGGGAAGTGACTCTCAAACTAGTGAAACCGTTGATTTAGAAAAGCTTGCTTCGCTGTTGGGATCCACTCCTCATCATTATCTGTTGGCTTGTCAGAAGCATTTTCACCTTCTTTAATCCAGGGGTGCTCTGATTATTACAGTACATTGATTCTATTAGAAGAAAAATTAAAAAAATTCAATAGTATATTGTTACATTATTTATTGAACACATAAGGTGTTACTAAATAACGTGACAACATATCATTAGATGACAAATAATGTATACTAATTAAACTCTAAACAATATAGATACAGAATAGTTTTTGGCTTCTATAACTCAGGTTTCATATATATGCAGTTCTATATTTAAATGGATCAAGTATTTGATGAGGAGAAAACAGAATAAAAGTTGCATACATACCTACCTAGAATCTGAGCAGAGGTAATGCGTTTCTTTGGATCCTGTGTAAGCATCTTCCTAATAAGGTCCTTAGCACTGTTTGATATGGTTGGCCATGGATGACTTTCAAAATCAATATGACATTTCAAAATGGCACCAAATATTTCCTTTGTCGTGTCTACACCATATATGTTATGAAAAAATTAGCCTAAAATGTAATAAAGGACAAGGTGATTGATTATATCCTAACTAACTATCATGAAAATTATACCTCCCCAAAATGGAGGCACACCACTAAGTAAGATATACAATATAACTCCTGCACTCCATATATCCACTTCCTTCCCATATTTATGACGTAAAACTTCTGGAGCCACATAATAAGGACTGCCAACTAAATCTTGATACACCTTTCCTAGGAAGGAAGAATTGATCAGAAAAATTTCAGTGATATATACTGTCAGTGTAAAGAAGTTTCACACAAACATCCAATAGTGTGTCGTCATATAATTTAGAGTATGTTTGGTAAGTCATTTCAACTAGCTGAAAGTTGAAATTAGTAGCTGAAACCATTTCAGTTGTATTTGGTAAGATAGCTTTTTTTGGTTAGCTACTAGCTTTTCTTGAAAAGCTACTTGGAGTAGCTTTTTTGAAAAAGCTTCAATTTTCAACTATTAGCTGAAAATTAATTACAAGTTTAGCACTCAACCACTCCAATTTTCAGTTAGCTTTAAACTTTCAGCTAGCTTTTCAGCTAGTTTTACCAAACATTCTTAATGAATATGATATCTCACGTGTTATTAAATTCAACAAATGATGTGTGTGGCAATACATTATTGGATCTCTGTGTAAAACTTCTTTAAACTGACAGTGTATATATATTAAACTCGTATAATATATTTTCACAAATACATTTATTTTTCATAGATTGTAGAAGATAAAAATATTAGTTAATTGATAAAAATTTACCTTCTTCAATGAAGGCAGACAAGCCAAAATCTGTGGCCTTGAGGAGTGCCTTGTCATCCTTACTGGAAAATAAGAAATTCTCTGGCTTCAGATCCCTATGCATCACACACATAGAATGGCAAATATGGATAGCATTAACTATTTCTATACATATTGAAGCAGCATCCCTTTCACTATAGTGCCCCTTGGCAATAATCCTATCATAAAGTTGACCACCTGAGCAAAGCTCCATAATAACATGAACAGATTGTTTATCCTCATAAGCACCTTTGAAATCAACAATGTTGGGTTGTCCACTCAAATGCTGCATAATTTGAATCTCCCTCTTTATATCCTCCTTATTAACATTGCTTCTCTTTGAAATGGACTTGCAAGCATATTGCAAGCCAGTTGATTTCTCAATGCAGAGATAAGTCACCCCAAATTTGCCTCTTCCCAATTCTGTCCCAAGTGTATAGAATTTCCTAACATCCTCAAATGGCTTCCCAAGAATTGTATCTAACCTATGAACAGGTTTTTGAGGTGCTGAAGAAAATTTCTCAGGTGATTGGTAAGTTTGATGAGAAGGGGCTTTTGATTGGTTGACAAAAGGTTCATGGTTCTTGTGATTGTGCACACCATGTCTCATACTTTTGTGTCCTGGCTCTGATATTTTTTTACTAAGACAGAAACCCATAATTTTATGACACAAAAACAAAAGGAAACAAGAGATTTTGATTAGGTACCACACCACAACTTCAAAGTGATTATCTTCTGGTTAAGAACAAGGAAATTTAATTAGCCTTGTAGTACAAAAGAAGAAAGGTGGCTTAGAAAACAAGAGAGCTAGCATGTAAATACAAAGGTTGGCTGTTGGAGTTTAAGGTTTAGAATACTAACATATTGCCAAATGACATCTATTTTGAAATAGAGAGACAAGAACAAGAGAAGTGAACATTATGTGCTACTGCCAAATCAAATATGTCACTATATTTGAGAAGTGTTTGATGCATTATTAATTGTGACCGAAACCATGGTTATAACAGGAGAAGCATGATTAAAATAAAAAACTTAAAATGGCATGCAAAATTGTTCAAAGATTCTGTGTTTTGGATTAGTTTATTTTATATTTAAAATGATATATACTTAAAATATTATGGAGAAAGTTTTGAAAAAAAAACGGCTTTGTGATGAATCTTTAATTTAGTCATTTAAATAGTAAATACTAGTATGTCGTCATATAAATTTTTGGTTTAATTGTGTTTTTCAATCCCTTCATTATAGGGAATGTGTGATTTTGGTTCTGAAAAAAGACTTTTTTTTTTTCATTTTTGTATTTATGAATAATAGAAAAGGGGTGTTTGGTGTATGACAATCAATCATTAAAATGTTAGGAGCCTTTTGATTTCTTTTCATATTTGGATAAACAACTTAATTAAATGTTTCATATAGAAACTGAGTTTAATATATATGCATTGTTAGTATACATAAATTTTACACAAATATCCAATAATGTGTTGTCATATCATATATTGAATTTAATAATACCTGAGGTGTCATATTCATTAAATGATGTGACGGCACACCATTAGATATATATGAATTTCTTTACACTAACCATGTATATTAATTAAATCCTAAAAATTTATAGCTTATAATCAGCTTCCCAATAAGCTCTTATACGAGGTAGTTTATAAGCTAATTTTATAAGCTCAATTAATTTCTGCGTTGGATGGTGGTGATTGCAAGTATTTAGAAAGCAAGGTAGGTCCATACAACACACTATTTACACTGAAACAAAAATTCCTAACAGATCCACAAAATCTGCCTTCAATTCCTTTATTTTTGGCTTCACCTCTAAACCACTTATCAGTTCTCATAATAAGCAAACACAAACTTCCCTTATACATTTCTTAAGTGGAAGTGCAAACCTTAATAAACAATGGCAGATGAGGATTTGTGTGTAATTATTTGTATACTCTAACTTCGAGCATCACCTTTCCTAGGTGAGTTCATACTTTATGAGTGTCAAAACAAATTACAATAGCACTCAAAAATAGAATTTAAAGTGAAATGAAAGGAAAATAAAACAAGAAACCAAAATAGAGAAATAAGAGAGTTGACAACCAATCATGCAGAGCATTTTTAACTACAACAAATCTATATTATAAGCTTTACATGCCTATGATGTATAAAATTTCAGAAGCCCTTCTCAGAACTCATAAGTATACACCTTTTCTTGGCTGCATGGCACTCAAACTAGTGACATGGTGTGATTTAGAATAACTTGCCTCCTTGTTGTTGAGTTCCACTCCTCATCATTGTACAAAATTCTTCATAATTGATTCTACCATCCTAAGAAAACATAAAATTGAGTGTTAACTATGGTACTAGAATAATATAAACTTGTAGCATGTCAATGGAAAATAGGCTCACATTATCTGTGTCAACTTCGGATATAATTTCCCTTATTGTGGCTTCATCACCCATACCATATTCCTTCATGGCTGTTTCCAGTTCATCTCTTGTAATAAACCTGTGATGGAATCAAACAAAAACCAAGGTACATGTGTCATTATCCTGATTCTGCAATGCATGTGCTTCTTCATGTGGATAGAAATGGGATGTCTTGTAATTGATTCTTGTTTATTAAACTGAAAAATATGCATGAATGAAACTTGGTTGACATACATGACAACAAACTTTAGACACTGAACCTAATAGCCAGAAGATTCACATGGAAGTGACAGTGTAACCAAGTCAAAAGTAATGAAGTTGAAAATGCATGTTAAGGGAAGATATTAGCTAATACCATAATGTAACAGAGTTGAGAATAAATACTGATTTGCAATAGAAGGACTTACCCACTGTTGTCTTTATCAAAATACTGGAAGGCCCGGTAAAGATGCTCGTCTCTTTCTAACCGGTGTCTATGCATTGTGGCAGTTATGAATTCTATGTAGTCAATTGTTCCATTTCCATCTACATCAGCCTAAAGTTAAGCAAAATGATGTGAGTTCAGAAGTATAAAGAAAAAATAAATAAATAGAGGACAAATGTTGTAAATCAACAATAGCTTACAGCGTCCATAAGCTGTCGCACTTCAGCTTCAGTAAGCTTTGAGCCAAGTCTTTGCAATCCTGCTCTTAGTTCCTCATAGGTGATTGTACCACTTTTGTCAGTGTCCATATTTGTAAACATTGCCTTCAAACCTTGGATTTCTTCTTCAGAAAGATTTTCAGCAATGACCTGAAAGATATTTGAAAATTCACTCAGTTTTTTTATTTGGTAGAGCTACATACCCCTACACCATTAAGTTACAAAGATTCATGGAATTTAGAATAGTGATGTGAACATTAGAATAATATTTTCTGTCTCTCATTGTGTAACTATTAACTGAAATAGACATTGCCACATTGGCTTAAAATTATCTTTTTCAATTTTTAGCTGTTGATCCATAGACACAGAGACAGAGGTAACAAGTATGCCATCTAGTACAATAAGCATAAAAGAGCACTGTGGTCTCTTCATGCAGCTTGTGGCTGGACTAACCTTAAGGGCAAGTTTTTTCAGTTTATTCATTGCTCTGAATTGCTTCATTCTGGAAAGGACTGCGCTGTCTATTGGCTTGTCAGGAGCATTTCCACCTTCTTTAAGCCAGGGGTGCTCTAATTATTCATACAATACATGGAGTCAATTAGTAGAGAAATTACTATACATTAACCAAGAAAATTCTTAAGGATGCCACAATCATGTTATCAGTCAGCAATGGAACACTAATGGGAAACAGATTTTAGTATGCTTAAAGGAAATATAGCAGAAGAAACAGTATATTTGTTAACATATCATCTGTGAAAAGTTCTTTAAGTCTCAACAACTAACATGTTCACATGCAACACTGGTCTAGTTACATCTATATGGGTATAGGCTATAGAACAGAATATACACAGATACAAAATAACTTTTGGTTTCTATAAGTTTTATACCTTGAATTCAGGTTTTATATGCAGTACTATTAACTGTAACAACTTCCATATTAATGAAAAATATCTAAACCCCTCTAGTAATCAATCTTCTCAATCTAGCCAAAGTACACATATAAAAGGACCAAGTAGGAAGACAAATCAAACCATCAAACAATATTCAGATAAAGCTTAATAAACTTCAAGTATTTGATGAGAGGAAAACACAATAAAGTCACCTACCTAGAACCTGAGTGGCAGTAATGCGTTTCTTTGGGTCCTGTATAAGCATCTTACGAATAAGGTCCTTAGCACTGGTTGATATGGTTGGCCATGGATGACTATGAAAATCAATTTGACCTTCCAATATGGCATCAAATATTCCCTTTTCTGACTCTACAGCACATATTTAATAAAAAAATTAGTCAAGCCTAAAACTAGTACAAGGTGATTTTTCCTATTATGAAAAAATCAAAGTTCCCAGTTTACCTGCCCAAAATGGAGGCACACCACTAAGTAAGATATACAACATAACTCCTGCACTCCATATATCTATTTCCTTCCCATATTTACGACGCAGAACTTCTGGAGCAACATAATAAGCACTGCCAACTATATCCCGATACACCTTTCCTGCAAAGTATTAATCAGAAAAAAGGTAAGTATATATTCTAAATGGAAGATAATCCTACTCTTTACTAAGACAAATTCTCTGAAGTCTGATGAAAAGACAAGAAGTTGCCAAACATACTAAATATGCAGATCACATCTATCATATTGTTGCAGAAAAATCACAAATAAGAACTAAAATAAGCAGTGAACTTTCTTTCCAAAATTTGAAGCTATACCTGGGGTGTTAACATTAACAAACGATTTAAAGCTCAAGAATTTCATGAAACCAAAGAACACAATTAGTGTAATGAATGCAATAAATGAAATGATAGATTCTAGTTTGTTTGAATTATGGTGTTGTCTGATCCATATAGTTTGCCCCACCTAGTGGGATAAGGCTTAGTTGTTGTTGTGGTTGATGATAGATTCTAGTTCATTTGATCCATTATGTCAGCTTCGTGTGTTTGGTTTGACGTTAAAACTGACCAAACTCAAGTTTGAATTCCACAACACAACTATTTCTAGCGTTGGAAATGTGAATTTGCCATGTTTCAACGCTAAACCAAGCATGCTATTCATACTGCTGAATAATTAATCAGGATAGACTACTTAAATTATTCTATCAAATTCCGGTATACTCTAAGACCAACACTCCAATACAAATTAATTTTCAAACTGAAAGGTAAGAAGAATTCCAAGACTTCTCCAAAACACTCCCATTTCCACAAAACAAAATTGGTAGATAAAGTTTTGGACAGAAAATTTGTACAAAATTTCCCTCAGAACTTTAGCAGCTAAAATTTCAAGGTTATGCTACAGTTCACAATCACACACTTTTCTTTCTGGAATTTATAAATCACAAGTATTAAAATTTTCAAGATATTAAAACGAAAAGATCAATGAATGGATAAAAATTTTACCTTCTTCAATGAAGACAGACAAGCCAAAATCTGTGGCCTTGAGAAGTGCCTTGTCATCCTTACTGGATAATAAGAAATTCTCTGGCTTGAGATCCCTATGCATCACACCCATAAAATGGCAAATATGGACAACATTAACAATTTGTCTACATATTGAAGCTGCAGCTCTTTCACTATAGTGCCCCTTTGCAATAATCCTATCAAAAAGCTCACCACCTGCACAAAGCTCCATAACAACATGAACTGATTGTTTATCCTCATAAGCACCTTTAAATTCAACAATATTTGGTTGTCCACTCAAATGCTGCATAATTTGAATCTCCCTCTTCATATCCTCCTTATCAGATTTGCTAGTAAGCTTCCTCTTTGAAATGGACTTGCAAGCATATTGCAAACCAGTTGAATTCTCAGTGCAGAGATAAGTCACCCCAAATTGACCTCTCCCCAATTCTTTCCCAAGTGTATAGAATTCCCTAACATCCTCAAATGGTTTCCCAAGAATTGTATGAGCATCTGACTTGTGAACACGTTTGGGGCTTGGGGCAGGCTTCCAAGGTGTTTTAGGTGCTGCAGCAGGAGGAGCATGTTTCTCAGGTAATTGGTAAGGTTGATGAGAAGGGTTGACAAAGGGTTCATGGTTCTTGTGATTGTGCACACCAGCACCCCTAGTATGATTGTAACCAATGTGTTCTGGCTCTGATCTTTTTCTACTCTGACAACAACCCATGATTATGAATGACACAAAAGCAAAAGGAAAGAAGAGATTTTTATCAGCTCCAAAGTGATTCAGTCAAACAATTCAAAAGGATTGAACCCAGATCATAATTCAAGAAGAGTAAGCAGATTGATGAGACTATATATAAAACTTCAGATCAGAAACCCTGAAAATGAAAAATAAAAAAATTAAAAATTTAATCCAGATGAGGTTAGGGGAAGAATAAGCAAAGGGGGTTGAAGAGAGAGTGGTGGGGGTTGAAGAAGCCAAAGTTGGAAGCTTTATTCAGAAGGGTGTATGAGGAAAGGATCAAAGTAATTGTTTTTTAAAGGTGGAGACTAGAAAGGGTCTGAAGTCTGAAACAAAAAGGATAAAAGGGGTGGGACTGACTGAGTCAACTGTGGGATTTGGATTCATATACGTATTTTAATTTTAAAAGATTTGAAGTAATTTACGAGGTAAAGGGAGCACACCACAAGAGAACAGAAGAGAGTCCATAGAAGAGAAGCTTCCTTCTCGGAGCCTTAGCCAATTTGTATCTCTCACAACATAAAAACAAGTGCTATGGATCCAATATGGGGGATTATAGTACCGCATGCAATTTATTTATTTATATAAAATTATTTATGATCAAAATTAATTTCGTGTCATTCTCACCTTCAATAGCGTGGGAAAGGTCTGATCTGAATGAATCCCTGGTCTGCTCATGATTGAGGGACCGAATCAAGGATGTGTCCACCACACCACATGATTCTCTTGTGTGCTTCATACATGACATGATGCCAGCTAATCATTTTTAAAGTTGAAAGATTAGAGTCTTTTTGGTTTGCAATTTTTTATTTCTAGTTTCCATTTTCTGTTTTTTGAAATTTTATAAAGAAAAAATTGAAAATGTTGAAAATAAAAATGTACTGTTTTAGTATTTTTAATTTTTCTTTTATAAAATCTCAAAAAACAGGAAACAGAATGGAAACAGAAAATGCTGGAAAAAAAAAATTGTTGTTTTAAGTATTTCCAACTTTTTTTGGTGGTAATTAGGTAAAGTTTTTTTTTTGTTTAACCACGAGTATCCTCCATGAGAGGCAATCCTGTTCGAGTCACGGGAACATTCACATCATGGTGGAGTTAACTCTAAGTGTGTTTGATTTACTGTAAAATCACGTTTCAAACATGGATTCGAGCCAACGCTACATTCTGAAGCGTTAGTCCAGATCTACATTTGAAATGTGATTTTGCAGTAAACTAAACACACCAAGAATGGCAACATGAGAATTTGAACTCTGATCTTATTTCTCGATAAAGTCCATCAAGGATTACGATGATTCATCTAAGATACTCATGTTTGGATTATATTTTGGATTTCGGTACAAATACTAACAAATTTTGATATGAGATAAGCTTCACATGTATATGGTGTATAAGATCTTTTATATATAGTTTATTTGTTCAATTTTTCAAAATATAAAAGGCTAATTAATATCATAATTAAAATATTACTGTGTTAACATTAATCAATAAATATCATTAGTTTATGTTGGGTACATATATAGAATTCATGGTGATTTCATAGTATGAGAATAAAAGGAAAAAAGAAACAATAGAATAAATTTGAAGTGAATGGTTATTTTCATTATGGAGAGTGATATCTATAACAATGGGAGGGATGAATTTTCATGTCATTCCATTGTTTGGCACATAAAACATTGAAATGACATAATATCTTTTGCGTTCATCACACATACCGGTGGCGGACCGAGGTATGAACTAGGGTGTGCACTTGCACTCCCTCATTTTGATAAAATTACTATTAAATATCTTATATTTTGATAGTTTGCCCCCTCTAGTGCTATATCTTTAAACCCACTATTAGTGGCGGATATGAGGGTGTGCAATTACGCCTCACTCACTTTTATAAAATTACAACTAAATATTTTGTATTTTAGTACTTTGCCTCCCTCTAGTTCTATATCTTTGAATCTAAAGCTTACCCAATTTCTCACTCCCCTTAGTCATCCTCAACCTAGCAATTCTCAAAAGTTCTTTAACCAATATTTTATAATTTTTCGCACATTCCCATATTATCATTTTATTTTTATTATTTTAAGCAACTCAATCTTTTTTAGCTCCAACCTAATAACTCTCAAAATTTGCTTAAATAGACCCCACGACCTACCCCACACTTATATACTCCTTAGGTCCTATTTATAAGACAACGTTTGAATTTTTTATGGTCCTATTTATAAGATCAAATACATAAATTTAGAAGCATTTAATAATTTTTTTCCTCATATTTACCCTTTGATCATTAAAGGTTTTAAATTGACACAATTACTATGATAATGAAGTTTAATTTTAAATAGGGGTAAACTTGGAATGTTGTAGAGTAGTTTTTTTAAAATCAATGCATTAATTATTTTTCTTAATATATGTCATTTAGTCTAAATTGTCTTATAAATAGAACCGGAGGAAGTATTTTATAATTAAAATCTTAAACTACTGAATAAATGACAAAAAATTTAAAACCATGCAACAATCCAAAGTGGATTGTTGCAAATAACAACTCAAAAATTGTTGAGCAACATGAGTATCTCTCTAATGAAAAAATTGCTATAAGAAGCGCTCTTAATATTTGTGAGCACCTCGGCGAAAGGTCATCGGAGATGCTCTTATATGTTTTCAAGTATTTGATTTTAAAGTAAAAATTTATCCTTTCTTCAATAGCAATAACTACTAGCTAATTTTCTTCATACCAACATGCATTAATTGGTCCAAGTGGAAGGGGCTCGGCCGCTCGGGTCCATATAGAGAAAATACTATTTAGAAGGTCTTCTCTTTGAGCCTGACAATACCTTGAAAGATTAGTTTCTCACATACTGGGTGAGAGGATACTATGGGAAACAAAAAAAATAATTTTCTTCATTTTCATGTTTCATTTCCTTCGCACACATAATAATCATTATTATTAATTTTTTATTTTTTAAAAATAAATTACCCCGCTGATCCGGGTTCTTGGATCCGCCACTTACATATACACACATAATGTTCATTCGTTGTGTAATTGTAAGGAAAATAAAATAAAATATGCACATTTTTAATCAATATATTTCATATATTTTGGTATAATTAGTTGTCGGATTTCGCAAGAGCAACTGTAACGAACGTGAATAAATAATCGAGATGCATTCAGTGGCGGCGGAAAATTCAACAAAAAGCTTGAAGGGTCAAAAGAAAATATTTAATACACAAATTAAACATGTAACATTATATTATATTATATATCTAAAATTTAAAATATAATATTAACGTAAAGTTAACCATAAAAATATTACAAAACAATTACAAATTACATTTAAACAAATTGAAATTTTATGAGTTTTACTTTGACTTGATTTGTAATTTGTAATAATTATTATAAATTCTTTTAATAGGAATGATAATAAAAAAACAGCTTAGATAATTTTAGATGATTAATTAGGATGCTATAGGCATTTCTAGTCAAAAGATCATTAAGCCTAGAGAGGGAAATCTCAAAATGAACACTACTTGGTAGGAATAACTCCATTTCACAAATAACATGTTGTTCCTTCCTCCATATCATGACAAAATCAGTTTTGATTGCGAACAACTTTGCTTGTTATGTAAATGTAAGGGAACGTTAATGAGTGTCCTAGAGGCATAACTTAAGGAATTAAAAGTGAGTAAATCCTCAATTTAATTTTTAGACATGTCATCTCATACCTTATTAGTTTTAAAATTAAATTAATTGCATCAATAGTCTTTTATTTTTCATAGCATTTGACAAATTAGTCTTTGTTAGAGATTAAGGCGCGTGAAGAGATATTATGGAAGTTGAAGAATTAACGTGGTGGATATTTAAAAGTTTTCAAGAACTACTTATATAATTAATTTAGTTTAAGAATTAATGAAGAGTTGGATAACAAGTTTTGCGATGGAATTAAGGGTTTTACTCAACAAAAAATAGAATATTTTTATTATAGAATGTAGCATTTAATATTATAAATATGATTAATACTGAGATTTCCAACAAAATCATTATATTTATATATGGGTTCCTTAATTAATACTCTTAGAGAAATGGTTAGCAAGACCCTTATGTAAATACTATTTCCAATATTCCATACCTTTGTTGTTTTTAATTTTTTCAAAATAATTTATTTTAGAAATCCAAAACTAATTTAATGTTTTTTTTTCCAATTGTATTCTTATATATCATGGATCATTACCTCAACTAACTAAAATAAACCAACGGGGGTTGGTTCAAGTGTACATGCTTGTTTCCCCTAAAGCAAGGTCTCGGGTTCAAGTCTTGTGGATGGAAAAAATCCCCGCTGGGAGAATTAGCCCCACCATGATGTGGATGTTCCCGGCTCGAACAGGATTGCCTCCCGTGGAGGATGCCTTAATAAAAATATAATAACATTATACATCCCTTCATAACAATATTTTTTCTCTTCTCATTATTTTATGGCAGTTTTGTCTTTCAATAGAAAATTTCTTTCCTATCCTCTTAATTCCCCTTCTTCCAAATAAAGGAAGAAGAGAAATTAACAATTCTTTCTCCCTTTTTTTTAAATCAAACAACACAAAAAATTTACTCCCTTTCTCTTTCTCACATCTTTCTCTCTTCCCACTTTCTTTACTCCTACAAACTAATAAATCATTTCTCTCCCCTCTATTTTTATCTTTACAATTTTCTATTTTACCAAACTAATAAATCATTTTTGTTCCCTATATTTCTCTTCCCTCCTAATTTCTTCTTCACCAAATAAGGCGTTAGAGTAACGTTGGATTTTGTTGATAAATCCACATTGATTTGGTGTTTTTATAGGAATTGTATGAAAAAGAAGAAAAAGAGTTTTAAGAAGAAGCATTTTGAAGTTTTTGAGGGGACAAAGCAGTGAGATTTGGGACATATGAGAAGCCAATTAAGAAGATTGCTTTCTGATTTGTGTGCGTGGGAACAACGCCTTTGATATGTGAGGACAAGGTCTGCACCGAATAATAGATTGCTCTCTGACTTGTTCGTGTAGGAACAAGCCAGATCTGTGTGAAGACACGAGTTTAATAGAAGCTAAAAAGAGCCCTCTGCCGTGTTCGTGTGGGAACATGGCAGGATCATCTGTGAGGACACGAAACTGACAGAAACTCTATAAATAGATCTGTTCAGAATTTTAGCGAGTTAGTTACTCATATTTTTAGACTTCAGTTTTGTAACCAAATTTTCTCTCCTCCTGAAGATCAAAACCAAAGTGGAAGCTAGGGTTCAGATCTAATATAATTCTCCTTTGAGTTTGCATCTCTCTTCTCTTCTCCATTTTAATGAGTTTCTAAGTTCCTTTAGGTTAAGTGTTTATGGATCTTGATCTGAACTTTGTGTAACTGACTTGTTAATTCAATTCAATTTTCGTTTTCAATTCAATTGCTTCCTTCTACTCTTAATGATAAAAAAATGATGAAAAGAAAAATAAAAGTTCAGAAAAAAGGGCAAGGGAATGTAATCAAGGGAAAAAAGTTGAGTTAACATTTAACTTCATGCTTAATTCTTGAGCTCATCACATATATACTTCAATTCTTTTATGGTTAACTAGATCCTTAATTTTCCTACCTTGACCCAAGCCCCATTGCAACCCAAATAAAAATCCTCATGATTTGTGGTTGCATTTGTATTTGCAGTGGAAATTCTAGAAAATTGTCAAGCCTATGGTAATGGATCTTGAGTATGTAGCAATTATGAGAGAAAACAGTGCCCTTAAACACTAAGAGTGATGAGAGAAAAACTATCTTGTGAGGGTTGTGATACAATTCATTCTCTTCTTTGTGAAACTATTGCATATTTTATCTTGCATTGCTCCAAGTTGGACTGAGATATCATGGTGCTTGGTATTGCAATTGTCTTGATTAAAACAACACTTGTGTTATTTGTTTGAGGAATGGATTATAATTGAGTGACTAATTATGGATAAAAAGCTGGAGAAATGGGATGTTCATTTGTGGATTTCATCCCTTTAATTTGTTTAGAAAAATATTTTGATTGAGCTTTAATTGTTTGTTTGGGGACATTTATCCACATTTAAAATGTAATTTTGAATAAAAAAACATGGTAAGAAAATAATTGACAATCTTAATTTTTTCACACTCATGAATTTCATAACTTCTTTCATACTTCATTTTTCTTTTTATTTATAGCTTCATTTTTCATCATATATTTTATTTTCCTTTTTTTATTTTTGTATATTTCCTATTCTACCAACACCCCAAATTTAAGGTGTCAACATTTATTTTCCAAACACTTATGTGCTTGATCATGGTGATGTCATGGATAATCATGATTCATTAAAAGGGTGAAAATATTCTTCAATAACACGGCCCGTTTGGTGGATAGGATATGATAATTTTATCCCATCACTTATCATGTGTTTGTTGCACCGATAAGATATGATAACTCTATCATGTGGTTTATCCTATCATTTTCTCCTAGTGTAATTCTTATCCTAAGGGGGGCTGAGTTAAGGAATGATAGGATATGATAAAAAAAATTCTTCCTCATTTTTCCTCTCTTTCTCCCTCCCTCCATCTCTCTCCTCCTTCTATCTCTCTCGGCCCCCTCTCTCATGTTCCCCCGTCTCCCATCTCTCTCCACTCCCTTTCTCTCCTCTCCCCCTCCCCTATCTCCTTTCTTTCTCTATCCCCCTCTCCTTGTCCCCTTACTCACTCTTTTTCTCCCCTTCCCTCTTCTCTCTCCACTCCTTCTCTTTCTCCCCTCTCCTCTGTCTCTATCCTCTCTCCCCACCCTCCCTCTTTCCTCCCTCTTTCCCTATCTCCTCTCCTCTCTCCACATTCCTCTCCCCTTTCTTTGTCCTCCCTCCACTCTTTCTCTCTCCCCCTCTCTTATCTTTTTATGAATTTTTATATTATTTTTAATAATTTTATTCTTTTTTGTTAAATTTAAATATTTTTTCTTAAATAAATAATTTTTTATTCATGTATGCTTATTGAAAAGTCAAAAATAAAAAATTAATTTAATTTAATTTTGTAATAAGGGTAATTTTGTTATATTAACATTTTTTATATCTTATTCTATCATATGTCCATGTCAAACGTATGATAAGATAAAATAATGTTATACACGTTTTTATTCTTGTGTGCATCAAATATAGGATATGATAAGAGTTTATCATGCTCTTATTCTATCATATTTCTATCCAACTCGTCTATTCTTATTTTATCATATCATGTAGTGCACCAAACGAGTCCTATAAAAGAGTCTCTTACACATGTGACCACACACATGTATGTAGTGTAGGTCACTTGAATGTATTTTTTCTCTCTCCTACTAAGATAAGAGAGCGCGCTAGCCCCACTCGACCACTCCTCATCAACCAGAATGGACCCATTGACATGCAAACCAAAGTGTGGACATTGGATAAAGGATATTTAGTGAAACGTAGGTTTTCAATACTATAAATAGTTGTTTTGGGAATCTAAACTTGAGTTTAGCCAGTATCAATGCCAAATCAAACACACATTTAGTTGGCGCTGAAACAAGAATGCGTGTACTCAAGCATTGGCCAGGCAAGTACACGATTCTGATTTCATTTTTTGTTTTCTGACTGAATCCTACATTTCTTCTGACAAATTCTCAAACACCATCCCAAATGTATTTTCATTTCATTTTATTTATTTATGACACTGATTTGTTAAATCTATATATTTCATTTGCTTTTAAGATCGCTTCAAGCAACTTGTGCCTTATAATTTACAAACTTTATAAATTAGATCAAATTGACCTTTAGATTTCTGAATAATTAAACTAAATCATAGCTGTAAATAATAGTTGGTTTATATTTTATATTTAATTAATATATTTTCCGTGGTTAAATTAATACATTTTAAAGATATTGTCCAATAAAACTCACTATATCTTAAAGCAATAATTAAAAAATTAAAATAAACGCATAATAATACTTTAACAATTATGATAAAATTTAATAGAAATTTGATGAAAATTTTTAAGGATATTATTGGGATTTTTCAATGTTGGATAAAAAATAATATTTTAATTTGTGAATTTTGAGTTTAAGAATATTTAAAATGATTTAACCAATTCAATTTGAAAAATATATACTAGTTAAAATTGAGAATATTTTAGATAGAAATTAAAAAAATTGATAAAGAGATAATATATACTAATCTTTTAAAAATAGAGCTACTTAATTTTAAACAATTAAGCCACTAAATTATATATTTACATGATAATATTTACCAATAATACTCCTTAGTTAAGAACTTCATATAAGCAAGAAATATCCACAGTTCACACACGCATCATATAATAAAGCCCACAAAGAGGGAACTCATTGGGGAACAAGTACCCAAACTAACTACGTTTGCATACGATATGGGAAGTTAAAAAAGAGCATGCTTTTGTTCCTGGTTTTTGGGGTACATGTCGCTGGCCAAATTATAAATATGAAGGTGCTCTTGCTCTATTTAACTCTTCTTTGTGACACAATTAATTAATTATTAAGCTATTGTTCAAGTTTTAGAAAAAAAGAAGCTACAAGTGAACATAGCTCGCAAGTTATATAACTTCTTGAGTCCGCTTGGCTAATTGAGTTCGTAAAGCAACCTTTACCTTTTGTCGAGATGATATGTTTTGTTCTGATCTGATTTTGGTAATTAGATAAATACTTGAAACGGTGAATTAACAAATTAAACGATTAAAGATGAATAGTGGGATTTGTTTTTACATGAAAGTTTACGATGTAACAATTATCCGATTCCTATCATGAATTGTTTTTTATTTTATTATTTTAAAAAGTATGATAATGTCTAAGATAATATAATATTTTATAACACTTTCATTGTTTTGTAAATATTAAGTCTCGTATGTCGGTATCATATTATCATATAACCTTCAGGCTGTGAGTCAAAAAATAAAAAAAAAATAATGAAAGGGGGAGAAATATAGGAAATCTTTTCGCCATTTATGTTTGAAAGTGTAGTTAAATTATAAAACTCTCTCCTCTCCTATCCCTCTTTCCTCCTCCTCCCTTCCTTTCCCTCCTAATTAACCCTTCCATTCCTCTTCTTTTTCCCTTTCCTCTAAATTCTCAAATACACCCTTAGGTGTGGGTTGGATACCGGAAGGTACTCTAGTGGTGGTTCTCCTTGCATTTCGGTGGTTGGAATGACTAGAGCTGGAAAAATGGGTAGCCTGATCATACTGGTCCATAAAAGTCCCCCCAAAATGTAGGGTTCATGTATTTATTTTAGAAGTTCAAATAACTCCCAGGTGTTTTAACCCCGACCCGATAAAGCCTTCTACATGCAAAACTCGCAAAAAGACTGGGCAAGCCGCAAAATTAATCGAGCTACCCGTAAAAAGCCCACAAAAATGTAGGGCCCAAGCCTTTTTTTTAGAAGTCCGAATAACTCTGGGACATTTTAGCCCTACCTGTAAAAACTCGCTACCCACATGAGGTCGGGCCGAATAGCCAGAATTGTCAGCTCTATGAATGACGATGAAGGTGGTGTACCTGCGAAGACACCTATTCTAGAAATCAATGTATATTCTAATAGAGTTTTAGTATGATCAAGAGAAAGTACTTGTTCGCATGCATAAGGAACCTATTTATATGCATGCTAAATGTGAGTGCAGGCTCTGGCCCCTCGTGCATTTGGTGGGTATAGTCCTATCAATAGTTGGTGGCAAGACTTAGTTGGGCACAAGACGTCATCATTATTGAGAGGATTTTATGGAGCCTCGTGCTTTTTTCCTCATGTGACATGTGGGGAAGTATTTGGCAACACACCTCGGGGGCAAGCGATGAAAAAAGGGAGGTTGTGATCGTCCGAGTAAGAAACCAAGTTGGTTAAGTGCAAACCCGTGTCCAGTATTTTGGAGTGCATATCCAAGTTAGCTAACCTAAAGGCCTTGCATGAAGAATGTAGGATGTCAACTTGGCTACTAGGCCAGCAAAAAGGCCCTACATGAATAATGTTGGATGTCAACTCGACCAACTTAGCCAATAAAAAGGCCTTACATGAAGAAAGGATGCCAACCCGGACCTTACAAAATGGCCCTACATGAAGAACATAGGATGGCCACTTGACACACTTGTCATCCCAATTAGCCTAGTTCCAAGGATCCAACTCGAAGGTTGACTCTCCATGCTTGTTACAAAGAAAATCAACACATGGCAAAAGTAAAGTACAAGGTACAAATTCAAGATAAAGAACTCAAATAAGCACCCCCAGAATGGTTGGCTAGCCTTTGAAGTCTTACTTGACACCTCAATCCTATCTACTTGGATATGACATCGAGCTACAGGCCATATGTTTTTGAAGTCTTACTCAGACATAGATCATTTACACTTTGGCTTGTCCCGGTGTCTTGCTAAGACATGGATTTGCACTTGGTTGACCCGGTGTCCTACTTGAACGGTCGCAACTTCCCCCTTTTCACCAGGGTTTGTTGTTAACTACTTCCCCATGTGTCTGTTGTAGTGTAATTCAAATGTTATGCAGATTAGCCATTTCTGTTAACGAGTGGTTAATAGTGTTTGTTAGTTTGGTTAACTGAGTTAGTTAGCTGGTTAATTTTTACAGTTCGCACCAGTAGGCAAAATAAGTTTGATTCTCAGTTGTATATAAACCAGTTATCTTCCCAATAACAATATATTGAGTTTCACTCCCAAATACTTGTGTGATCATTATTCTCATTTACTTTGGATTTCTCCAACAAAGTGGTATCGAGAGCTTTTCACGATTCAGGAGCCTTGAGGAGAAATAGTTTGAGAATTTGTGAGACTGAATTCTTGGAGCATCAATGGCTAATGGCAATGGTGGATTCCCTGGAAACTTACCAATTCTTGATGGCAAGAACTGGGATAGGTGGTGTATACAGATGAAAGTGTTGTTTGGCTTCCAAGAAGTTATGGAGATTGTCAAGAATGGCTATCAAGAGTTGAGCGATGGTCCCTCCGAAGCCCAGAGAACTGCATACAGAGAGGCTAAGAAGAAGGACTGCAAGGCCATGTTCTTGATACACCAATGCGTGGATGTTAGCAATTTCGAGAAAATAGCTGGTGCATCTACAGCCAAGGAGGCGTGGGAAACACTTGAGAAATGTTACACTGGTGGAGAAAAGATCAAGAAAGTGACGCTTCAATCTTTGCGTAGGCAATACGAACTACTGCAGATGGAGAATATAGAGAAAGTGTCTGAGTATTTCACTAGGTTATTGACTCTCATCAACCTAATGAAAGGGTGTGGTGAGCAATTCACGGATCAAATGGTGATAGAGAAGGTTATGCGAACCTTGACTCCACGGTTCGATTATATTGTTGTAGCCATTGAAGAATCCAAAGATGTAGGAAAGATGAAAATTGAAGAACTCCAAAGTTCTTTGGAGGCACACGAGTTGCGTTTGAATGAAAGGAATGTTGAGAAACCTACAGATCAAGCTTTGCAAGCTCAGGTGGTTAAAAAGGGAGGTGATCAAAAGAAGAACAAGAAAGGTAAAGGGAAGGAAAGATTCAACAAAGGTGGTTGGTCTCATTTTCAAGATCAACAAGGTGATAAAGATAAACCTGAATCCTCAAATAGAAATGGAGGAGGAAATTTCCACAAGAATAAAGGAGGGAAGAGAGGATCAGCGGATAAAAGAAAGATTCAATGTTTCAACTGTCAGAAATGGGGTCACTATGCACAAGATTGTTGGCTCGGCAAAGGCAAATTCAAGAAGGATGGTGAAAATGAAGCCCATATGGCCCAAGATGATTCAGATTCAGATCCTGTGTTGTTGATGATGACAACCAGCGATGAAGGTCCCCAAACCGAGTCTCGGTACTTAGATACATGATGTTCGAATCACATGACCTGTCACAGGGAATGGCTTTCAGATTTGGACATTTCAAAGAAGAGTAAAATTCGTTTTGCTGACAGTAGAACAGTGACAGCAGAGGGAATGGGAAACATAGTCATTAGAAGAAATGATGGAAAGCCTGCAGTGATTGAAAATGTACTCTATGTGCCCGGTATGAAATGTAACCTGATGAGCATTGGACAATTGATACAAAAAGGATTTTCTGTTGTGATGCAGCATGATTCCCTTGAACTATTTGATCCAAGCCAAAGATTGATTTTGAGGAGTCCTATTTCCAGCAATAGAACCTTTCAAGTTAACCTACATACTGCTGAAGTGCAGTGCATGGCAGCCACTGTGTCAGAAAAGGAGAGCTGGTTGTGGCATTGGAGGTTTGGGCATTTGAATTTCAAAAGCCTGAGACAGCTTGCAACTAATCAGATGGTAGTCGGGCTTCCCTTGATCAACATACCAGAGAAGATTTGTGAGGAATGTTTAATGGGTAAGCAACCTAGAAACTCATTTAAATCTAACTTGCCTATGAGATCCACTGATTTGTTGAATGTGGTACATTCTGATGTGTGTGGTCCCTTTGAGGTTCCTTCATTGGGAGGAAATAAATACTTTTTCTCATTTGTTGATGAGAAAAGCAGGATGATGTGGTTGTATTTGATCAAATCCAAGAATGAGGTGTTTGATATTTTTCAAAGGTTCAAGGTGATGGTTGAGACACAAAGTGGCAGAATGATCAAGTACCTAAGAACAGATGGAGGAGGTGAATACACCTCAAACGAATTTGAAACTTTCTGCATGAAGCATGGAATTCCGCATGAAGTTACCCCTTCCTACACCCCTCAGCATAATGGATTGGCAGAAAGAAGGAACAGGACAATATTAGACATGGCAAGGAGTATGATGAAACAAAAGAATTTACCTCATTCATTTTGGGGTGAAGCAGTTTCAACTGCAGTATATTTGTTGAACAGATGCCCAACTAAGAAGCTTAAAGAGAAAGTGCCAGAAGAATTATGGAGTGGCAAGAAACCAGTGGTAAACCATTTGACAACTTTTGGTTCTGTATGCTTCAAACATGTACCAGATGAAAGAAGGAAAAGGCTGCAAGATAAAAGTGAGCCTATGGTTCTTGTAGGATATCATCCTACAGGAGCATACAAGTTGTACAGTCCAGAAACTAAGAAGATTGCCATCAGTAGAGATTTGATTGTAAGTGAAAGAGATTTCTGGAATTGGGATAAAAATACCAGCAACTTCAGAGGCATACCACAAACTTTGTTCAATGAAGATCAACCAGTTGAAGGAAACACAGATTCTACAGCATTACAAAATGATGATCAGAGGCCAAGGAGACAAAGACAACTGCCAGGAAGGTTTGTAGACTATGAGGTATATTCTGATGGGGCAATTTCAGCTGCAGGTGATTTGGTTCATTTTGCTTTATTAGCAGATGCAGAGCCAATCAATTTTGAAGAGGCAATGAAGAAGGATGTGTGGCAGAAAGCTATGATTGAAGAGTTGAATGCTATAGAAAGGAACAAGACTTGGGAATTAGTTGAGTTACCCTCTAGCAAGAAGTCAATAGATGTGAAATGGATTTACAAGGTGAAATTGAATTCAGATGGATCCCTAGCCAAGCATAAAGCTAGGCTGGTTGCTAGAGGTTTTCTGCAAAAGGCTGGAATTGATTTCATAGAGGTATTTGCACCTGTGGCTCGGATTGAAACTGTCAGATTAGTTGTTGCTTTGGCAAGTGGAAAGAGATGGCCTATGTTTCAGCTTGATGTTAAGTCTGCATTTTTGAATGGTCCATTGGAAGAGGAAGTGTATGTTTCACAGCCCCCTGGTTTTGAAGTCAATGGAAGTGAAGGCAAAGTCTATAGGCTGAGAAAGGCCTTATATGGCCTAAAACAGGCTCCCAGAGCCTGGAACAAGAGGATTGACTCTTTTCTCACACTTCACAGTTTCACTAAATGTGTTGTAGAGCATGGGGTTTATGTCAAGGCTGATACAAAATCCAGTTTGGTACTAATATGTTTATATGTTGATGACCTTCTAATCACTGGCAGCAACTTGAAGGAGATTGAAAATTTCAAATCAGTTTTGATGGCTGAATTCGAAATGACAGATTTGGGCAGATTATCCTACTTCCTGGGCATGGAGTTTGTGAACACTTCAAAGGGAATTGTGCTACATCAAAAGAAGTACGTTACTGAGGTATTGAAAAGATTTGATATGTTGGATTGCAATCCTGCAGCTACACCTACTGAACCTAATTTGAAGCTTGAGAAAAGAGAGGAGGAGAAATCTGTAGATGGCACTAGGTTCAAACAGCTGGTGGGATCCTTGAGATACCTGTGCAACAGCAGACCTGAAATCTGTTATGGAGTTGGGCTGATTAGTCGGTTTATGAATGATCCAAGGGAGTCACATTTAGCTGCAAGTAAAAGAATTTTGAGGTATTTGAAGGGAACAATGAGCTATGGAGTATTGTTTCCTATCAGTTTAGACCAGGAAATGTGTGAATTGGTGGGCTATTCTGATTCAGATTGGAGTGGAGACATGTCAGATAGGAAAAGCACTTCAGGGTATTTGTTCCAGTTTCAAGGTGCACCAATATCATGGTGTTCTAAGAAACAACCTGTAGTTGCTTTATCCTCTTGTGAAGCTGAATATGTAGCTGGTTCATTTACAGCATGTCAAGCCATTTGGTTAGAGTCAGTTTTGAAGGAAATGATGATTGAGGTGAAGATTCCCATGAAGCTGCTGCTGGATAACAAATCCGCAATTGATTTGGCTAAAAATCCTGTGTCTCATGGTAGGAGCAAGCACATAGAGACTAGGTTCCACTTCCTTAGAGATCAAGTGAATAAAGGAAAGTTGGAATTGGTGTATTGTTCAACAGATGTGCAAATTGCAGATATTTTGACAAAATCTGTGAAGAAAACCAGATTTGAGATGTTGAGAGATATGTTGGGTGTTGTAATGTTAGAACATTTGAATTAAGGGGAAGTGTTGTAGTGTAATTCAAATGTTATGCAGATTAGCCATTTCTGTTAACGAGTGGTTAATAGTGTTTGTTAGTTTGGTTAACTGAGTTAGTTAGCTGGTTAATTTTTACAGTTCGCACCAGTAGGCAAAATAAGTTTGATTCTCAGTTGTATATAAACCAGGTTATCTTCCCAATAACAATAGATTGAGTTTCACTCCCAAATACTTGTGTGATCATTATTCTCATTTACTTTGGATTTCTCCAACAGTGTCACCCGGGAAAAAATTCACCGGACTCCATAAAATTCTCTCCAATTTAAGGATGTCATCTACTACTCGTTGTTGAAGACACTACACCCATCAAATATACGAGGACTAGAGCCCACTCACACTTAACGTGCCTATAAATAAAAGTATTATGCATGCACATAATACCCTTTACTTCATTATATACTAAAATTGTGTTGGAATATACATTCACTTATGTCTCTGTAAGTACACCACCATATTTAAATTTAACCACTAAATTACAAGAAGAAGCACCATCGGAGTATTCTATATATTTTGATAACTTTCAGAAAGTTGTCATCATAGTTTGGTTGTTATGAATATAGATATACAAACATATATAAATGGGATTCACAGTTTTTCAACTTATATATCCTATAACTCATCTACCATGTGATATGATGCTCTTCTGTTACTATATTATCTCCCCAGTGAGTGCCCTTGTTTGGTTCTTAAAACAAACATCAATTAATGATTAAAGTTCAGCAGGGCTAATCAAAATATTATTGTGCCCCCACCAAAAGTGCTAAGGTATACATGTGAAAACATGTAACACATTTACCAATAAAAAACATGTGACTCAAGTACTCCATCTCAATGCCTGTGATGATCTGATATAGTACAAGGGTTTATAACTCACCACACCTTTAGACCAAAATTAACATTCACACTAGTTAACGAGATTCACAATTAATTGAAAGGACGTGCAGAGATGTCAAGTAGTCTTTGTTTCTTTTGGGCCTTTTGGGCCAGTAAAATATTAAAAAAAAAATCATACTTTACATAAAATCCCTTTAAAATAATTTCTTTTTTTATGAAACATTAATTATAATGATTTTTAAAGATTTTAAATATTGACCAATTTTTTTTTAAACAAACAACCCCTTCTTTTGGTTCAAGAACTGTTTCCACTTACAATGGCCCTAAATATACAAACCCTTTTTTGGGCCAACAAAACTGAATATTTATTGGGCAGTCTCCCTTTGTTAATGGAAACAGCAGTCAAAAGGCCCAAAAACCATCTTTTATGCAATTTAGTAATTTACCATACTTTGTGCAGAAGTTCGCCTGATGATATTGAAACTATTCTCGAATTATTTTAGAGCATCTCCGATGGGAGTTGCTTAATTTTTGTTTTTCACTAAACAATTCCAAAAATGATAAGTGCACTGGAGGGAGTTGTTTAACAAGCACCAAGTGTTTGTATAAGCACCCCAAAATTTTGGTATCTATGCACCTTGTGGCCCACATCCCATTATTTATTGGTTAAAATATCAATGATATATAGATGTGGGGTTCATTTAGTAAAATTTTTAGAAATGCACTACTGGAGAGGAGATTTACTTAAGTAAAAAATGGATGAGGTGTAATAGTGGGATCCGCTTAAGAAAGATAAAATGTGAAAGTGAGAGGTGTACCATTGGAGATGCTCTAAACAAGAAATGCATTCAACGATATTAAATCACAAGCTTATGAAAGCTAAGCTTAGGCAGTTATGCTTATAAGAAGAAGTAAAAAAAAATTACTATCCAGAAGTAAATGTAGTGACAACCGCAAGCTAGGAGAATACAATGCCAAACGTGGTTGGTGGTAGTAGAAGTGGATATTGTGATCCTGACCAACTTTACCTGTAAGATAAGGGGTTCAAATCTTAGAGTCGTCGTTCTTGAGAGGGTTTTACCTAACCACCATCCTCGACCGGTCCGAAGGTTAAACCCACGACTATACCAGTGGGGATTCCCAGTCAAAGAAAAAAAAAACTAGGAGAATACAATAGCTTATCTCTTGATTGATTAGCAAGGTAAGATGGATCTATTTATTGCCACTGAATTCTAGTATCATCTTCTTTAATGAATTTTCTATATCTAAAAGGAGACCTTAGATTAAGTTAAATCAGTTGAATATAATTTTATGTCTAACATGATTAATTTCAGATACATAAAATCATTTTTGTATTTAAGTTTGTGAAGAATAGGCCCCTCCACATGATTGTTTAAGTCATCACAATGATCAAATTATCCTAAATCAACTATCCAAAAGTTTATGTTGTATAAAGATACATGAATAGTTTCATGTCTAACATAAATTCAGATAATAACATAAGAATTTTCATGAGATCCGATTCAGGCTGTGAGAAAAAAAAACTTTGTGATTCAAAAGTGCAGAGATCTGATTTCTGCAGAAAACGCTATCACTCTGGATTACTTTTTGGGACTGAAATATGAAGGTTGATCAATTCTTCAACAATAAGGTGCCTTAGAGAGTTGACTTGGGACAATTTGATGATCAAAATAAATAACACTTTTGTTCTTAGAGGTTAGAATGTACACTATTGATATTGATATTGATGTTCTTTAATATTTCTTTAGCTTACTTACTTCATCAAGCTCTCTGAATGATTCCTATATCAATAAAAGAGACAAAGACACATTGCATTTAATTTGTACACAATTTCATTGTCATTTTAACTCCTCAGCTTTTTATTTTCCTTTCTTGTAATATCGTTGAAGAGAAGATTGAAGTTGCCCCTTCTCAACTCCCTAAAATAAACGAAAATGGGGTGATGAAGTAAACATGTACACTCCAAATCGTTTATATAATTTTTTTTATAGGTTTTTCTAATTTGTGTAATGTTGCACGGGTTAATAAATTAAAAGTAGAAAAATTTTATTGAAAATTACAACTATCACAACATTCAATGCATTGATAATATGAAATATTACATTTTTTCAATATTTTTTTTGTATATGAATGCTTAATTAATACTCTAAAGACACTCGTTAACATTTTACTAAATGTTAAATAAAAGTTAAATGTATCATATATTTTATCTAAGTTATACACATTTATGTTATAAAATTCATCAAATATTTTTTTTGATAAAAAACACTTACAAGGGGCTAAAAATAAATTTTGATAATAAATATTAAATAAAAGTTAAATCATAAAAATTAAATGAATCACTTTTCTTTTATCTTAATTATTATTTTTTATTACATGTTATATTTAATAGTATGTATTTAATAGTATGGATGAGTATAATATATATGTTGAAAGAGTGATAGTGGAGGAGGGGGGGTCAAGGAATCAAGGCCCCTCCTTGCCCCCGTTGTATCCGTCTCTTTAGGATAATACAATTCCAAACATTGGTTGACTACGATGGGAGTGGATTATAATCCAGGCCGATTTTACCTGCAATGTAGGGGTTCAGATTCTGGATTTGCCACTCTTAAGAAAACTTTATCTAACCACTAACCCCGATTGGCCTGGAGATTAACTCACAACTATACTCGTGGAAGATTCCGGTCAAAGAAAAAAAAAAGCTAGGAGAATACAATAGCTTATTTTTTGATTGATTAGCAGGTTAAAATGGATCAATTTATTGCCACGGAATTCTAGTATCATCTTCTTTAACGAATTTTCTATATCTAAAAGGAGACGTGAATATTATATTCAGTTAAATCAGCTGAATATAATTTTATGTCTTAACATAATTAATTTCATATACATAAAATCATTTTATATTTAAGATTGTGTTTGATAAAATTAGCTTAAAAATTAGTTGAAAGCTAAAAAGTTAGATGAAAGCTGCAAAATTAGCTGAAGGTTAAAAAGTAGCTGATTTGATCGAAGGTGGTAAAACTAGCTGAAATGGTCAAATGACATACAAGGACATCATTAATTATTAAATAATGATGAATGAAAGTGGTTGAGGCTAGAGCCGGCAAAATGGGCTAGCCCGATCAGCCCGACCCGCAAAAGCCCGCATAAATGTAGGGTTCAGACACCTATTTTAAGCCGAATAACTCTCAGGTTTCTTAATCCAGCCCGATAAAGCCCGCTACCCGCAAAAATGCTGGGTGACCCGCAAAAAAATCGGGCTACCCGCAAAAAACTCGTAAAAAGGTAGGACTCGGGCACCAATTTTAGAAGCTCGAATAACTTCTGGGATTTTTGGCCCAGCCCGATAAAGACCACTACCTGCATTGAGTTGGGTCGGGTAGCCTGAATTGACAGCTCTAGTTGAGGGATAAACTTATAATAAATTTTCAGCTAGTAGCTGAAAATGAGAGCTTTTCTAAAAAAACTATCTCTAAGTACGTAGCTTTTCAAGAAAAGTTGGTAGTTATCCAAAAGAGCTACCTTACCCAACACAATTGAGTCACTAATTTCAGCTTTAATTTAACTAAAATGAATTACCAAACACATGTGAGAAATAACCTCTCCACATGATTGTATTTAAGTCATCACAATGATCAAATTATCCTAAATCAACTATCCAAAAGCTTGTGTTGTTGTATAAAAATACATGAATAGTTTTATGTCTAACATAAATTCAGATACATAACATAAGAATCTTCATGAGATCAGAATTCTGGCTGTGGGAAAAAAAAAACTTTGTGATTCAAAGCTGCAGAGATGAGAGATCTGATTTCTGCAGAAAAAACTATCACTCTGTGGATTACTTTTTAGGACTGAAATATGAAGGTTGATTAATTCTTTAACGATAAGGTGCCTTAGAGAGTTGACTTAGGACAATTGATGATCAAAATAAATAGCACTTTTGTTCTTAGAAGTTAGAATGTACACTATATTGATATTGATATTGATGTTCTTTAATTCTTTAGCTTACTTACTTCATCAATGATTCCTACATCAATAAAAGAGACAAAGACACATTGCATTTAATTTGTACACAATTTCACTGTCATTTTAACTCCTCAGCTTTTATTTTCCTTTCTTGTAATGTCGTTGAAGAGAAGATTGAAGTTGCCTCTTCTCAACTCCCTAAAATAAACGAAAATGGGGTGATGAATTAAACATGCACAATCCACAGCCACATGTATGACAGAGGCATTACTAAGCAAAGTAGAGAGGGACCACCATTGGATGGAATTGGATACTGAAAACACCTTGCAGCTTTGTGACTCATCTCCTAAGAATAGCTTGGTAAGTGGTAACAGATATTTAATTTGGTCACTCCAGAGCCTATATCAAAATTGGAGCCTTGTAGCTTGTTAAACAGAATTGTGTAAACTAATATACGTAACAAACTCCTCCACCTTTAATTTATCTTAAATCGCTAGAGCTGAATAATTAATGGAAGGAACTATATATGTACATTATTGTGAGATTTGAGATACCATGTGAAAGATCAACCAATCTATGTATTATTAAGATGCAAAAAAATTTCAGTCACAGAAGATATATAATATAGTGATGTAGTACTTCTTAAATAGGTTTGTATTTACCATATAGAATACAATTAACACAAGATATATTTTTAGTCAGCACTTTTAATTAAGGTTTTGAAAACCGGACCAAACGATCTAACTGAGAATCGGCCTGATTACTGATCTATTAATCATTGAAAATTGATGGTCTTTAGAATTAATGAAAACCGGTATCAGAAAATCGGTTGAACCGTTTTTTTTTATTTAATCTAAAATATTTTAAGATAAATAAAAACATATGTTTAAGGATTACACATAGATATTTATTATGTGAGAGTGAGAGTGAGAGGGTTTAATTCCAGCCAGTAGATTAGAATATACGGTCCATATTAAAACTTTCTAATTAATGTTTCACGTGCCTCCTCTTTCCCCTATTTTTGCCTTCTCCCCAAACCCTTTCATCTTCAGCCTTCTCCCAAAAAAATTGTTTCAAAATTTAAATTGTTAAAAATTGCCTAAAATTTTAAACCAATTATTAACCACAAACCCCAAGTGTATATATATATATCAAGAGGAGATTTTGAAACGATTAGTTTTGAATTTAATTTTTTTAATTGATTAGTTTTTATTTTGTTAAGGGATAAGATAATAAGCTTTATTTTTTTTATTTAAAATAGAATCTGAAAGAGAGTAATCCTAAGGCCTCTTATTTCTCATAATTGGAATTGGGAGCTCTTTATAGAGTAGGGTTTGGTGAACAGATAATTGCCATGTAAGGGAAGCTCATACTTTAATTATAAAATCTCGATTTGTTGATATAGGGATTAAATTTTATTGTGGTGTGATTCTATGGATAATATTTTTCAGTAGTGATGCAACCCCTCTTTTTATGAAATTGACAAACCGATTTTGTTTTATTTGTATAGAAAATCTTTATTGTGTAGATACCCCTTGTGTTGTTATATTAGTCACATCTTATTGTATTTTTTTTAATCAAAAGTCATACAAATTTTTAGGACATGAAAGCTACAAATAAATAAATCAAGAATGATATTCTTTTCCTGACAAATTAGTCATATCTATATTTTCTCATTGATATTTTCCAAATAATTGTAGAAGAATTGAATTTGTAGGTTCCTGACATTACTTGCTGAATTACCCCAAAGTTTTATTATTGGGTATTGTGTGTTTTTTTATTTCAAGTATCACCCCATGCCTTTTCCTTTCTTTATTTTGGCTTATGGAAATTTACTTCTTGATTTCAATTGTATGCGTAATTTAAATATATTGAAAATGACCAAATTGAATTGTCATTGTAATGATTAAATGTCTTGAGAATTTGTGTCTGATCGGTCAAGTTTTACAATTGACATGATCTTCATCACTTTAATTGCTTTGCTATTTGAACCTAATTAGGTGGAAGCTGTTTGACTTTGTTAATGTAGTATAACAATTCAATTATTCTAGAAATTGCTTTACTTTTTTTATTATTAGTTTCATTCCATTTGTCTCGATAGATAAATGAGTTCCTTTAGAGATCGATCGAGTTACTGTTAATTTCATAAAACTTTTTATTTCAATAATGGATAAAGGGATTTTCTAATTGTTATAACATGTTTTCTAATCTGTGCAGATAAATCCCAATAAATACACCATTTAACCAACCTGTATTAATTATTTTGTCATGATTTTTTCAAAAAAAAAATATTGTTTTCTCTTCCCTCATTATTCTTTTCATTTCTCTCTCTTCCTATACTACAACATCACCTACTTCTTATTTTCTTTCACGCGCTGATGTTGCTAGTGGTAAGTGAAAAGGTGCTGGTAAGTGAAAAGGGGCGTGCTCCATCTCTGTAATAAAATCACACACAAAGATTAAAAAAAATCAAAATGAATATATTGATCCACCTTACTTTTACTCACTTGTTTTGTTGTAGACCCTGCCAAGCCATGACGAATGATTGTGGTAAAACTCTCTTGCACCCACTCAGTGCCGAGCCTAATACTTTTCCTTCCTTTTCTATTTTGCATTCTATCTGAATCTTCCTCTTTGCTTTTCTCCTCTTCCTCCACCTCTCTGTGTGTACAAATGGAAACACATAACCCATGTTGTGGTCATGTACAGAGGTGGAGTACGCACCTTTTCACTTACCAGCACCTTTTCACTTACCACTTGCAACATCAGCGCGTGAAAGAAAAATAAGAAGTAGGTGATGTTGTAGTATAGGAAGAGAGAGAAATGAAAAGAATAATGAGGGAAGAGAATTTTTTTTTGAAAAAATCATGACAAAATAATTAATACAAATTGGTTAAGTGATGCATTTATTGGGATTTATCCTGTGCATTGCACAGGTTAGAAAACTCGTTGTTATAAAACAATTATTTCTTTGTTTCTTACCTTAAGTTGTAATCAAATGTGTGTGTATCTTTACTACTTTCATTTATCAAAATGAAAAGAAAGAGTTTAAATTAAGTTTATGCTTTTGCATTATAGATACATGTTGATATTCTTCTCCTTGATATAATAGGCTAATAGAATGTTTATAAAACCTCTAAATATTCATATAGTATATTATTGTTTCTACAGTAGAAAGTATATGAATATATATGTTATTAATTTTTTTTTTGAATTATGAAAAATAAATTTCTTTTGTCATTTGTGGGTTTTTTCCTCAGCTTGATAAGTATTGAGTTTTATAATGTGATATTGTTGGCATTAACTTATTTGTTGATGTTGAATGATGTTGATGAGAGGTTGTTGGACCTCTTAAGATTATGTAATTAGTGTGAATTTATTGTAAAGTTGCATGTCAAACATATATCAATACATGCATCCATTTTGCATAAGTTGTGAGTTGTTTATGAGTAGGCACGTAAGCGAAGGCTGCCTGGTGGGGCCTTAGCCAGTGCAGGGGTTTGTTTGGGCGGGTTGTTGTTGGGCCTTGAGGATAGGTGGGCGGGCAAATCCCACATGAGACTTTGGTAATGCAAACCAAAATCATGGTAAGCCACTACCCACGACCACTTAGTCTTGATGAATGCCACAATCTTCCATAGGGTTAGGTGTGGGCTCCCCGAATGACCATGTTGTTAGGTCATGTTAAGGGATTGTGACCCACAATAACCACTCAGTTGTGGTTGAAAACCTCCATGAAGTCATGTCTGCATGTCATTTGCATTCTCATTTGCATCATTATTTTAGATAAATTAAAATAGGTATATAAGATGAATGTCATATCTATTAAACTGTTGTCGTTGTTATGGAAGATATAATGCCATTAATATAGCTTGAAAGATGTGTGGTTTTATGTATATGTCTATATATTTATTTTATTAAGAGAGCCTACCCTTATTTGTTTGTGTGTGACTGCAATGATCATGTTTCTTCGACACGGGAGCAGGTAGTGAAGAGACTGTTGAGGAATATGAAGCACGTGCTTGATGCTTGATACTTAGGAGCTACTTTTTTTATTTGTAGTATGGACCAAATTAGGATCTCTTTTGAGTTATTTCATTCTGATGTTGGACGCTTATTTTACCTCTATAGATTTATTAGTTCACAGTGTCATAAGACATGTAGTTGACCTTAGTATATTTTTATATTAGTTTGAGACTTTATTTATGATTTTACTTGTATATTGATGATGTTTTTAATTGAATTAGATTAGAACTTCTGCATTGCTTAATGTGTTGTTATGTGGCGGTCAGTCAGATCGTTACATTTATAATTATATTATGAACTATTTTAAAAATTTAAGTTTTTTCACAATTATGAATTTATTTGATAAAATTAAGGTGTTACATTTAATACTAAATCAAACATACTCTTAAAACCATGCTTGCATGGTATCAAGATGATGGTGCAATTCAATTAATATGAACTGACAAGTCCTACCTCATTACAAATGAAACGGCCGAAAAGCCATTTATGGCTTAACTTGTGGTTTACTATTATGTTTTAAGTCAAGTATATTTTTTTTTTCCATTTTAAAATTCTTTCCTTATATTAATAAACAAAGAATTTTGTTTTATTCCTTCAAATCTCACCAAATGTCTTGTCCTGCTTGATATTTTGCAAATCAAACATATTAAATTGTCGGCCATTTCAAGTATAAATAAATATTTAGAAAAAAACGAAAGAAGATATATAACTAGAGGTGAAGGTGAAGGTGACGTGTTATTGGAGACTAAGTATCAAAGCCATATCTACCCATCAGTTAATGCAATTAAGTCACTATTTATTTATGAACTACTAACTCATTATCTCTTACTCACTCAGCCCACAGAAGCAATATAACCAGGAACCACTTTTCCAGCACCTTGTTTTAGTTAGTTCCTGTTTTTCTCTGTTGAAACTGCCTATCATATGTCCTCAATAGCTAAAGTTTCTTTTATTGCAAACAAGGGTAACAAATATGAACTAAAAACTAGGATACCCAATCCAACCACCACCCAACTTAACTTTTTTGTTATAATGCTCTTATAGGTTTAACTGACAATTTTGTTCACGATTTAGTCACATTTAAACACTAATAGTTGATTTTTTTGTGTTAACCACATGTATCTTATATCACCGGAGACAATCTATTTGGGAGCTTAGTCACAATTAAGATTCATGATTCCTCCCTAATAATGTGTTTAGTGGAAAACAAACTCGGGAGTTCTTATAATCTAAGTCTGCATTACCAACTGAGCTACAACTTTTATACTATCAATTGATTTTGATATTACATTACATTCTACATCATAATTTATCTGCATTCATGGCAACAGTGAAGAGTAATTATTAGTTATAGTTCAGTTTAGGTAACCAATAAATAACCCCAGCAAACAAATTGAAAGAACAAAAACAAAAACAAGAATAATTTGGTGGTAATTAAACTACCATTTGGTGTCTTTTGTTTCTATTCTAGCTTTTGCTTTGTGTGTGTGTGTGTTTTTTCTTCTTACAACATTCTTTGGTGCAACATAGAATATGCATCCCTAGTTCCCTATAAGCCTAAGTAAGTTTGTTCATAGTTATATTTTTCATGTCCAAATTAAGTACAGGGCGGTTCCCAATTATTTTGGCTACACAAACCCCAAAATGCTAGAGTTCAACAGATTTTGGAGAATAGTTCATTCATCTTCCAAAATTACAGTGCTCTCAGCAGTATATTTTTTAATTAAACATGAGCACTCTCTATCTCAGCAGTACACTACTACGTGTATCTACATTTTGGATACACGTGATTCATCATTCATCACTATATGTTAGTTAAATTCTCAAAAAATGCTTACATCACTTTCACATTTATTTAACTTATATATTGACATACAGAAAAGGTTAAAAAAAGTGTGTTGAAATATGTGCTCTTATTATTTTATATCTGCAAAATTCATTACTCAAATACTATATATGGCCCTTAGTTGCCATGGCTGTCAAGATATGCTTATAGAAACTTGTTAACGTGGTTTCCCTCAGCCTATAAATGCTTCTCTATCTGCATCATTTTAGAGGCAATCTACATTAACATCATTCTTATCCTCTCTATTTGAAATGCCTATTACCAATACTTCTCCAACTATCATGACCAAGTGGTTTTCTGGAATGGTAAAAGCAGCAACAAGGTGTAAGGAAGTTTTTGCTTTGGGGGTGTTGGCTGACATTGGTGGTTCTGTAGTTGGACTATTCATGAAAGCTATGGATAGAGTTCTTTTTGTTGCATTTACCTGCATTTTGGCACTAGGTATGAACATATGATGCATTTCTCTCCTTTTTATTTGTTAGTAGCATTCTCATGGCTTTCTCTCCTTTCCATTTGTCATACATTTAGCTCTATGACTCATACAAGTCATCAATTAAGCTCTCTATATAGTAGTTGGCTTGAGTAAACACTGAAAAGAGTGACAAAATAAGATAAAATGGTGCTTGGCACTGGAAATGATATGTGTTATTGGTGTCATGAGCAATGTTTGATGTTGTCACAGGAGGGTCAATAATAGGAACAATTGCAGGAGCCATCAAAGGCCATACCACAGAAACTGGTTTTCTTGATGGGGCTGGCAAAGGAGCAATCACAGGAGCTATTGCAGCCATAGAATTGTCAAATTTTGCTGCATTTGATGAGCAATTTTCCAAGGTAATGTACTAATGTTGCTAGTTCTATATTTAGGCAATAGAAAGTAGCTAAATTGATGGTACACATTTACTACTGGTCCCTATCCTAGTCCATTGGCTATGGTGATATTCTCAATCTCACCTTTAAGTTTTGGTGTGACATTTCAGTTTGCCCTGTTAAGCAGTTTATTCAATGGGAAAGTCTTTATGGAATGGATATGTCCTGCTGCTGCACAAGCCTATCAGATGCATGTAAGTACTAATATATAAAAAACTTTCTACTCTATGCATATGTAGTTCTTTGAAATTGGAATCAAAATTTTAATCACAATTTGTGAAATTCATTTGTTTCAGATCAACACAGGAGAAACAGCTTACATTCATGATGTCAGAGGAGTAACAGGGATGCCCCAGAATTTTATTCTGAAGCTTCCTTTTCAGCAATTCAACTCCAACAAAATGATGAAGTTACACAATAAGTCATGCTGCTCAATTTGCTTTCAGGTAAGAAACAACTTAGAGCCCTGTGAGAATTTTCTTGGTTCAAGGAAAGCAATAAACAGAATAACTCATTAGCCATTGTTTAGTTTAGGGATGAGTAAAACTGATTCTAAAAAGAATACGCGCATTATATGAATTGACTCTACAGCGTTGGGATCGTGTAACCAAACAGACACTTAATAGTCATTGTATTGCATAAATAATTTCTTTTACTAGAAATCATTATAATCATATTAATTAAGTCCTAACACACATATCTATAAAGTTATCTTATAGTATATACAAGTAAACTAAGTAACTAACCACATGGTGTTTACATTTTGATTTGCAGGATTTTGAGGAAGGAGAGTTGGTGAGAATACTTCCAAAATGTTGCCACCTTTTTCATTTAGAATGCATAGACAAGTGGTTAGTCCAACAAGGATCATGCCCAATGTGTAGAACTTATGTTCCTGACCACATTCATGAACAGTAGAGTTTTTGTTGTTGAAAAATAGGTTGACCTGTTGTCATGCTTTAACTTTGTATATATAGTAATCTATTAATGTTATTGACAAGTTAGTGTATGTTAATTATGATTTTCTTAAGTAATTAATTACGATCAACCTATACTTTTTAAATAATTTATATAACAAAAAGATACCAGCCCTAACATAAAAGTCATATAGGTCATGCGCCGAATTATAACATGGTTCTATCCAAAATAGTTTCCTAAACTTTCAAGTGAGATAGTTGAACAGTACAAGATACTGTATTGGCCTACATCTATATAAATTAATACGAAAGTTGTTTTACATGTACATTAATGAAAGAGATGCTGATGGTAGAAAGTTGAATTAAAAGGGATTGAAGTTGACGGTTAAAGGAAACAAAGCTTTAATTTCGAATTTTTTATTTACCATATCAATTTATTTTGCAATCATCGAACCCACGTTATTTAATGTTAATTAATAACAATGTCTTTTTTAAAACAATAGCCTCATAATGATTTTTTTTTCAGTTTTGATAACCGGCAAATGAATTTTTTTTATAAAAATCAAGCATGTATTCTACTTTTAATATTTTTTATATAATAAATATTTTATTTAATAAAAAATTTCTAACCATATTATTTAAGCAATAATGTCTCATATAATTTAAAAAACTATGGAGTCGCGCGCACATCATTTATATAGGCAGACCAAGACAACAAGATACTTGAAATTAGTAAAAAAGAAAAATCAAATGCTAGGAAAGCCAAAAACTGGTTAAGTATAGCAAAATATTCTCTCAAAAGTAAAGATTTCTCTTAAGTAAAGTTTCGGATTTGAGTATTGTGTATTAAAAAAACTTCCATCGGAGAGCTAGCTTTATCATAACGTGGATATTCATGACTCGATCAGGATTAAAAAACTTAAATGAGCTTTTATACTACTTCATTGCAAGTTTTAGGGGAAAATGTGATTTGAAATTAATGTTCACACTAACCCTATCATGATGTGGATATTCGTGATCAGATTAGGAAACTTAAGTAAGCTTTTGTACTGATTCATTGCAAGTTTTAGAGGGAAATTTGATTTAAAATTAATGTTCACAAAGGAACAATCAAGTAAGGAGCATATACATCATTATTTAGGCATTGAAATTAGCTAAAAGTTTCATTCTAGCAATTAATATAAGCATTCCTACCAACTAACTCCAATTTTATCAAATTTATTATAAATCATCCATGTCTCAGTTTCTAACTTGTGTTAATCTTATAAAAGTGTGATGAGGAATGATTAACTATGATAAGAATTTCCGTCTAGGCTTTCCTCCAAATATGGTTCTAATTATATACTATATATTATAGTTATAGAATTGCACTTTGCCACTTCTATCTAATATGAGAAACCAGAGAAATGGAAAAAAGAGATTAGGGTTAGAAACTTTCTACATAAGATTATATATCAAAATCTAGTCATGCCTAATCTCAATCTCTCTCCCCCTTGAGAGGGTCTTTTATGTATGACAATGAGATCAATAAATCCTTACCATATAATTAACCAGGCATGTAAAATCAAAATTTATTTAAATGTCATATTTAAGAAAGTGACTTATGATTTAGTCTTATAGTCATTCATGATAAAATCTAACGGTTAAAAACTACTTCTGTTTACTCTTCATCTCAATTATTTTTAGCATTATATTTTTTCTCTTATTTGATGGTGAATTCTACACACTACTTGTGAGAGTGAGATTCTCCTTTTTAATCTTATCTCTCTTATTATTTGAAATTTTAAATTCTATAATCTATATTATAATTTTGAGACCTCAACTCAGAGAATGAGGCACTCATTCACCCTACTCTCCCTATCAATGATTTTTAACATTATCTCTGTTTCGTTGTTTGATGGTGAATTCCACACACTGTTTGTGGGAATGAGATTCTCTTTATTACAATTTTAGTCATCGTAAATGTTTTTTTTCTCTTTTACGTCCTTATAAATGCAATTTTTTAAATACATCTCTGACGTTAAACTATGTTAATGACTAACAATTTGAGTTTTATTTTTAGTACTCGTAAATGAATTTCTTTTTTTATTACATCCTTACAAATGAAGAAGAATAAGAAGAAGAGGAGGAGGAGGAGGAGATATGGGGAAGCGGAAGAAGAAGAAGAACGGGAAGTAAAAGGAGGAGGAGAAGGAGGAAAAAGAGAGGGAGGAGGAGCAACATATGAGTGGAAGCGGAAGAAGAAGAAGAAGAACAAGAAGTAAAAGGGGGAGGAGGACATGAAGAAGAAGATAGAAAGAACAATTAAAGTTAACATAGTATTTAACTACAAGGACCAATTTAAAAAAAATTACATTTGTGAGGACCTAAAAGAAAAAAAACATTTACGATGACTAAAAATAAAACTCGGTCCATTTACAAAGAATAAAAATATATTTTACCCTTTTGTTTTTTTTTGGAAAAAATGGGCAAAGCCCCAAAAGAAACAAAAGCTAACTTAAAGACCCCCTGTTAACACTAACAGAGGATACATCTAATAAAAAAGGAAGCGAAGCAAAACCTAGAAGAGAATAAAAAACAACAAAATCACAGAACAATTGGAGCCCGTGTTTGGCAAAAGCACTGTAACACCATTATCTTCTCTTAGCGTGTTAATCCACAAAATACCAAATAGAGATCTCGATTAGGCGTAAATGTCATGAATGATCCTCGCACAAGGATGGCTAGGAAGGCACCCAGACTGAACTAGACGCAAAAATCTTGGAGTCATACTTTTTCTTAACCTTTAATACTAATATTCTCTCTTCTTATTTGAAATTATAAATGCTAATAGATATTAACCCTTAATTTTAAAATGACTAAATAGTTAAATTGGTCCCTGAAAGATGAGGTCGATTTCAAGTTAGTCCTCCAAGGAAGAAAATCTAAAAAATAGTCCTTGAAAGTGTGCTCCGTCTTTCAAGTTAGTCCCTCCATTAGTTTTCGTGACTTAACCATAACGGAGATACTTAGTTGGCACGTTAACTGCAACGTGTCATGCTGATGTGGATATCTACGTGGCATAGATTAAAACTGCTAGACAAAACTCTTCATTTTCGTCCCTCACATCTTAAAACAATATTCATTTTCGTCCGTCCCTCACATGCTGATGTATATCAATTTTAAAAATATTTATAAATATATTATATATTTTAATAAAATTAATATATCTCTACGAATAATTATATATAGTATTATTTATTAAATAATTATATTTATATATATATATATAAGTGCGAATATGTGGCGAGATGGGCATCGTAGTGCTCGTATTCATGTCCGTCCCCATGAAAAAAATGCAGGGCTATTACCTGTAACCGCGCTCATATCTACTTTGCGGGTTTTTACTTTGCTCATTGCAGGTAATTTTTGCAGGCACCCATAGGGCTATAACCTGTACCCGCACTCATACTCACTTTAGGTTGATATGACTAACAGAGTGTCACATTACCTGCAATTGATAGAGTAAAAACTCGCAAAGCGGTAATGTGACACTTTGTTAGTCATATCATATATTAAAGAATAAAAGTATTACATTAGAATATGTGTTGTGTTTTAGAACATTAACTTAATGTGTTTAGATTTAATTAAATTGTTATGTAACTGATATTTAATAATTATCTTTGAATGATTTTGGAGTAATTTTGCAACTGAGTTATAATTTTCCTTAATCAATATTTTTTAATGAATTATTAATTTTTCACTTAACTAAATTGCGGGTAACGAGCGCGAGTATGAACATATAGGTGCCCAGCGGGTACGGGGACATGCATTAAAGTTACTGTCCAGGCGGGTACGGTCTTTTTTTTAAACGCGGGTATGAGGACGAGCACTATGGTACACTACCCATAGTGTACCCATTGCCATCCCTGCCTAGAAACCTAAGCTAGAATAAAATAATCTTCATTCAATTGCATAAGCTTCTTTATCAATGCATGTGAGGGACAAAAATGAAATTTATTTTCTAACATGAGGGACTAAAATGAAATTTATTTGGTAATGTGGGGGACGAAAATGAATATTGTTTTAAGATGTGAGGGACGGAAATGAAGAGTTTTTTCTAACAGTTTTAATCTATGCCACGTAGATCTCCACATCAGCATGTCACGTTGCAGTTAACGTGCCAACTAAGCATCTCCGTTATGGTTAAGTCACAGAAACTAACGGAGGGACTAACTTGAAAGACGGAGCACACTTTCAGGGACTATTTTTGAGATTTCTTTCTTTGGAGGACTAACTTGAAATCGACCCCATCTTTTAGGGACCAATTTGACGTTTTAGTTCTTTTAAAATTTATTAAGATTAAAAAAATTGTCCTTTTATTTTTCATTGTAATCCTTATTATTTTAATTTATTTAATTATAACTTACTATCAAATAATAATGTAGATTAAGTTTCAATGATAAAACATAATCTATTATTACAGCTTAAAATTGATTGTGCAAAATTATTTTAATTCTTATTATTTTCTGCTTTAAAGATATTACTTTATCATAAATTTAATTTTAATTATATAAAATATATCTTTATCTATATATTATACGGGTAAATATATTAGTGTCACAAATCAAAGCCGAAACTGTTATTAGGGTTGTGAATGACCAGGGCCAACCATTTTAGGACTCAAAATTGTAAATGAGTGCCTAAAGTCTTGTTTGTGTGGGTTTATGGTTGTGAGTTTTCAATTTTTATTTTAAAAATATTTAATGAAATTAAATTTTTACAACTTTGAGTTAAAACCTCTTTGTTTTCAAAATTTAATATTGAGTTATAAATTGAGATTTTTTGAAAAAAATTTGCAATCATCTCTAAACGGGACATAAGGGAGTTTAAAAAAAAGGAGTTTTGAAAATTTGAAAAATAATATTTTAAAGTGTAGTTTTATAAAAAATTATTTTTTATTCATACATAATTTCAAAATTTTAAAATAATAATATTATTTATATCTCTATTCTTATTTAAATAATAATATTAATATAAATAAATATATTAATTATTTTTTAGAAGTAAACTAGTAAATTGGTCTCTGACTTTTTGAGAATCATTCAGTTTAGTCCCTAAGAAATAGAAAACTTCATTATAATCCTCGACTTCTTGTTTTTTCTTTCACTATAGTTCAACTGTGTGTTTCACGTTAATTTTTTTACGACGTGTCACGTTTAGTGTCATTCTGTCTCACTATTTGTCACTATAGTGTCCACTATGGCTCAAAAATGATGTAGTTTTGTCAAATTTATAGCTTAAAAGACTTCAACTCCAACCGTTGTGTGCTTCCCTATTTTCCATTTTTCTCTTTCTCCCCTTTTTCATTCGAAGGTTTCAACTCCAATGACATTATTTTTGTGCCCCGATGGCAAATAGTGTGACACCGTGTCACGAAACGTGACACATCATAAAAAAATTAATTGGAAATACATAGTTGGATTATAGTGAAAAAAAACAAGAAATACTATATTGGGGTTTTTTATTTCTTAGAAACTAAACTGTATTGCCCTACAAATATCAGGACCAATTTGCTAGTTTATTCTATTTTTTTAATTTGTGCTATGCTATTCTTAAAAAGGAAAGGAAAGGAGCATGAGTCAAAGTGAGTGAGAGTGTCTGTCTGTGTTTCGGAAAGAGAGAAATGGCGTCCTTCTGTGCTGTGAGGTCATTCCAGATTCCGGCGATGGACGGCGGCGCACTGCGCAACCGGACTTCATTGACCGTCGGAACAGGGTCCTTGTCGGTGTCCGGCACCTCCTTCTGCCGTTCCCTTTCATTATCGAAGCGCCCTTTGCCATTCACATGCTTGAGCATTTCTTCTGATGCCCGTAAGTGCCCATCATCTACTCTTGAACCCTTTTTCCTACAAACCCAAAAAGTCTTCAAATTTTCCACTTTCCTTTTCTTTTTTTTAACAATGGTAACCCTCATTGTTAATTTTTTTTTTTGTTTCCAATAACAAAGTTAATTTCTGAACATAGATTATAAAGAGAAGAGACTAAGGAAGCTATCTTGTGAATCATTTTGTGTTGCCCTTGATTTTAGGTATTAAGGAAGCTGTTCAAACTGAAAAGGCCCCTGCGGCTTTGGGACCATATTCTCAAGCAAACAAAGTCAATAACCTTCTCTTTGTGTCAGGTGTTCTTGGCCTTGTTCCTGAGGTTTGCCATCAACTACTATATTTGTGTGCATTTGTGATTGGTGCCTCTTGCTTCTTCAGATTGTGCCCTTGTGGTATTTTAATGTGTATTTGCTCTCCAATGCAGACGGGGAAGTTCATCTCTGATAATGTTGAAGATCAAACAGAACAGGTGCAAAATGAGAGCTTTGCACTTGCAACATTTCATTTTATGACATAGGCACTTTTTTCTTAATTTTTTATAGTTTGTCTGGGTGCATTTTGAGCTTTTGATTACTCGTTTATGGCTTGATTTTCTCTTGATTCCTATACTCGTTGGTGATGCTGATTTTATCTTGATATGAACAACCAGGACTCAATAGTACTTGCTTGGTTCTATAACTTGGTTTTCAGTTATGGTTTGATTGGACTTGAGTTGTTAATGCTTCTAGGAAGGTTGGCTCTTAATGTTAATGTTCTGTAGTTTTGTGAAATTTAGGGGTTGACAATCTTGAAGTGGGAAATTTGCCCTCTAATACATGAAGGTTCTTGATGATTCAGAATAATTTCTAAGAATGAGAAAGCTTACCACCTGAACATTGTGAAATTGGGTTAGCACTTACATATCTTTTTAAGAAAATAAAAGAAACTTTTCAATGATCAAGAGGTGCTGATGAACCTAACTAACTTGAGACCATGATCAATTGAAAACAGATTTTGTGTTTAGGGTGGGAGCTTTAAACTTAGCTGTCATAGGAGTTAACTCTTGCAATTTCCAGTAAAATGATTGTTCCTAGTACAATGAACTTTTATGCATGTCTTTTTTCTTTTTTCTCTTTTATATGTGATGTCAGTGACGTTTTAATTGATGTTGCACTGCACGTATTGATTCTGTCTCTGACATTTGATTTTGAGATATTTTTACATTGTAGCTTCTCAAAAACATGGGGGAGATCCTTAAAGCCGGTGGTGCCAGCTACTCATCAGTTGTTAAGACAACAATTATGTATGGATTCCTTACTCTTCCATAGTTGGGTTTTATTGAGCTCTGGCAAGATGACTAGTTTTTGAGCATTTATTCCTGCAGGTTGGCTGACTTGAAGGACTTTAAGAAAGTCAATGAGATTTATGCTAAATGTAAGTTTTATAGCCTTGACACAGTTTACATTCTTGCATAAGGTGAAGCTGGCAATAGCTTGTTTAGGTGAAAAGATGAGTACACTGTCCTAAACTTCTACACACTTTTTATTGGAATATTTTGATAAAAATTATTAGCCATCCATTTCATATTGCAAATTATGAAACTCCCTTATTAACAAACTGCTAAAGTGTGGTAATTACCAATGAAATTCAATTCTGCTAATAATGTATACTGTGATTTGAAATCTGATCATGCTCCATTTACGCAACCTTTATGCTTTTTGTGGTTGAAGTCTTGAAGATTCATCTGTTAGCTTATCATGGGTAATAGGTTATGTTGTCTTGCGATCATATTTAATATATATGCTAAGGGTGAATTCTAGGTTGATGCAAGAGGATCCATTAGTACTATGCTAAAATGATAATGTTATTCCCTTGACTTGGTATTCTTTATTTATCACCAGTGCCTTTAGTTATTTCAATACTCTTCATATACCTGAGGTTCCAATGGTTTCAGATTTCCCTTCACCTTTCCCAGCTCGATCAACTTATCAAGTAGCTGCCTTGCCTTTGGATGCCAAGATTGAAATCGAGTGCATTGCAACACTATGAGCACCAACTTTGAAATCCTTCAGCAAACATTAATAACATCAGTAAGGGGCATATCTTAGTATTGGAGTTCAACTTTGGCTTGTTCAGTTGTTCCACTTCAATGATGGTGCTCCTGTCATCACATTTTCTCTAGTATCTCAGGAAGGCCTTTTTTGTTGGCAGCTTTTGTAATATTGTTATATCACATAAGACAGGCTATGAATAAAATCAACTCTGCATGTTTCAAATAAGATCATTTTTAACATATATCTTTTTGACAAACTCAAATTTATTCTTTTCTGTTTTAGATTGATTTCTGGATTTCACATTAAAAACTTCTGGTCCAAATTTACTTACTATTTAATCACTCTGTATGCTACTTGTCTATTATTTATATGACACTGATGAATTGTTATCAATTTTTTTTGTCTATGAAGTGACCTCTCTAGTATTATTTATAAGTGACTTCAATTTGTTGCTGTTGAGTGCTGAATGCATACATGCCAATATGTAGAAGATTATATTTAAGTATACATCGGCTACCATCTTGAGTATGTATTAAAATTAAAACTAGATTATGTAGAACGTGTTTCACATTTTTACTTTAATTATATATTTCCTCAGCACCAAACTTTGACGACTACAACTTCTCCTGTTTGGTTGGTCAGGTTTCATGCTATTTGACTAACAAAGTATTGGCATGAGTTATAGTCTTCCAAAAATTATATTATAGTTAGGTGGTGATGCAGCTAACTTGTGGTTCATAAGCATAATTTGTGTCTTTAACAAGAAATCGGACGTGTAGTTTTGTCGAGTTCCTCTGGCAAAAAGCAGGATGTGCCCTTATGAGAACATGGACCTATTTCAAGAGTATAAAATTATAAAGTCGCATTTGTTCTAAAATAAAAATTAAAACCTCGATTAAGATATAAGTAACGTTATGAGCACGTTTGGGTGGAATTTCTACGGAAGTACTTCTAGGTGAAAAAAATAGCATAAATCAAAGAGGTCAAATGGATTAAACTTCTCCATAAGTTAAAATTAGTCTTTGTAGACCACTTCCTCCAAAAGCTCTCTCATTTAACTTCTCTAAAAGGAACTAATTTTAACTTATAGACAAGTTAAATGCATTTGACCTCTTACACATGCTTCTACATTTTAATTAGAATTTAATTGATATACACAATCAGTGTAAAAATATTTTACACGGACATTTAATGATATGTCATCATTTCATTTGATAAGTATGACACATCATCATTATTAAACTTAATAGATGATGTGACAGTATATCATTGGATGACCGTATAAAATTCTTTTACACTGACAGTGTATATATATTAAACTTTTCTAATTAAAGAAAATATTAAACAAAAATTGAATGCACCTAATAATTTGGAAACATAAAAAGCATTGAATACTTACTTCATGTAGTAATTAGGAGGATTTGAAGGAGAGACGTGTAGGAGGGTTTGAAATTAATGAGTTATTTTATTTAAATTGTGTTCTTTCAAAATTTTACTTAAAATGACACTTTAATTTTAATCATTTAATTTCATAGTTTTTTTTCTCATTAGATATTATATATATAAAGTAATGTGTGACTTGAAAAAAAAAATAAAAGAATCAACTTCAATTTTTCAAAACCTACTTTAAAATTATACTTTATCCTAATGTTTGTAAAATAGGACTGGTAATTGAACCGGTGAAGGCACTGGTTCACCACTCATTGATTCAATTCTGATTAAACCGTGTTCAAATCGGTAACAATTAAATATATATTTTTTATATTTATAATATTTTTAAGTAGTAAAATAACAAAATCATAACAAATCAAGATATATAAGATTATAGATTAATATAAAGGACTTATTATATGTATTATACGATAAATAATGAAGTAACTCTTGAGCTAGAATAGCATTATCTATTGTTCCTCGTCCCGGGATAAAGCTCCCTTGAAGAAGGCCTATAATCTCAAGAAGGAAAGAGCGCAATATGTTGACAAGCACCTTAGAAGTAATTTTATAAGCCACATTACAAAGACTAATGGCCTGAAATCCTTGAGTTGTTTGGGGCTATCTACCTTAAGGATGAGAACAATTAAAGTATCTAATAAGGTCGGATCCATAAAACCCGATTGAAAAGCATCTGCCACCAACATCCAAATATTATCCCCAACAAGATGCCAATATATTTTAAAGAAATAACGCTGAAAACCATTCGGGCATGACACTTTAAAAGATTTCATGCTCATCACAACAACTCTAACATCCTCCTTAGAAATTGAGGCTAATAGATTTCCAATAGCTTCACCACTCAGCTTGGGAATACAACCCACATCAAGTCTAGTTGGCTAAGTTAGCTCTCTAGTGGCAAAGTTCATGAAAAAAATTTGTTATCCTCTATCTTTAACACATCCTCCTCGCAATACCAAAAGCCATCCTCCAATAAAATACCATGAATTTGTTCCTCTTGCACCTTACCACAGTCTGAGTATGGAAAAATATAAGGGCCTGTTTGGTTTACGAAAACATTTCATGTTCCTATTGCCTGTTTTCACTCTGTTTCCGGTTTTCTGAAATTTTACAAAGGAAAAACTGGAAATGCTGATTTCCAGTTTTTCCTTTGTAAAATTTCAGAAAACAGGAAATGAAAATACAAACCAAACAGGCCCTAATGTTCCCGTCCCCAAAATCGACCAACACTCCTTGGACTTCTGAAACAATAACTTCCCGTCTTGTCAAGCCATATTCCTACCAAAGCTCTCTTTCCAAGGTCAAATGACTATTAGAACAACCCTATATATTGGACTCCCTTTAGCCTTCCCTTAAGTAGATGCTTTCTATGGAAAACATTTCCAAAGGTTTCTTTATTAAACTTGAGTGAGTTCTTACGAACCTCATCAAGTTTAGAAGCAACCAAAAGACACTTATCTCTCCAAGCATCCACTACAACATAAATGTATGCAGAATGTGATGCCTAAGTAGCTAAGAAGCGGAAAGGCCTTGCTCCACGATTTATTTGGGTACCACCCAAGCGAACCAATAGAGGGTTATGATCAAAATAACAATGAGATAAGGTCTTTATAGACACCTCTTGATAAGCTAGATGACAACTTTGATTAATAAGCGCCTTGTCCAACCTTTTAGCCATATGACTTCCCTTAACAGTTCGCCTAAACCATGAGAAGCATTCTCTAGTAACACTCAAATCCAAAAACATGCAATCCTCAATAGTTGTCACAAACTTCTCAACCCTACTTTGAACAAAGGAACGACCTCTAAATTCAAAAGGAGAAAGCACTTCATTGAAATCCTATACAAGTATAAAAGGAGCTTCAAAATTATTAAAAGAGCTTTGCAAATGATGCCATAATTCTTCTCGCAAAGATGGGATAGGACTACCATAAATTGCATTGAGGAACAATTCAACATGCATATTAGAAATTTTTACTAATAGCATTTGGGGATGAACGTTAAAATTGGTAACAATGATATCACCACCCAAATTAGTAAGAATCCAGATTCCACCAAAATGGCCCCTAGCTTCTACAACCCCACACACATCGTAACCAAAACTCTGCAAAAAATTAGGGCATGTTTGGTTTGTATTTTCATTTCCTGTTTTCATTTTCTATTTTCATTTTGTTTCTTGTTTTCTGAAATTTTATAAAGGAAAAATTTGAAATGTTGGAAACAGAATTTTTTTTGTTTCCAACATTTCCAATTTTTACTTTGTAAATTTTCAGAAAATAGAAAAACAGGAAATGGAAACGGGAAATGAAAATACAAACCAAATCAAGCCCTTAAATGTTCTACTGTAAAGGAAATGTGTTTCCATAAGAAGGATAAAAGAAGGCTGACGAAGGCAAATTACTTCCTTCAAATATCTTCAACCACATCTACTTATCGTACCACGAATGTTCCAAGTTAAAATGGATATCTTTGACATATCATTCATCATGAGCAAAGGAATAGAAAGAGGTCCAAGACCATATTAAATCTCCTCCTTCCTCAATATCATCCATCTCAATATTTTTATATTTTTTAAAATAAAATAAAAAAATTATGCAGATTAACATGGGAGTTATGTAGAACTCATGTTTAATGTATAAGAGCAAACAAGAGTATATGTCTTCATGGATTGAATTGGATCGATTTCGAAGGGAAAAATTCACATCGATTTTCTTATTTCATAAAACAGCCTATTCATTTTATTTTTTAATGGAAAATTTACTTTTAAATTGAACAAAATAACTTTAATAAATTTTTAGTATAGAAAACTGATTTTGAGTGCTGTCTCAAAAAAACATTAATTTTAAATTATAAAAGTATCAATCTTATTTTCATTCATTTTCTATTTTTAAAATTTTATATAAAAGGATTAAAAACAACTTTTTTTAAAAATTTCTATATAAGTATTTAGAAATAAAAAATAAGTGAGATTTTTATAATTAAAAATAAAACAATTTTTTGAGATGGATGTAAGAAAGAAAAGAAAAGTGGGACACGGTGGGTGATGAGTGTGGAAAACGACGGTGGCATCTCAAAACGGTAACCTTGTCTGACGCATAAAATGAAAAAGAAAACTTCGCACTTTCTTTGCTTCAAATACCAAATTTGTAGATTAAACCATTAAATTCTATTCCATTCCATTCCACCTCAAGGAGCTATCTTTTCTTTGCTTCGCTAATTCACTTTGCTTTGTTCTCAAACTCAGCAATTTCTACAGATCTCATCTATCTGCATATTTCATTGTTAGTCTCTCTCTCTCCACTCTCTTGCTCGTTTCATCTTTCGTTTCTTGATTCTGAATCTGCCTTTGCTATTTCATCTTCATTCTTCATTCTTCATTCTTGCTTTTTCCCCCATTTTTCTAAACGAAGAAAATAATTCCATATTTTACTTTCTTCAAGTTGGTGTTCCAGTAAGAGTTTGAAACTTGATTGTATCCACGGATTCTAGGTTTTATTCTTTCTCATTTGTTAATTATGTTTGGGGATAACAAGTTCTTTTTATTGGGAGATGTTAATAAAGTTCACATGTAATAGTGATTTTCTTGAGATTGAATTAGGACTGTGATTGATTTTCATTTTTCAGGGTAGTAGTTATCTACAATCTATATCATGGAAGGTGTTGTTGTGAGAAGAGTCATTCCTTCGGATAATAGTTGCCTCTTTAATGCAGTTGGGTAAGCAATGGAATAAAGCCCCCCTTTTTAATGTGATAATATTGGTGTTTCCTGTACAAATGATTCTACTTACTTTGTAATGTTCTTTCTCCGTGTTGTGTTGTTTGCTCAATTCAGCTATGTTATGGATCGTGACCGAAACAAAGCTGCTGACTTGAGACAGGTAATTTGTGTTTTATTTGTTATAAATATGCTAGTGCTTGCTATTATCTAGCTGCTTCATTTCCATGCAGTTGTGTCCATTTGGTTCTTGGTTTAGGGTTCATTGTGCTGCCACTGAACCTTCATTCCTGGCCTTTGAAGTTTTGTTTCTGACTTTTTCTTTGTTAATTCTAATTGTCAATTTGCCATATATAGTGCTGATGTGCTACACTATGCAATTCAAGTGTTATATCCAACTTAATTGAATGCATTTTGTCTTGCTTATCAATTTGTTTGTTTCAATTTGAATCTGAAACCAAAAAGTTGCTTCCTAAATTTTGTATTTGTCATTCGTGGACAAATATTCCTTGTAGACATTTTTATCAAAATTCAGTAAAAAGAAATTTCGGAAAACTTACAATTAGCTTTTCAATCATTAAAACGATTTCAACAAATACAAATGATGAGTGAAATATGTAGATATGAATGTTTGGCTGGACTCTAATGAATGCACATTGAACGTTGAAGTATTATATAAGGCTTTGCCTACGTGTTTATTACCTGCTCTGGTCATTCTCGATTCCTGATGTATGACTTAAGTACCTTTCTCAGGCAGATGTCCATAGTTTTTACTTTTTAATCAACCCTTATATTACGGTCTATCAAGCCCCACACTATACCACTCAATGTTGTCCATAAAATTACTTGCAACTAAAAGAGTATCATCATGAAGTCATGTATGTTTTTTTTTTTCATATAGGAAATTATGTAGTCTATCATTTAAGACTTGTCGGTGAAATGGAACTTTTATGCCCTTGTATATCTTTGTGCTTTATGTATGCTATCAGCATCATTTATTCACCCATTTGACTTGAACATTTTGTTATATTTGATATGATAAAGGTTATAGCTGCAACAGTGGCAAGTGATCCTGAGAAATATTCTGAAGCATTTCTTGGGAAGCCAAATGCAGAGTATTGTAACTGGATTCTTGACTCAGAGAAGTGGGGAGGTTAGTTGACCTATGCCTTCCTAGTCCTGACTGTTTTTATTATAAAAATATTTAATGTGAATAGCTATCTATTATATATTTTCGATTTGCAAGTTAGAACTGTTACTTTGGTGTTCTAGTGTGTTCAATGTATGAATGTATAACATTGAGTGTGTATAACTCATTTTCATTTGGAACTTGGAAGGTGACAAAACTTTCTCAAAATTAGGTTGATTTGGCATCTATAATTCTAAGTCTTGTGGTCTTGGCATTGCTTAAACTTTGCTATCATAAATGTGATACCAAGTATATATGAGCAAAATATATTATTTTCCTGAAACATTAAGAGGTATAAAGTTTAAATTATGAAAGTTGTATTTATACACTAACATCAGGATACCCAGACAATCTTCCGCAACAATTGGGAGCAAGGTAGTTAGAATCGGGATTTTACCTTGATATGGGAAAGGGAGTAGAAATCGTAAATCGAATTGTAAGATTTTACAAAATTCATATACATATGTTGATATGCATATAAGTTCATATATATGCATATAAAATTGCATAAGTAACAAAAAAAACTTTTAAATCACTAAAAACACTTAAATAAACTTCCATTCATAATCCATATTCCATAAATGTCATGCATAAGTTCATAATCATGACCCATAATGTAGTAAAACTCCAAACACAACAAAATCCAAAGCGAAACAGCAAAATAGAGCAAAAACAGAAAACCCAAAACTGTTCGAACAAGAACGAAAAAAGCCAAAAAGAGTTTCAACAAGAACAGAGCAACAAGGCGAAGAGAACAACACTGTCTGTCGCACTGTCTCAGGCTCATAGTCACAGATTCTGGGCGTTGCAGGTCACAGCTCGCAACCAATGGCATCATGTCTCACTTGCAGGTTGCAGCTTGCAGATTCTGCTCAGGCGCCATGCAGCAGCCTCCAACAATGGCATCTCAGTGTCTCACTCTCCATTAGGGTTCTCTCAAATGTGAGGGAAAGAGGAAATCAGGTCACAGTTTCAAAATAAACTAAAGCGAAATCAGGTCCACCCATGTCTCAAAACAGGTCAAGGAATGGAATGGTTTTTTCGCTAAATCACAAAATCATGAAATTTTACCGATTTTACTCTTCAAAACGGGATTTGACTACAGTTTTACCAGAGGGATTTTTTCATGTGATTTGAATCGTCCATCATCCCTAAAATTGTAAAATCGTGGGATTTTGCAATTCAAATGTGGATTTTAACTACCATAATTGGGGAGTTCTTTAAACTTGAGTTATTTTGTATCTAGCATTAGGCTTCTGATGTAATTTTGTGGGTCCAGATTTTGTAGTTAATGAGTTTAGCATGAGTTTCAAAGGGCATTTCAAACTCTCCTCTTAACAAATTTAGCAATGAAGCACTATTAGTTTTTCTTTAGTTGGATGTGCTAATGAAGCTATATTCCTTTGTGAAGGTGCAATTGAACTTTCAATATTAGCAGATTATTATGGACGTGAAATTGCAGCATATGATATCCAGACCACACGATGTGATTTGTATGGTCAGGTTAGCCATTTTGATGCAATTTTATATGCTCTCAAGTTTTGTCAATCTCTTGTAACTAAACTTTTTTATTCTCTTTTGGTGAATGCTTTTGACAGGATCGTAACTACTCTGAAAGGGTGATGCTGATTTATGATGGTCTCCACTATGATGCATTAGCTGTATGTAATTTCATATATCAGAAATTACTACTCACCCATTCATTCTCTTTCATACATTCTTATTGTGGCTTGAGAAGTGAATTGTGAAATTGCAAGTATATGGTATTTATATTTATCTACCACACATGAAACTAACACATAATTAAGGCTCGTATGTATTTTATATGTTTATGGTGACTGATGATTACACCTTGTATTGGTCAGATGTCTCCCGTTGAGGAAGCTCCTGAGGAGTTTGATCAGACCATATTTGCTGTACAGAATGACAGAAGCATTGGACCCGTCGAGGGGCTTGCTTTAAATTTTGTTAAAGACGAACAGAGGTTAGTCTTCAATTTTTATTGAGCCTTTATCTTTAAAAGTTAGCTTAAATATGTGGAAAGAGATTAAGATTAGCATATTTAGATGTTTGAATCACATACATCTTCAATTTTTTTTTTAAAATTTATCTATAGCAGTTTTCTTTATCTTAAAAGTCAATTGCCCCATATAAGGTTTCTTTTCCTTTTCTGCATACATATTTAAGGTTTTATAGGACTTACTATATTCTTGCCCCCAATGAAAAAAATGTATGAATTCATGTTACATGCTAATGTTATGGTTGTGGTTGTGCTTTCTCAGGAAACGGAGATTCACTGACACTGCCAACTTCACTCTGCGCTGTGGGGTATGCCAAATTGGAGTAGTTGGTCAGAAGGTCATTCCTCAGTACCCAATGCTTTGTTTTATGTTATGTGCTAATTACCAGCGTTACCCTAATCTCTTTTAGTTCTTATGATTCTGATCACTAGCTTTTCTGTGAATATTCAGGAAGCAATGGAGCATGCGCAAGCAACTGGCCATGTTAACTTCCAAGAATATAGATAATACACTGCGAGATGCAAATTTGTATGTGAAGTCTCGGTTGATTTGAAATTTTGAATGAGTGTCATTGGTGAAAGATAGTTGCTTTATTGCAGAACGTCAACATCTTTTTCCATTTTATTCAAAGTGATTAAACTGAATAATTTCCGCCTGGGAATTGTTGTAACAAGTTGTGTTGTAACTTCTAATAACTGTAGTTTGATAGTTGAAATCATTTTACTTGGATAGTTCCTTCAGTTGGTTGGTTTAACTTGAAACATTTAACCTCATAATTGTAATTAAAAGAAATCCACCTCTAATAGTAGACTAGATAAATAGATAAACTAATCTGACTTCTATTTTTTATTATTTTACCTCCATAAAAATTTGAGTTAAATAAGTTTTTGATCCTTAAAATGTCATTTTAAAAAAAAAAAACTAGTCTTTCTTTAAATATTTTTTATTTTTTGTTTTTAAAAAATATAAAAAATTATTTGTTTTTAGTCCCTAAAAGGACTCTAGAAATAGACACTAAAAGTGTACTATCTTTATTAAATATTAAATAGAGGAGGGATCAACTTACACCCGTGTAAGTTACACCAAGTCTTACACCGTTGAATAACTTTTTATAAGATCATTGTATTAAGTAATCTACCGTTGGATTGAAAGTTACTATCATATAGATCATACATATAAAATTTTACCTTAATCTCAAATTATTTGATATGTCATTGAAATGTCTCAAGATTAACGTCATATATACATCTGAATTATATGAAAGAAGGGACCATTTGATTATCAGTTTATTAGTGTTCAAATTTTATGAAATTTTACACAGATAATCAAGATGATGAATAAATATAATACAACGGTTGGATTAATAAAAATCACATTCGATCTAGAGTTATTAGCGGTGTAAGACTTGGTGTAACTTACACTGGTGTAAGTTGATCCCTCCTCTATTAAATATATAGGAACTAAAAAATGAATAAAATTTAGAGGGACTAAATTCAAAAATCACTATTTTCAGCATCTAAAATCATGTTTAACCCTAAAGATTTCTTATTAATCATACTCTACATATTTCCTATGGTTACCCAACGCCAATATTTTAAACCAGATTAAGGAGAAATGTTGAATATTTTGTATTTTATATATATAAAAGCATATAGACCATTTTGAATAAACTTTTCTAGAAAAATTTATAGGAGAACAAAAAATGAATCAAGAAGGTAAAATAAATTTAATTTTTTTGGCTTAATCACACTTTTGGTCTCCATATTATAGCTTATCCGCGATTTTGGTCTCCCTAAAATTTATAATACTTGTCCTTCTTACACATTCTTGAAGGTACATGGGAATAGAAATTTTAGGATTACCAAAATTGTGAAAAAAAAATTAGGGGGACCAAAATCGTGGAGGATGATAATAAGGGGGTAAAAGTGCAATTAAGTCTAACTTCTTCCATAAATAGAAATTAGGCCTAGTTTGGATGCAATTTCTGAAGAAGAACTTCTAGGTGAAAAATAATAGAAGGAATAAAAGAGGTCAAATGAATTTAACTTCTCCACAAGTTGAAATTAGTTACTTATGGAGAAGTTAATTGGGAGAACTTTTGGAGAATGTGAGCTAAAAGACTAATTTCAACTTACGGAGAGGTTAAATTCATTTGACCTCTTTCATTCATTCTATTATTTTTCACCTAGAAGCTCTTTTGCAGAAGTTACATCCAAACTGGCCCTTAGATTCTGCTACACTGCTTTTTCATAAGTTCTTCCATTTAACTTCTCCATAATCAACTAATTTCAATTTATGGAAGAAGTTGAATTCATTTTACGTTCTTGATTCATTTTATTTTCTTTTACTATAAGTGCATGTAGAGAACTATTACCAAGGACAATCCTATTCGAGACTTAGTTACACTGCTTCTCACCCCTCCTTAAGAGTGTGTTTAGTGGGAATCGAATCCGGGAGTTTTTCCCATAATCTCAGTCTGCGTTGTCAACCGGGCCATAACTCTTTGGTCATATCCCTTCTTTTTAAATTTTAATGATAATATATAATGCCTAATAAAGAAAATTTACAAATGCTAAGCTTGATTGTTAATCATAATTTCAAATGTTGGTTTTTTTTTGGTAAAGAATATGAATTAAAAATAAAGAAACAGTACAAACTACACAAGGAATCCTCAGCCACTACCTCTAGGAAAGAGGACTCCTCTAGAATCGTTAATAACTAAGTCATAGAAAGACCCTGGTGAATCTAAAACTACAAAGGACGGGTTTTGAGTAGAAACTCCTTTCTTAGCTAAAGTATCGACACACTGGTTGCCTTCCCTATGAATGAAATTAAGAGTGACAGGCCAATTTTGACTAAGCAGAATCTTAATTTCTTTAATAATATCCACATACAAGTGATGATCCTAGATGGCATCTCTGCATAAATTCAAAGCACTGGAGGAGTCAGTCCAGAGAATGATATTTTTATAGCCCTCTATCCAAGCAATTTTGAGTCCATGAAGAACTGCACACAACTTAGCTTCTAAGATATCATTAGTATTGATAGACCCAAGAAATCCTTTCAGCCAGGAACCAGTAGAGTCTCTAATAATACCACCTATACTAGCAGCATGGTTATTGATAGAAAAACTTCCATCCACACTGACAACAACCCAGCCTTGAGGAGGAGCAATCCACTTTATACAAATCCCGTTCTGATCAAAATAAGAAATAGCTTCACCAAAAACAGATATGAAATCCTGGTGAAGATTATAAACATTCCACTGCAGTTGAATCAAAGATGTTGTTGTTCCATTAAAAACTTTCTTGTTCCTAGCTAACCAAATCACCCAAATAGCAGCGAGGAATAAGGAACCGAATTTATTGTAGGACCAGAGTATCCAATCAAATGCAATTGTTAGATTCCAGAAATCAGAATCAGGTTGAGGTTTTATTCCAATGCTATCCCACAGTTTTCTAATATGAATGCGGTCTCTCAAACAGTGCATCACACTTTCCTCATCTGAATTACAACACAAGCACAATGAAGAGTTTATAATATGTCTATGTTGGAGCAAGACTCTTGTAGGTAGCTTGTCATGAGCAGCAAGCCACACTAAAAATTTAACTGATTCACTACATTTCAGTCTCCAAATCCAACCCCAATTCTGCATAGGGATCTGATTAGAAGTCTGAGTCCAAAGCCATCTAAAACCTTCCTTAGCTGTGTAGATTCTACTAGCAGCACCACCCCAGGATATAACTTCTGAAGTTCCAGGGACTAAAGGGGATTTGATAGCAGAAATCAAGTGACTAATTTGAGGAGGGATCCTAGTCCATAGAGCATTCAAGTTCCAATTCTGACCATCATAAATATCCTTAATTTTGATATGTAAATCATGAGAATTTATAAAATCAACATCATCACTTATTGGCCCTGTAGGAAGCCAAGAATTATACAAGAAATTTGAGTTTCCTTCACCCAGTCTTGTTACAAAACCCTCTTTCAGAGCCTCTGCAGCCTTTATTTCAAATGTTGGTTAATGTTGGTTTGTGTTGTGAGGAATTATCTAGGTTTTTTTTGTTAATAAAACAATGAAAAAGTTCTGAATTGGTTGTAATTTTTTTTTTCAAAAAAAAGTGCAATAGTCATGGGTTTGAAGAAAATAATTCAAATGGTGAACAAATTTTTTTTAATTGATAAAAAAATAGGGAAATTGTACATTTATACTCTAAAATTGGGGTGTGAGAGAAGTGAAAGAATATGATAGTTGATATGATTTGAAATGAAGAAAGATAGTAAAATTACCGTAAAAAAAAGAAAGATCGTAAAATTTGATTTTTTACCTCATTTATTTTTTCATTGTTTTTTTTGATAATTTTTTTATTGGTTTTGATCCTTCATTTTTAAAATCATGTGCTTTTAATTATACTCCGTTAAGTCACTTTTGTAACTCCATTATGACTTTTTCTGGGTAAAAATTCACATGAAATTTCTTGTACTTTTTCACTAGAAAAGTCATTTGTATTAAATTTCTATAAAATCACAAATTTTTTACATAAAAATTATGCTATAAAATTTCTTTGCTTTGTTATAGAAAAGTCTATAGTAAATTTCCCGCAAATTTTACAATCTGAATAAAATTTCCTTTAAATTTTGAAAATCATAGGAAAATTTGAAGGAAAGTCCATAACAAAGTCAACAAGAAATATTGTTACATCATCACTCAACAGAATAGGATTAAAGATAAGGATTAAAATCACGTGATTTTTAAAAAATAGAAGATCAAAACTAATAAAAAATAAATGAGGGAACAAAATCAAATCTCACTATATTTTGAGGGACCAAGAATATATTTAATCCTAAAAAATAAGGTGTGAAAATTTTAAGATTGTAAAAATTAACTACCTTATTTTATCATAGTTGATTATTATGTAAAATCCTATTATACTAATGAATTTAAAATTCCAACATATGTTTAAAGGTGAAGAATTACATTTCTAGGAATAGTATTTCATGGAATTACATTTTCAAGAATGTTATTTTTGTGTAAATTTAAAAAGTTGTTTAGTTAATATTTAACTATACATGAGATATTTTTTTAAAATTCAAATGATAGATGAAATAAGTGAAAATAAAATATTTCATCCCAGTCTCATGGGAAAGAAGATACTCCCTCTCGAGAATAAAAATTACTTTAAGAATGTTTTAGAAAAGGCTTAAATATAATTTCGGTCCCTCTAAAATACACGCGTTTTCATTTTGGTCCCCCTAAAATATTTTTTTATCTTTTAGTCCCCCTAAAATTTTTTCTTTTCAAAATAGTCCCCACCGTTAGATCAGTTAACAGAGTGCTGACGTGTCTGTTACCTCCTATGTCGGCATGTCCTTCTCACTCATATGTGGCAGCCACTGTGTAAATTGATTTGTTTAATAATTGATTTTATTAATTAAAAATGTTTCAAAAATAAAATCAAACTTCTCCAAAATCTTCACATTCCCCTGCTGTGAACAAATCTCCAAACAACCCAGTTGTTGTTGTTCATTCCCCTCAGAACAGGATCTGGTTGAGGAAGTTTGTGGTGGCAAAGAAGAACAACCCCAACAGTAAAACAGAAGCGGTTTCGTGCTCGTCAAAGACAGTGGTTTTCGCGACAAGTGTGTTTGTGTAGCTATAAGAATCTTAGGGCTTCCCAGAAAGAGTTTTTCTTCAAAGAGAAGAATGAAGAAAAAGAAGAAGAGAAAAAGGCTGAGAATGCTCTTGAAGAGGTAATTGAAGCGAGTTTGATAATCCATGACCTTGGAAATGAGGGAAGAAAAACAGTAGTGCCATAGTTAAATGTAGAAGGGAGAGGTTGTTGGAAGAGGCAAGGAATAGTGTTCCTGAATATGGGTCAGGGGGAGTGATGCATTTGGTGAAGGCCTTTGAGAGGCTTCTCTCTATACCCAAAGAGAAGGATTAGAAGAAGAACGGGGAGGAGCAAATTCATCAAAATGAAGAGAATGATAAGAAGAACAAGGTGATGAAATGGGCATTGCCAGGATTGTAATTGCAGCAACCTCCTAAGCCACCTGAAACTGAGGTTTCTGGTTCTTCTTTGTTCTGCTGCGATTCAGAGTTGGTTTTGACATAAGAGAGCCTTGGATTGGATAAAACGATTTCAGTTTCTTCTTCTTGGGATTGTAGTCGTGGAAGGTTGAGTTTTGACTTTGAGTACCACAAAGAATTGGAGAAGACGAAGAATTGGAGAAGATGAACGCGTTTTGGTTGGAGAAGTTTGATTTTATTTTTGAAATGTTTTTAATTAATAAAATCAATTTACACAGTGGCTGCCACATATGAGTGAGAAGGACAGGTCGGCATAGGAGTTAACGGACACGTCAGCACTCTGTTAACTGATCTAACGGCGAGGACTATTTTGAAAAGAAAAAATTTTAGGGGGACTAAAAGATAAAAAAAATATTTTAGGGGGACCAAAATGAAAACGCATGTATTTTAGAGGGACCAAAAACATATTTAAGCCTTTAGAAAAACATGCATCAAACGTGACAATGTCATTTTCTTTTAAATGTGTTCGGTTTGACATTGAGACTAGTCAAAACTCAAGTTTGGATTTCTCAATGTAACTATTTCTAGCGTTGGAAATGTGATTTTACCACATTTCAACACTAAACCAAACATACTCTAACTTCACTTTCTTATGAATAATTTAAAAACTCTCAAAATAAACACATTCTAAGTACTTTTTATTAAAAAGAAGTATAAAAAGGTAAAATTTGAATAATGACATCTTAGGATATTTATTTTACACTTGAGTTTCTTTTAAACATATATTTGGGTAATTGGGCTATATATTATCCAAAAAAAAAAATACGTTTAAAACTTTTCAATTGGAAAACAATACGTAATTTATACTTGTCATTGTCCAGAAATACATTTGAAACTCTCCAATTAAGAGAGAGAGAGAAATGTTATTAGAATATAATATAGCACGACCTAATTGAAAAGCCACCCATTTCCCTTACATTTTAGGGTTGAGAAGGAGAGTAAGAAAAAACTATATATTTAAATGTTCTTCATTTAATTTTTTTTTAAAGACCCATATGCCATAAGGGAAAAAAAAATACCAATTGGCCACAATCCGCCAATTTCCAATCATACTATTATTCCTTCTTTTTTTATGTAACTTTTCATTTGTTAATTATATACACATATTTGTTAACATTTTTCTAGTAATGATGACAGAATCCATTTGCAGTGAACAAAGGTGTTGTTTGGAAGAGCTTATCTGAGCTTATTTTATAACATAAGCAGTTATGTAATTGTTTGGGTAAACTTATGAAAAGAGTTTATGACATGCTTATAAGCTGTTTTCAGCTTATTTCAATGAGAATAGCTTATAGAATAGCTTATGGAGAATTTAAATACACTACACTCTCGTCAATTTTCATCATTTTTTAAGAGCTTATTCATTAAGTGCTTATTAAATAAGAACTTATGTTATAAGTACTTAAATAAGTTGTATTTCTAAACGGGCCAAATTCTTATTTGTTGTTTAGTTGTTTAGAATATATAGAAGATACAAGAAGACAAATGCAATATATTTTAACATCGATATCACGAATAATCATGATGATAAATATGATATCTTAATTTATTTTAACAAGCAATTACAGAATGGTGATATGTCAACTGAAGGTTAGTCATTGAAATATATATTAGTTGTTACTAATACAAGATGGAGAGTGTGACATATATCGCCATCGTGTGGGTGTGCTTATTATCTTTTTTTAAAGCCAATGAGCCAGCATGGATATATATTGCTTAATAATTTTTTTTATAAAAATATATAACTAATTAAACTATTAAATAATGTGATATTATCTTGATATTATATATTATATATATAATATAATTATAAATATTTATTTATATTTTAAATAATATATTACACATTGAAAATAAATGAAGTAACGAATTATTAATTAATTTTTAATTATATAAAATGTTATAAACTTAATTTACATAATAACTTTCATCATTTAAATAATTAATTATTTAAATAATTAAATGATAAAATTTATTATTCATAAAAAACCACTTAACATTAATTAGGAGTACGTTGGGATATTAATTATAACATAATGGTTCGAATCATGAATTTGTTATTTTTAGGAGAATGTTACCTAGTTATTATCCTCGATCTAAGGATTAAACTCACAATTATACTTATGAGAAATTACATATTAAAGACCATACACTAAACGTTGATAACTAAACTCTCATATATTTTTTTAAGTTAGTTACAATGTTAATTCCTTAGTTTAAATTCTTGCTTTCAAATTTCATGCTTATGCTCACTTTAATTTGTATATAACCTAATTTAATACGTGAATAGAATTAATAACACATATCACTTTCATCTTCAACAAATCATTTTATATAGTAATAGATCAATACTTGTTATGCATACCAAATCAACCTCAACTTTTTTTTTCTTGAAGGTTTCTTGAATCTGTTTCGATAGCGAATGCAACGAACTCATCTTCTACCACCGATCTAGCGCAAAAAAAAAAAACTTATTCCTCACAAAACCCTTCCATTAATTCACATTATCTCTACACCTAGGAGATCATCATAGATCAGTGGTTCTTCTTGTATCTCATATTTGAATGGTACTAATTACCTCCTTCGATAATTTTTATAAGAATCTTTACTTGGAAAGTTAATTTCGGTCATTTTTATATAAACATTTTCAAAATATCTCATGCATTAATTTTTTAACAAAATCCCTCATTTATTTGGCATTTTTTATTATTAATAAATAATAAATGCTTTAAAATTTTTAGTCTCTCTCTAAAGATTATAAGAAAGACTCTTCAAATTAAACATACATTTCTCTTGCATTCCAAAACTCCCCTCTTAATAATGGAAACATGTAAGCAATTAATTAGTAGAAAGAAAACAAAACAGTGGAGTAGTTAGATGCAAAGATAAAAGATAAAAAGGTTTCAATAAGTTTAATGGTAAAATGATACAAATTCTTAACAAATTTAATTTAATGTCACCAACTAAATTAATTAAATTCATTAATCCTTATGAAGTTATTGAAAGGTTCCTATGATAAAGATCAAATGGAGTACTATTCATAGAGCAAAGCTATAAAGAAGATCACTCTTTTTAAACCAAAGCTATAAAGAAGACTTGGTTATTAAGAACAAGTTGAAATTCGTTATTGGTTTGATTGATGGTCCTTCTATATGTGATGTGTGGGAAAACACAATGTCATCGTGGTGTCATGAATCATGAGAACATTGTCACCAAAGATTGTTCATATATAGCACCGTTTATAATGAAATTTCAATCTACCTTTGGAATAATTTGAAGGATCAATTTTCAAAGGGGGGCCACTTTTGAAAATCTCATATTTTTACTCTATCTATCAAGCAATGTGATAGTAATGTATCGAGCTACTTAGCTAATTTGGTATATTTTGTAGAAAAGCAAAAAGATACTGAGTATGTTATCTATTTCTCGAAAAGCTTCAGAAATCAATTTAATATTGTGAAAACCTATATCTTGTTGATGATCCCTTGTAACCCATTAACAAGGTGTTTTGTTTTTTTGTTAATAAGAAATACAACAAGGAGGTAATACCTTGTGAAAACCTAAAGTCTTGCTTAATAGTATTAACTCACCACCCTCAATCCCATGGGGATCCTTACAAAGGTAAGGCTCCACGTCATGTGGGAGAGGACATGTTATATCTTTAATGGGGAAAGTTTCCAATAATAACAATGGTGCAACGAAGGTTTATACCTTTTGCAGAAAGACAAGTCATACTATAAAAACGTGTTAGTCTAAACATGGATTTCCATCATATTTCAAGCAAGAACAAAAACTCATTATACAGTTGGGAATCCCCATTAATATCAAATTAACCAGACAAAAAGTTTAGAACCAACTCTCAGTCCAAAAACAATATTAGAAGCTTATGGCCTTAGTTATAACACTAACTAATCCACTCATGGGTCCAAACCAATTTAGTATCACTTACATGAATAAGCATATTGTTCAAGCTTTCATGGGTACTCTAATAAATTTATCCTTTACATGGATATTAGATATTTAGGTGACATACCATGTATGTCTGGTAAATACAAATCATACACATTAATCATCCCTCAAATTTAACCTTTAACTTAATACATCTTTTATGCCTAATTAACAAGTCATAAGCATATTATGCCAATTCAGGTTCATATTGGGCTTAATTATATTTTTCAGCATTACATTATTTTCGTATTTCAAGCATAACTTAAGTTTTAAACATCTAAAAATTATGTACTTTATATTGTAGGAAAGATAAAAGAAATCCCTATAATTTTGATGAAGAACCCAGAAGCTAAATCGGATGGATAACGGGTCAAAATGGGCTTGGAAGACGGAGTAATCAACATTACATGAAAACATGATCAATACTCAATGATTGGGCCATAACTTGGGCTAGAAAATTCATTTTGGGCTCAACCCAACGACATTTGAAAGCTAAGATTTAGTGCTTGATTTCATCTGAAGACAACTTTCTTGGATTCTGCCAGATTGAGGATGATATGCTCGTGCAAGTGGGAGACAAGTTGGTGAATGATAGCTAGAGTAGGTGAATAATTCAAAGTAATGGACAAATGCATTAGGTAATTGATTGATAATTCCATTTATGGACAAAACATGCTTAGTCATGGCTGAGTGGTCATGTTTGGAATGACATATTTTCCCCTCCTATAAATAGGAGGGCTTGCTAAGGAGAAGAGCATCCAAGTTGTAGTAGAAATTACTAAGAGTTTCATTTACTTTTATTCATCTTTTTGTGAAGTCTTCATGGAAGGCTAAGTTTCTATTCAATTCAAGGAGTCAATTTTGAGGTTTGATCTTCATTTACATGCTCATTGAATTACATCTACCTAGCTTTTCTACTCCACTTGCTTCAATTTCATATTTCTTTTATCAAAGCTTGATTGGTTAACATGTTTTGGTTATGAAATTTGTTAATGATATATGTTGTACTCTTATTGGTTAATCATCATACAATGATTAAAAACCATTGAGTAAGCAATCGATTTGAAGGTGTTCATTTAATCATGTACTTTAATTGGGTTCCAATTATAAAATTGATTGGGATCTAACATAAGATTTTATGGTTATTTGATCTTGTTAATCTTAATCAATTGAATTGTGGAAATTATTTCAATATTGAATTCGGGATCATTGTAGGGGTTCCACATGATTCTAAGTTGATATATTTAATCTCTTGATTTCATGTTATTAATAACCAAGGATTAAGCGTGAAAATAATCGTTGTATGATGATTAACCAATTAAGAGTATAACATACCTCAATAACAAATTTCATAACCAAATCATGTTAACTAATCAAGCTTTGACAAAAGAAATATGAAATTGAAGCAAGTGGAGTAGAAAAGCAAGGTAGATGTAATTCAATGAGCATGTAAATGAAGATCAAACCTCAAAACCAAGATGAAAATAAGCTTGACTCCTTGAATTTAATAAAAACTTAGACTTTCATAAAGACTTTACAAAAAGATGAACAATTGTAAATGAAACTCTTAGTAATTTCTACTACAACTTGGATGCTCTTCTCCCTAGCAAGCCTTCCTATTTATAGGAGGGGAAAAGATGTCATTCCAAACATGATCACTCAGCCATGACTAAGCATGTTTTGTCTACGAATAGACTTATTGATCAATTACCTAATGCATTTGTCTATTACTTTGAATTATTCACATACTCTAGCTATCATTCACCAACTTGTCTCCCAATTGCACCGAGCATATCATCCTCAATCTAGCAGAATCAGAGAAAGTTGTCTTTATATGAAATCAAGCCCTGGATCTTAGCTTTCAAATTTCGTTGGGTTGAGCCCAAAAGGAAATTTCTAGCCCAAGTTATGGCCCAATCATTGAGTGTTGGCCAGGTTTTCATGTAATGCTAACTACTCCGTCTTCTAAGCACATTTTGACCCACTAGCCATTCGATTTAGCTTGTGGGTTCTTCATAAAAGTTGTAGGGATTTCTTTTATCTTTTATACAATATAAAGTACATAATTTTTATATTTCTAGAACTCATGTTATGCTTGAAATCTGAAAATAGTGTAATGTTGAAAAATGTAGTTAAACCCAATATGAACCTGAATTGGCATAATATGCTTATGACATGTTAATTAAGCATAAAAGATATATTAAAAGGTTAAATTTTAGGGATGATTGACCTTTTAATACATAATTTATACTTAATTAACAAGTCATCAGCATATTATGCCAATTCAGGTTCATATTGGGCTTAATTACATTTTTCAGCATTACACTGTTTTCGTATTTCAAGCATAACTTGAGTTCTAGAAATCTAAAAATTATGTACTTTATATTTTAGGAAAGATAAAGGAAATCCCCACAACTTTGATGAAGAACTCAAAAGCTAAATCGGATGGATAGTGTGTGAAATTGGGCTTGGAAGACGGAGTAGTCAGCATTACATGAAAACCTGATAAGTAGTCAATGATTGGGCCATAACTTGGGCTAGAAAATTCCTTTTGGGCTCAACCCAACGAAATTTGAAATCTAAGATCTAGGGCTTGATTTCATATGAAGACAACGTTTTTAGATTCTGCCAGATTGAGGATGATATGCTCGGTGCAAGTGGGAGACAAGTTGGTGAATGTTAGCTAGAGTAGGTGAATAATTCAAAGTAATGGACAAATGCATTAGGTAATTAATTAATAAGTCCATTTGTGGACAAAACATGCTTAGCCATGGCTGAGTGATCATGTTTGGAATTACATCTTTTCCCCTCTTATAAATAGGAGGGCTTTCTATGGAGAAGAGCATCCAAGTTGTAGTAGAGATTACTAAGAGTTTCATTTACTTTTATTCATCTTTTTGTGAAGTCTTCATGGAAGGCTAAGTTTATATTCAATTCAAGGAGTCAAGCTTATTTTCATCTTGATTTTGAGGTTTGATCTTCATTTACATGCTCACCGAATTACATCTACCTAGCTTTTCTACTCCACTTGCTTCAATTTCGTATTTCTTTTATCAAATCTTGATTGGTTAACATGTTTTGGTTATGAAATTTGTTACTGATATATGTTGTACTCTTATTGGTTAATCATCATACAATGATTAAAAATCATAGAGTAAGCAACCGAATTAAAGGTGTTCATTTAATTATGTACTTTAATTGGGTTCCGATTATAAAATTGATTTGGATCTAACATAGGATTTTATGGTTATTCGATCTTGTTAATCTTAATCAATTGAATTCGGGATCATTGTAGGGGTTCCACATGATTCTAAGTTGATAGATTTAATCTCTTGATTTCATGTTATTAATAACCAAGGATTAAGCGTGAAAATAATCGTTGTATGATGATTAACCAATTAAGAGTATAACATACCTCAATAACAAATTTCATAACCAAATCATGTTAACTAATCAAGCTTTGACAAAAGAAATATGAAATTGAAGCAAGTGGAGTAGAAAAGCAAGGTAGATGTAATTCAATGAGCATGTAAATGAAGATCAAACCTCAAAACCAAGATGAAAATAAGCTTGACTCCTTGAATTTAATAAAAACTTAGACTTTCATAAAGACTTTACAAAAAGATGAACAATTGTAAATGAAACTCTTAGTAATTTCTACTACAACTTGGATGCTCTTCTCCCTAGCAAGCCTTCCTATTTATAGGAGGGGAAAAGATGTCATTCCAAACATGATCACTCAGCCATGACTAAGCATGTTTTGTCTACGAATAGACTTATTGATCAATTACCTAATGCATTTGTCTATTACTTTGAATTATTCACATACTCTAGCTATCATTCACCAACTTGTCTCCCACTTGCACCGAGCATATCATCCTCAATCTAGCAGAATCAGAGAAAGTTGTCTTTATATGAAATCAAGCCCTGGATCTTAGCTTTCAAATTTCGTTGGGTTAAGCCCAAAAGGAAATTTCTAGCCCAAGTTATGGCCCAATCATTGAGTGCTGGCCAGGTTTTCATGTAATGCTAACTACTCCGTCTTCTAAGCACATTTTGACCCACTAGCCATTCGATTTAGCTTGTGGGTTCTTCATAAAAGTTGTAGGGATTTCTTTTATCTTTTATACAATATAAAGTACATAATTTTTATATTTCTAGAACTCATGTTATGCTTGAAATCTGAAAATAGTGTAATGTTGAAAAATGTAGTTAAACCCAATATGAACCTGAATTGGCATAATATGCTTATGACATGTTAATTAAGCATAAAAGATATATTAAAAGGTTAACTTTTAGGGATGATTGACCTTTTAATACATAATTTATACTTAATTAACAAGTCATCAGCATATTATGCCAATTCAGGTTCATATTGGGCTTAATTACATTTTTCAGCATTACACTGTTTTCGTATTTCAAGCATAACTTGAGTTCTAGAAATCTAAAAATTATGTACTTTATATTTTAGGAAAGATAAAGGAAATCCCTACAACTTTGATGAAGAACTCAAAAGCTAAATCGGATGGATAGTGTGTGAAATTGGGCTTGGAAGACGGAGTAGTCAGCATTACATGAAAACCTGATCAGTAGTCAATGATTGGGCCATAACTTGGGCTAGAAAATTCCCTTTGGGCTCAACCCAACGAAATTTGAAAGCTAAGATCTAGGGCTTGATTTCATATGAAGACAACGTTTTTAGATTCTGCCAGATTGAGGATGATATGCTCGGTGCAAGTGGGAGACAAGTTGGTGAATGATAGCTAGAGTAGGTGAATAATTCAAAGTAATGGACAAATGCATTAGGTAATTAATTAATAAGTCCATTTGTGGACAAAACATGCTTAGCCATGGCTGAGTGATCATGTTTGGAATTACATCTTTTCCCCTCTTATAAATAGGAGGGCTTTCTATGGAGAAGAGCATCCAAGTTGTAGTAGAGATTACTAAGAGTTTCATTTACTTTTATTCATCTTTTTGTGAAGTCTTCATGGAAGGCTAAGTTTATATTCAATTCAAGGAGTCAAGCTTATTTTCATCTTGATTTTGAGGTTTGATCTTCATTTATATGCTCACCGAATTACATCTACCTAGCTTTTCTACTCCACTTGCTTCAATTTCGTATTTCTTTTATCAAATCTTGATTGGTTAACATGTTTTGGTTATGAAATTTGTTACTGATATATGTTGTACTCTTATTGGTTAATCATCATACAATGATTAAAAATCATAGAGTAAGCAACCGAATTAAAGGTGTTCATTTAATTATGTACTTTAATTGGGTTCCGATTATAAAATTGATTTGGATCTAACATAGGATTTTATGGTTATTCGATCTTGTTAATCTTAATCAATTGAATTCTGGAAATTATTTCAATATTGAATTCGGGATCATTGTAGGGGTTCCACATGATTTTAAGTTGATAGATTTAATCTCTTGATTTCATGTTATTAATAACCAAGGATTAAGCGTGAAAATAATCGTTGTATGATGATTAACCAATTAAGAGTATAACATACCTCAATAACAAATTTCATAACCAAATCATGTTAACTAATCAAGCTTTGACAAAAGAAATATGAAATTGAAGCAAGTGGAGTAGAAAAGCAAGGTAGATGTAATTCAATGAGCATGTAAATGAAGATCAAACCTCAAAACCAAGATGAAAATAAGCTTGACTCCTTGAATTTAATAAAAACTTAGACTTTCATAAAGACTTTACAAAAAGATGAACAATTGTAAATGAAACTCTTAGTAATTTCTACTACAACTTGGATGCTCTTCTCCCTAGCAAGCCTTCCTATTTATAGGAGGGGAAAAGATGTCATTCCAAACATGATCACTCAGCCATGACTAAGCATGTTTTGTCTACGAATAGACTTATTGATCAATTACCTAATGCATTTGTCTATTACTTTGAATTATTCACATACTCTAGCTATCATTCACCAACTTGTCTCCCACTTGCACCGAGCATATCATCCTCAATCTAGCAGAATCAGAGAAAGTTGTCTTTATATGAAATCAAGCCCTAGATCTTAGCTTTCAAATTTCGTTGGGTTGAGCCCAAAAGGAAATTTCTAGCCCAAGTTATGGCCCAATCATTGAGTGTTGGCCAGGTTTTCATGTAATGCTAACTACTCCGTCTTCTAAGCACATTTTGACCCACTAGCCATTCGATTTAGCTTGTGGGTTCTTCATAAAAGTTGTAGGGATTTCTTTTATCTTTTATACAATATAAAGTACATAATTTTTATATTTCTAGAACTCATGTTATGCTTGAAATCTGAAAATAGTGTAATGTTGAAAAATGTAGTTAAATCCAATATGAACCTGAATTGGCATAATATGCTTATGACATGTTAATTAAGCATAAAAGATATATTAAAAGGTTAAATTTTAGGGATGATTGACCTTTTAATACATAATTTATACTTAATTAACAAGTCATCAGCATATTATGCCAATTCAGGTTCATATTGGGCTTAATTACATTTTTCAGCATTACACTGTTTTCGTATTTCAAGCATAACTTGAGTTCTAGAAATCTAAAAATTATGTACTTTATATTTTAGGAAAGATAAAGGAAATCCCTACAACTTTGATGAAGAACTCAAAAGCTAAATCGGATGGATAGTGTGTGAACTTGGGCTTGGAAGACGGAGTAGTCAGCATTACATGAAAACCTGATCAGTAGTCAATGATTGGGCCATAACTTGGGCTAGAAAATTCCTTTTGGGCTCAACCCAACGAAATTTGAAAGCTAAGATCTAGGGCTTGATTTCATATGAAGACAACGTTTTTAGATTCTGCCAGATTGAGGATGATATGCTCGGTGCAAGTGGGAGACAAGTAGGTGAATGATAGCTAGAGTAGGTGAATAATTCAAAGTAATGGACAAATGCATTAGGTAATTAATTAATAAGTCCATTTGTGGACAAAACATGCTTAGTCATGGATGAGTGATCATGTTTGGAATTACATCTTTTCCCCTCCTATAAATAGGAGGGCTTTCTTTGGAGAAGAGCATCCAAGTTGTAGTAGAGATTACTAAGAGTTTCATTTACTTTTATTCATCTTTTTGTGAAGTCTTCATGGAAGGCTAAGTTTATATTCAATTCAAGGAGTCAAGCTTATTTTCATCTTGATTTTGAGGTTTGATCTTCATTTACATGCTCACCGAATTACATCTACCTAGCTTTTCTACTCCACTTGCTTCAATTTCGTATTTCTTTTATCAAATCTTGATTGGTTAACATGTTTTGGTTATGAAATTTGTTACTGATATATGTTGTACTCTTATTGGTTAATCATCATACAATGATTAAAAATCATAGAGTAAGCAATCGAATTAAAGGTGTTCATTTAATTATGTACTTTAATTGGGTTCCGATTATAAAATTGATTTGGATCTAACATAGGATTTTATGGTTATTCGATCTTGTTAATCTTAATCAATTGAATTCTGGAAATTATTTCAATATTGAATTCGGGATCATTGTAGGGGTTCCACATGATTCTATGTTGATAGATTTAATCTCTTGATTTCATGTTATTAATAACCAAGGATTAAGCATGAAAATAATCGTTGTATGATGATTAACCAATTATGAGTACAACATACCTCAATAACAAATTTCATAACCAAATCATACTAACTGATCAAGCTTTGATTAAAGAAATATGAAATTGAAGCCAGTGGATTAGAAAAGTAAGGTAGATGTAATTCAATGAGCTTGTAAATGAAGATCAAACCTCAAAACCAAGATGAAAATAAGCTTGACTCCTTAAATTCAATAAAAACTTAGACTTTCATAAAGACTTTACAAAAAGATGAACAATTGTAAATGAAACTCTTAGTAATTTCTACTACAACTTGGATGCTCTTCTCCCTAGCAAGCATTCCTATTTATAGGAGGGGAAAAGATATCATTCCAAACATGATCACTCAGCCATGACTAAGCATGTTTTGTCTATGAATAGACTTATTGATCAATTACCAAATGCATTTGTCTATTACTTTGAATTATTCACCTACTCTAGCTATCATTCACCAACTTGTCTCCCACTTGCACCGAGCATATCATCCTCAATCTAGCAGAATCCAAGAAAGTTGTCTTCATATGAAATCAAGCCTTGGATCTTAGCTTTCAAATTTCGTTGGGTTGAGCTTAAAAGGAAATTTCTAGCCCAAGTTATGGTCCAATCATTGAGTGTTGTCCAGGTTTTCATGTAATGCTGACTACTTCGTCTTCCAAGCACATTTTGACCCACTAGCCATCCGATTTAGCTTGTGGGTTCTTCATCAAAGTTGTAGGGATTTCTTTTATCTTTCCTACAATATAAAGTAAATAATTTTTATATTTCTAGAACTCATGTTATGCTTGAAATCTGAAAATAGTGTAATGTTGAAAAATGTAGTTAAATCCAATATGAACCTGAATTGGCATAATATGCTTATGACATGTTAATTAAGCATAAAAGATATATTAAAAGGTTAAATTTTAGGGATGATTGACCTTTTAATACATAATTTATACTTAATTAACAAGTCATCAGCATATTATGCCAATTCAGGTTCATATTGGGCTTAATTACATTTTTCAGCATTACACTGTTTTCGTATTTCAAGCATAACTTGAGTTCTAGAAATCTAAAAATTATGTACTTTATATTTTAGGAAAGATAAAGGAAATCCCTACAACTTTGATGAAGAATCCAAAAGCTAAATCGGATGGATAGTGGGTGAAAATGGGCTTGGAAAACGGAGTAGTCAACATTACATGAAAACCTGATCAGTACCCAATGATTGGGCCATAACTTGGGCTAGAAAATTCATTTTGTGCTCAACCCAACGACATTTGAAAGCTGAGATCTAGAGCTTGATGTCATCTGAAGACAACTTTCTTGGATTCTGCCAGATTGAGGATGATATGCTCGGTGCAAGTGGTGGACAAGTTGGTGAATGATAGCTAGAGTAGGTGAATAATTCAAAGTAATGGACAAATGCATTAGGTAATTGATTAATAAGTCCATTTGTGGACAAAACATGCTTAGTCATAGTTGAGTGATCATGTTTGGAATGACATCTTTTCCCCTCCTATAAATAGGAGGGCTTGCTAGGGAGAAGAGCATCCAAGTTGTAGTAGAAATCACTAAGAGTTTCGTTTACTTTTATTCATCTTTTTGTAAAGTCTTCATGGAAGGCTAAGTTTTTATTCAATTTAAGGAGTCAAACTTATTTTCATCTTGGTTTTGAGGACAACTAGGTATAACTTTGTATTGCCTCCTCCTTTTTACTTCTTTGAACTATTCTATGAATTTGTTTTCACCTACATATTGTCTTTAATTACATAGGAAAGGGAAAGGAAAACAGCCTAAGGGAGTTGATCAACAAAATAACACCACTCAAAGGAAAGGAAATGGGAAACGGGCTGAAAAGGGGAAAGAGACACAGGTTTTCAAAGAGAAAGGAAAAGGTAAAAAACTTACTCAGGGCTCCACTTCTGCTGCAGTTGATACAAGTGTGAAGGTACTGTTTGTGAAAGTTCGATAACTTTTGTATGTATCTTGCATTTTTTAGTGAATTTACTCAATTGAGTCCTTATTTGTTGCAGGATGTCAAAGAGAAAGGAAAAGGTAAAAAAATGTTCAGGGGTCCACTTCTGCTGTTGTAGTTGATACAAGTGTGAAGGTAATGTTTGTTAACCTTTGATAACAGTAGTATGTATCCTACATTTTTTTTAGTGAATGTACTCAATTGAGTCCTTATCTGTTGCAGGCTATCAAAGGGAAAGGAAAAGGTAAAAATGCTCAGAGGTCCACTTTTGTTGCTACAGCTGATACAAGTGTGAAGGTAATGTTTGTTCAACTTTGATAAGTTCACCCAATTATCTTGCATTTTTTTAGTTACAATTAACAATTGATTCCTAATTTGTTTCATGCCAAACAAAAGAAGCAAACAACAGGGAATGTTTCCAAATTTGTTGCAGAGCCAAGTACCACAAGTTTTGGGCAGCAAACAATAGTCCCCCCAATTCCAGATTTTGTACAAAAGCTCACTGTGGCACAATTGTTGGCGCGAATGATGGCAGCAAATGAAAGATATGTAGAGACTGTAAGGACCAACTTAGATGCTCAATCCACACAGTCTGAAGTCACCTTGGATGTTCCACTTGCAGTGGTAGCAACCCAAACTCCCAAATTGACCCAAAAAATGGAGATGTTGGAGGACAGAATTAAGCTTGCAAACTTAATCTTTCTCTGGAATTGACATAGGAACTTTTTTGGTTTCAAGTTTCATTTGGATATAGTTGTAATTGTTGGTGCAAACTAAAGACAACTTTAATGGTTTCATGGTTCTTTTGGAATTAGTAGTAATTGTTGGTGCAAACTAAGGACACCTTATGGTTTCATGCTTCTTTTTGTGAATACTGATGTAGGCACTTTTGTGTCATGAATTGTTTGATAATGGAAGCTACTTAATTATTACTCAAAAGGTTGTTAGAAAAATTATTTTGTTCCTTTATCTTCTATTACACTTGTCAAGAATTGTTTGATAATGACAACTACTTAATAAATGCATGCTTTCCTCAATGATTTGCCCGTACTTTGATCTATTAAATTGAATGGAAACTTCTAATTTAAATGCATACATCATTCATTAACAATTACACAAATATTGGGACCATCTAAACCGCACCCATTTTCATTAGTTTAAAGAACAAAAAACACTCAATTACAAACATTAATTCCTTCATAAACCAAATTTTAGCAACGGTAATTTAGGTACTAGTTACACCAATAAATGGTAATTACATACCAAATACACAAATAATATAACCATCCAAATCAAACCCATTTTCATTCATGTTTGAAGAACATAAAGCATTCAATTACAAACACCAAATCATTGACATACCATCCAGTAACAAAAGAGACCAACTACTGTAGACATAACTACATTACAACCCTGCCACTTTTTTCTCCACAATACCACCTAAACAACATGATTTCCTACACATTGGCATTTTAACAAACACCATAGACACAAAATTGCCAACATAGTAAAACACATCAACGGTAGGTTCTTTGTCAATCTTCCATAATTCCTCGCATTCTCCAACTTCCGCTCTTCCTCCAAAATCACGTTGGTTTTCCTCTTATTCCACCCACTCAAAGAGACCACAGCTCTTATTCATGTCTTATTGCAAACCCATAACCCAGTATCAAACAAAAGATGAGTCAATTTCAAAAAATAGAGGAGATTAAGAGAAAAATCAGACAACGAAATTAAAGATCGCAAACCTTCCAATTAGGGCATCTACGGAATTTCTTCCCTGGATTTTTCGCCTTGCTACCAGCTGTGAACACAACCACCCTGTCGCCACACCCACACCTCTTACGTGAAAGCGTAGAATAAGACGATGCCATTGAGCAACTAGCCATGGGGGAAGAGATGGGGGAAGAAAGCTTCGACTAAACATCTGGGAAAGGATACTGAGGTTTTTTTATTTAAATAGATATTTAATTAACTTAATAATGTTTTAATTAATATGAATTACACACGTGGCAGTCTGATGTGGGTCTCCGTTAGCCACATCAGACTGCATTTAACGGCAGAGACTAAATAGCTTGACGGAAAATTAAGCAGGAACTAAAAACCAAAAAAAAAATTCTAGGGACTAAATGCAAAACGACCCATATTTATAGGGACCAAAAATATATTTAAGTTAAAAATTAAAAATTAATAATGAGTGTTTTGTTGTGTTCTTTTTGGTTCCACCTTTTTTTATAAAACTAAAGTGTTCCACTCTTCCAATGATATATCTTGTTCTGTTCTACTTTTAAAATACACTAAACATAGAATATAATTCATATGTCTTTCGTTCCAAAATGTCTACCAAAAGCTACCTTACTGTTCTAAAACTTGGCTTTCCTCTGCCTGACTTTGATTGAGACAAGCATCCTCTAACCCCTAATTAAATTTCTTTGTAAAAGAATCTCAATTTGAAGCTTTTTATTTTATTAATTTTTGCTATGGGCCGGCAGATTAGGACACATACATTAATTTGTGGTTGGAGCATAATTCGGTATTGTGTGGAAGTCATTGAATAAAATAAATTTGACAAGTTATGCCTATCCACAACGCTCACGTTAATTCATGATTGATCTGATCAACTACCAAATTTAGATAGTGACGATGAAGAGATTTAGTTGCCACGTAAATTTTGGAATGTTTTACACTATAATTTTAAAAAAAAAAAGAAAGAAAATAAACAGAGTGAGAGAAAAATTATGTAATGCTGAATAGGTATCTTTACCTACTCCAAGCTCTGTATCAAGTTCGAGCTAAGGGCACACCAAAACAAATCTTAGGTAGGCTAGGGCACTTACACATTATAGTGATATTTCTTTCTTGTATGGTCCTACTTTCACATCCCTTTCACTGAGAAAATAACTTAATTATAATTTCAATTTCCAAACCAAGCTTTTTCCAACATGTTGGAAATATATAATACTGCAATATTTCAAATTAAAACCGCCGATCACTGTTGTCCTTTCATGTTTTTATTTCAAACACAGCTAGCAAGTCATCCTTAATTATTTGTAAGAATGTTTTGCTATTTCAAAGATGAACCATATGTGGGTAATATATATTAGGCGGTGTGTGTTGAAAGTGATATATAACATTTTGTTATTTGTTGAAAATTATGTCAGATTTTGAAACTCAACATTCTTTCTATTCGATTTGTTTGTGAGTTGAATTTTGGAGAGGAATTGAAGGAAGGGAAAGGTTTATTGGAAGTCGTTCCCCCTTTGTGTTTGTAAGTTTCATTATCTTACAAAGTTTTTTTCTTCTCTCCTCTTCTCCTTTCTCCCTCCAATCCTTATCTTTCCCTCCTCTCTAAATTCACAAACACATCCTTAAAAAATTGTGAAGAATAAGGTTTATCCAACTCGGCAATGGTAATTTAATTTTTGCTTCTCTGGAAATCGGATGCCTGCAACTCTGCAAGGCCATTAAAAGAAATCACTTTGCTTTTCTTTAGTTTAATCATAATAATTATTTGATTATTCATTTGAGCAGTACTGATCCACCCACCGATTAATACTACTAAGTCTATACAATATTCTCAAAACATTAATATTGGGTTAATTAGCTTTTTTGAGCAATTGGGAAACATGATCAAAGTCAATCATAATAAATTTTGTTGTCCCCTTTTCATGTTTTTTACAAATAAAACAAAACAAAATATCTCTGATAATAAGGGATACTTGCCATTTACACCAAAAAATAATATATAACAAAACGGACATAATAGTTCAAAAAATATATATATATAAAGGTAAGTAAGTGAAATTGTTCTATATATAAGATAGGGAAAATTTAGATTGAGTTCTTTATATTTTTATTATCAAATTTTTAAATTAATTAAATATAATAACATGTGAGTGGTTTTTTTTATGAAGATAAATTTGATCAATAATAATAATAAAATCGATGTTAATTTTGTACCGTGTCATGAATATATCAATAATCTGCATTGGGTAATCTCAATTTCAACGGTGCTATTATAGAGACTAGTAAACTAAAAAATGATGGCAAATATATATTTTATAAAAGTCACCCTCCCCCCACCCCAACTTGTGAAAGGGAATCCCAAAAGTACTCATGCCATAACCATGTGGATGGATAGCCACCCATTCTGGTCACATTAAGGGTTGGAGCATTAAAGCGCTCCTATGGCACAAATTAAATCTTCATAAGTCAGTCCTATTTCCATACAAAACTTGAAACCCAAATTATAAAAATAACAAATTAAGAAGATAAATTAATTAGTGTGTTTGGTTTACACTGTATTCTAAAAATAGTCGCCTATATTCATATTTTAAACGTGATTTTATAAAACCAAAAAATAATGTAAATTGCATGTTTAGTTTCCTCTCAAAATCACAGTTGGACAAAAAATAGTTCTTTGCATCCCCAAAGTGATTTCATTTTGGGATTCTTCTAAGTAACTAAACGAAATTTGGATTTGAGAAAAGGAAATTAAGATTGAATAGGTAGCCTCATGTCATGTAATATATTTTGCACAAAATTAAGGGTACTCCATTTTCTGTTTGTACTTACAAAAGAGGGAAATGTGAATTAACCCCCCACCCTACAGGCTAGGTTCATTCTCCTTGCTTGCTTGCAGGGTATATATATATATATATATATTGATTAATGTAAAGCTAAAACTCTGGAATGCTGTGCAGAGCAGGTTTCCATGGACGATGGAGTGAATGGTATTGACAACTATGTTCCATCAAATGAGCCAAAACCTGCTCCACCCTCAACTCCTTCACATCCACTTTACCAAGCAATTCCTCCAATTGCTTCTTTGTGATCTTTATCTTCACCTCTGTTCTTGCTACTGTTGTTGAAGAACCACCCTCCTCCGCCGCCGGCAAATTCTCCCATTCGGTGCTCGACGATTGGTGCTGCCTTAAGCAATTGCCCATTTTTTCTTTATTGTTAAATGCTTAATTTGTGATTTAGAAGAGTTCAGAGAGATATGGGTGAATGTATATATAGGAAATAAAAACAAAGTTAAGAATGGGATAAAGGTCAAACCAAATATTCATGCCACCTAGGATTTCCTACGTGGCAAGGTGGGTCCCTCCGCGCGCATGTGATGAGACCAGAGACCACATTGGATCTGACGGTTGGACACTTGGACTTGGTGACAGACACCACTTGCTAGCTCTACCAACCAATATAGTAATATTAAGTTAACCTTAACTTTGTAATTTTTATATTTGAGTTGAGGGCCAAGGACGATGTGATACCAACTTTTTATGCCAAAACATATCTTATTTTATTTATTGCACGGTAAACAGTCCTAATTGAAACAAAAGTCAAGCCCTCCAATTAATACGTGAACCAATAAAACTTCCAATGTTTAGGTGTGAACGACTCCTTGCTTGGAATCTATCTACCATAAACTTTTTATATAAATAAATATTTTCTTCCTCATTCTTACTTAGGCATTTCCAAATTCCAATAAGGACAAAATATCGTTGCAAAAAAGGATTTTTTTTCTTTGTATATTGCATATTATCCTGAGTGCCATGTATTAATGGATAATTTTTTCTAGATTAATATATTTAAGAGTTTAGTATATATATTGTCAGTGTAAAGAAATTTACGTAGATATTCAATAATAATTTGTTATCATATTTACTAAATGATCTGGCGGCACACCATTGGATGTCCGTGTAAAATTTGTTTACACTGACAGTGTATATCAATTAAATCATATATTTAATGGCTTAAATTTTAGGATTTAATTAATATACACTGTCAGTGTAAACGAATTTTACACAGACATCCAATGGTATGCCGCCACATCATTTAATGAACATGACACCCCATGTGTTATTAAATTCAATAAACGATGTGACAACACATCATTGGATGTCAGTGTAAAAGAATTTTACACGGACATCCAATGGTATGCCGCCACATCATTTAATGAACGTGACATCTCACGTGTTATTAAATTCAATAAATGATGTGGTAACACATCATTGGATGTCTGTGTAAAATTTATTTACACTGACAGTGTATATATATTAAACTCTAAATTTTATAGAGAACTAAAAGATAAGTTTTATTATAAAATGGATTTAATTAGTATACATTGTCAATGTTAAAAAATTTATACAGATATTCAATGATGTGTCACCACATCATTTAATGAATATAACACCTCATATGTTATTAAATTCAATAAATGATTGATAGAACATCATTAAATTAAATATCTGTATAAAACTTCTTTACACTGAAAGTATACATATATTAAACTCTTAAAAAACACTAATGTTATGAGAGTATATGATATGTCTATGGTTAATTTATTTTGACTAAATTATATCCTCTTTAATTAGTACATTTATGAGAGAATTTTCGCAAGAAAAATATTTTTAAAAAGTGATTAATTCCCAAAAATTAATTTAATTATAAAAGATTATGAATTAATTTAATGGTTGGAATATTTCGGGGTCATAAAAGCTAGAATTAGTTGGTGGGTTTTAGGTGTGAAAAGGTTAAAGCTGGAATCTGAGGAGATCTTTCAAATCAAAGTAGCTGTGTGAGGTGTGAACACAAATTAGGGAAAGGAATATTTGAGTGAAGGTGCTTGTTTTGTATCCACGTGCATCTCGCTGACCCACAAGGGAACACATTTTCTTAAGCATCGATCATAACCCTAATTATGTATGAAGCTTATATATACTCCCTCCAACATCCCCATGATTCTGTTATCATTCCTTTCTTTGAATATACAAATTCGACCCACCCATTGTTGTATATTTTTTTGTCCAACGTGGAAAATTGGAAAAGAAACAAAACAAGTATCACAATTGGACAACGCTTTTGAATATTGCTTCACGTAAACAATGAACTAATAATTAATTAATTAATACGTAGCAATTGCAATTTGCTTTGCAATTGTGGTTGTAACTTTGCTTTAACTTTAACTATCAAATGTTGACAACATGCTAATGCATGTAGTCAACTCTCAAATTTTCAATAGCATGTTGAGATGGCAGTGAAAAGAATCTTTTAACACAAATGAGTCACCGAGTTTCATATCAATTTTCAAATTAAAGGTAAAATGTTGTTCACAAAAAACAGTGCCACGTCAGAAGAGTCAAAATAAGTATAATTTTAAATAATAATAATTACCAACTTTACTTTTTATTATTAGTTTAACTTTTTTCATTCACTTATCAACAAGTTGAGTGTTGAGATTTGAACACTAAAAGTCAGAGTTAATTTTTCAATAAATACATTATTATAAAAGAAAAAAATAAAATATTAAAAAATTAAAACAAATTTATTTATTTTTATAAATTAAAATTAGTCTATATATCTCAATTTTTAAAAAATCCTCCGATTCAAAAATACTTCATAAATATCTTAAAACTTATAAAGGCTTTATTATAAATTATTTACCTCTTTAAAAAAATATAAATTAAAAATTAATCTAAACCAAATCTAAAAAATTTTACATATGTACTCTACTAACTTATTTTTAAAATTAATTATTTAATTTTTAAAATGTTTCTTATAGAAATTTGAAATATTCTAAAAAATAATTTGAACCAAACATGTGGCATGCAGACAGACATTTATAGTTTTAAGAATTCAATCTCATAAAAATTGATTGATTGTTGGGAAAAAATGAAATTAGGATCATATTCAAAGTTGAAATATATTGTAAAGACCAAATAACTACTCATTTTATTTATTTCACAAGTTTTTTAAGAATTTATTAAACCAACTTTATTTATCATAATTTTAAAATAAAAATCATATAATGATATCAATATATAATATTCATCTCAAAGTCCCTTATAAAACTGAAATAAAGGAAAATATTTGCCCGTAATAATTGAACCAAATAAGTCGGCAATGGTTCAACATTATATATGCATGTGCTTTTGGCGGCACGAAAAAATTTCAAAAGTTGGATAATTGAAGAAAATTTAAGTAGAAAGATATACAGGTTTTTTTTTAAATAATTTTTCAACCACAAGTATCATTTATGGGACAAAATAATGTTGTAGTAAGTAACATTCATATCATGATAGCACTAACTCTTCCAACCGGGATTTTTTTCATCCACAAAATTTGAATCTAAGACCTTGCTCTTGAAGGGAAATAATTAATTAAGACAGTACAAAAAAATGAAATTAGACGTCAAATAATTGTGTCGACCATGACACCGATACATTATGCGTCGGCCAAGCCGACACAATGTCGGCGTAAGATCAAATTATAAGTTTTTTTAATTATTTATTTGTTTGCCAGACTGACCAACACAAAAATCTATGCGTAGTGTCCACTTTTTTTTTTTTGCGCGCGTAGCCCACACAACGTTTTTCTTATGGAGTTTGTGTTGGTCCTTGCCGACACAAACCCTAATAATGTTTAGGGTTTCACCTCTTTGCCTAATTCACGTTTATAGCAAACAGGATTAAGTCGTCCCTCCTCTCAATCCTTCTCCCATTGCTCAATCTCTCAATCCATCTCCCCCACGATCTCAATCTCTCTCATTATTCTCTCTCTCTCTTTGACTCTCTCCTATTCCCAATTTCATTGCTCAAATTTTGTTTCTCTCTATTCGGCCAAACCCTAACCGAGACATAATGCAATATCACTTGAACCAACCCCGTAGGTTTTCAAAGATGAGTTTAACATTTTAAATGTTTATTACAATATTTTTTACATTCTAAAATTATTTTTAATTATTATAATTGTTTTTCTCAAATTTCAATTTTTTATTTTCTTAAAGTTAATCATTTTATAATTTTAACTCCCCAGTTTTCAAATTAATTTGATGTGTACCCAACCTAAAAATCTAAAAAAAAAAGCAAGATTAGCATTTTGTGGATGAGTTTGGTACTATATTAATTTTATTTCTCACTCTTAATAATGCAGGTTTGGTTATAATTAATCTTTAAGGTACTTTAATTTTTAATTATAAAAATTAATCCAAACAATCATTTTATTGATGTCAAAAGGAAAATTACACGAGCTCATTTCATTGATTTTGTAATTCAAATTTAAGTCTATTGACTTTACTTTCAGTGAATACTTTCTCATTTTTGTTTTTTCTGTTAACTTCACCACCTGACCACATGATGAGAGCAACATTGATTCATATAGAAAATGAGTAAATGGTCATTTTGACCCCTAAAAGATTAGGTGCCAGTCAAATTGGTTCTTGGAAGAATGAATAAATTGACAAATTGGTCCTTGAAATATGCTTCCGTCAGTCACTTAAGTCCCTACATCAGTGTCCTCGTCTAGTAACCTTAACAGAAGTGGTGATTTGACAAGTGTCACACACTAGACTCTTATATGGCAATCACACGTGTCTATAACATGTATGAAATACTCAAATGACAGTAGTAACTTTGAGGGATTAAATTGAAAAAAAAATATGACTTTTGTAATCCAGTGCAATTCCCCAAATTTCTCCTCAAGAATTCATGTAAACACCTAAACCCTAATTTTGCTTCAAAGACAATTAGACAATATTTGAGCCACGAAGGATGACGATTAGAACATTCTCATTTACACCAACATTGGAAGACATCAAATGCCTCATGTAGTGGTTCAGTGAGCTTCATGGATGTTGTAACGGGAAAAATAAAGGAAACGAGGTTCCATTTTCCATTATATAGTAGTAGGGATATTATAAAAACCTCAAGAGCACATATCCGGGAAATTGTTTTTACACATGTGCTTTCTCAAAGGTGATATTATAGAGATAGGTATTTGGTTGTTTGAAACTTGTGTATATCATTGTAACGTGAATTCATATTTTGTATATTGTTTTTAAATGACAGTGGGTTCGATCAATTGTAAGTACTTTACCTGAGTTAATGATGAGGTTGAGCAAAAATCTTAACGGGAATTGGAATGTATTATGGAGGAATAAAGAATGCACATTGATTCGTATTGAAAATTTGTGCATTGAAGTTTGGAGTCTAAAACATTTTGTAACTAGAATGGGTGTGTCATGGTGTTGCACTTCATGTGTCGTTAGTTTTAATTTTGTTGGTGAAGTAGGTAATATGCTTCGGGGTCAAGTGATGGTGGAATGTGGTGGAGTACTACTACTAGGAGTAGTTACTCCCCTTCCATGATTGCAACTTTTTACTTTCAACATATGTAAATGTTTATGTTTATTGGAATATAGATATTGTGTGTAAATATTTTGTTTAATTTCTACAAAAAAAAAAGTAAATGAATCAGATGATGATAAGACGTAAAAAGAATTTTAAAGTGAATCACAAAATTGAACAAAAAAACATACTCCATTATTTACTAAAATCCAGTGATCAGATTTCATACACAATACTCAAAAGACATAATATTAAAATCAACTATACATAACATAATATTGACAAAGAACTGGTGCTGCAAGAGAGAATGCTCTAATTCCCCACCCATCATGCCTCCAATCTTGCTTAAGTCATATTGTACAATATGACTTAAGCTCTTGTACCTTAGTCGTTCCCAATCTTAAAAAAATATGTCACGGTACCCTTACATACTTCTACCGAAAAATACCAACAAAATCTAACATTGTTGATAGTAATTAAGTCCCTTGAGTAAGTTGACAAGGATTCAATTATTTACCGTATATATGAAGAAAAAAAAGAACTTTATTTGGGAAGTGATTTCTACGCCTTTAAAGCCATTAATTAGACTATTAATTACTTTCAAGTATATGATGATATCCCAAAATATAATTCAGATCATTAATTATCACCTTTTATACCCATATATAGAACACATTCATTGTCATAAGTTAATTAAATTGTGGCATAAATTTAACAATAAAAAAATCCATATATATTATACCATAGCTAGAGGGGTATTGTTGAGGTAATGACATTAAGCTGAGCTACTTAATTAATTCCCCTTTACAAATTACAAAAGCAACGTTAAAACTAGGGGTGGGAATAGGCGAGCCGGCCTGTCAGGGGCCTGGGCCTGGCCTGACTCGTTTATTAAAAAGGTCAGGTTAAAGCTTTTCAAAAAGTCTATTTAGCTAAAAAGGCTAGGCTTCAGGCATATGAAAAAGTCTGTTAGGCCTAACAGGCCGGCCTGTTTAATATATATTATATAACTTACTAAATTAATTATATATATAATACATAACTATAAATATAATTATTAAATAACATAATAAATTTTTAAAATCAAATAAATGTAATTAAAAAATAATAATATTTTGATTGTAGAAACTACAATAACAAATAGAAAATAAAAATAACAACAAAAAGAAACAATCAGATAAAACTTAAAAGGTGAAAGTGAAACGTTTGTTTCTCTGAAACAATAGAAACACCCTAATCACTTTCTCACTTCAACGGCCGCACAGTAGAAACGTTTCTCTAAAACTTCATTGTCGCATAGTTGAAACGTTTCTCTCTGAAACAATAGACTCAATAATGCTAGTAGTAGTAAAATATAAAGAAAGAAGGAAATTAACTATTATATCATGCTTTTAAACAGGCTTTCAGGCCAGGCCAAGCTTTTATACAGGCCAAACTAAGCCTTTAAAAAAAGTCTGTAACAGGTAACAGGTAACAGGCTCAGGCTCAGGCACACAGATTAGGTATCAGGCCAGGCTCAGGCCTGCCAAAGCCTGGTCTGGTCTGGCCTGGCCTGTTCCCACCCCTAGTTACAACGCAGAAGTACTTCTAGGTGAAAAAAATAGCATGAATCAAAGAGGTTAAATTAATTTAACTTCTCCATAAGTTAAAATTAGTCTTTGTAGACCACCTACTCCAAAAGCTCTCCCATTTAACTTCTCCAAAAATAACTAGTTTTAACTTATGGAGAAGTTAAATGTATTTAACCTCTTTGATTCATGTTATTTTTTTCACCTAGAAGTACTTCTGCAGAAGTTCCACCCAAGAGCCTGTTTGGGTGGAACTTCTATAGAAGTTCTTTTAGGTGAAAAAAATAGCATGAATCACATAGGTCAAATGTATTTAACTTCTCCATAAGTTAAAGTTAGTTACTTTTAGAGAAGTTAAATGGGAGAGCTTTTGGAGGAGGTGGTCTACAAAGATTATTTTAACTTATGGAGAAGTTAAATGCATTTGACCTCTTTGATTTATGCTATTTTTCACCTAGAAGTACTTCTCTAGAAGTTCCACCCAAACAGGTTCCAAATAGGCTATCAATTCCTCATTCTCAAATTCCTTCAGTTTGTCTCATTTGCTACTTTTCACTAGTCACCACTACTCTACCATCTCCTCTAAAAAAAAACTCAGAAGTTTATTATTTACACACCTTAAAATTCAATATTCACTTGTAGTCCATCACTACCAGAAAAATAAAAAATACCGACAGAGTTTAGAGACGATATTTTTTCCGTCTCTATTAGAGACGGAAACAGAGACGGAAAGTCTTTAACAGAGAGGGAACTAAAATTTCTTGCACTAGCGACGGAACTTAGAGACGGAATTATCCGTCACAGTTGTATTCCGTCTCTAAATCCGTCTCTACGTCCGTCTCCTAATAAGGCAGGGGATTTTTTATTTAAATTTTTACTAGGGCTAGCTAGGCTATTTCACATAGACATTATGAAAGCTATGAATCAATGATGATTAATGTCCTTGACGTTGCAATCTTATTTTGATTTTGAGTGCCAACTCATGGATCAACACATTATTGTATGATCATTTTGGATTAATTTGTTTGTAAAACTTAGTATTTGTGTGATTTAGTGTGTTTTTGAATTTATGTTTGGATTAATGTATTTTGTAAAACTTTATGTTTGCTGTGTTTTGGAATTTAATGAGTAGTATGATCTTGAGTTTATTGATGTCCTCTGGTGTCAAACATCAAGATGTTTGAATTAGTACTATTACTAAAAAATGTATACATGATAATTTGAAATGATAAAAAATTAAAAAAAAACAAAAAAATTTAAAAATAGAGACGGATTTTAGAGACGGAATTTCCAAAAAAATTCCATCGGATTAGAGACGGAACATAAGTCTGTCGCTAGTTAGAGATGGAGATTAAAAACTTAGAGACGGAACACACCTTCTAAATTGGCGATGGAAAACCCATTCCGTCTCTGCTTAGAGACGGAATACTAAATCCTCAGAGACGGATTATTCCGTCTCCGTGGAGACGAAATCACTGAATATTTGTAATTTTCTTAGAGACGGATTTGTTATTTATTAGAGACGGAAAAGTTCTGTCTCTAGCTAGAGACGGACATAAAAATCCGTCTCTAACAGGTTTGACGCTCGGATCAGCCACGACCCGGATTCCGTCTCTAACCCCTTTTAGAGACTAAGCTCATTTTAGAGACGGATTTTTCCGTCTCTATTTTTTATTTTTCTGGTAGTGCATGAAATTTTTTAAATTAATTTACTTAGTCACCCCACTTGATTGACCCAGATGCACACGTGGCACCAGCTGGTTGAATCATTAAATGGCCAAATGTGAATGCTGGACCAGGTGCTGCGCCTATATGAGATTTATATACGTGCAGCCATTGATATATATATATATGGCTTTAACTTTATGCATGCAAATTTTAATTAGCTAGCCATCATGTCTATGGGGCCTTTTCGTTGTTATTTCATCTCATCACATGTACATTGCTTTTTAACTCGTTGAATGTTGACCACCATCTTACCTAGCTTATTGACTCTAAGTCTTAACTAATTAATTTAATTAGTAGTAGTTACCTGCAATCTTAAGCAAAAATATTCCTTTCACTTTGGCTTAATGTGACAACTTTTGTAGACTCCATTGAAGGGTTAAATCTTAATGAATTTCATATCATTTTGCTGAAGACTGGTGCTCATAAACAAAGGAAACACAAAACAGTTAGGGTTCTTCCACTTCCTACCAACTTTAATCTTACTTAATTATTAATAATCCCCGTACGTGGCAGTTGCTGATTGCTCATGAGCACAACCCCGTCAAATTAATGTATACGTACACAATTTCAAGGTCGGTCTATAATTACGAAGTACTATAACGTACAATAGGTCCAAGCTGAATCTTTCAATTTTCCACGTTTAGAATTAAGCTTAGTTTGTATCAAACTTGAATAATCAAAGTAATAAATGGCGGTATATATATATTTTAAGCATGATAAAAGGAAATATGAAATAAATGTTAAAATTATTAAAAACATATCGAGTGTGATGTGGTTGGCTGCCAAACATACCGTTGATTGAATTTTCTGATTTATTTGATGATCTAATGCATGTTTTTTTTAGTGAAATTAATAATCATAAATATATATTGGATTCGACTGATAGGAAATATGGAAGGAGAAAACTTAAATCAAATTCCTTGTATCTTGTATGTTTCAAGTATTTATAAATATAGGAGAAAAATAAAAAAATAATTTAAAAAATATTTCTATAATATTATATTAAAAAAAGAATATTATTTTATTGGTAATAAAATTTATATAGCCATTTTAAAGTTGTTAGTTTTTTCAATTCTTAAAATTTATTTTAATTTATAAAATATTTTATTATGTACTATATTTTTTAACAAAGACAAAGCATTGACCGTAAAAAAAAAGCATTGACTAAATAAATTAAGGACTCTTGGCCTGTTAGGCCCTTTTAGTCACAAAAAAAAAAATATAAATTAAGGAAATAAAAAACTATTTGATTGAACAATTAAGCATTGACTAAATATATATATATATATATATATATATATATGTTATATAATGAGGAAAATGCAGTTACATTTTATGCAGTTACAAGGAAAATGCAGTTATCTTATTTTAATTTCAATAATAAAGACTCAAATTTATTACATAAAGGTACATATGAGATATAAAAATTATTTTAAAAAACTTAATTTAATGAATAAAATATTGTTTTACTCAATGTAAATTATTTTTTTAGATTTATTCCATTCAAACACATGTACTATTACATTACTATATATGTAAAATATATATCTAAATTAAACAAACACTTATACAACATTTTATACGATAACAAAAGAAAAAAATAAAAGAAAATACTGTGAAATATAATAAATAATTTAAGGTGACATTTAAAATACACCCAGTTGAAAACATGCTACAACCGGTTTGAACATCACGTTTTGCGGATTTTTAAAAAAATGATTAAAAATTAAATTTTATGTTGTGGTCCTCATCAATTAGTTTCACTGGTATCCTTGTTCAAAAAAGTTTGTTTGCACTCCTAGAACCCCTTACCTTACTAATATGTGATTCTTGATGTGCGTTGGCAGCTTTGCCAAGCAATGATATATTTTGGAGCAAAATTTGAACGAGTCATTGCAATATTTTCTCCTAAATCATTGCAATGCCAAAATCATGCACATCAAGTATCATGTTTGGGGCTAATCTTTCTATTCCAAATTTCTTTCACTCAATGCTGCCATTTAATTCGCAGTTGTACCCTGCCTCATCTTACTGCTTAAGATCACCAATAAACCCATCCAATTATCCTAAACCAAAAACATTTTCCATCCTACGGTCACCACCAACCACTCATCCCTTTCCACCAACAGAATGCTTCACCCATATTGCCCTCAACTAATCTACTTCTAGCGACCCAATCCATCACCATGTCAGCAAACACTCATTCCGTCCTAGCGACCCAATCTTTCACTCATATTGATCATCACTAGTCCCCTCCCAAGCTTCGCCCATACCACCCACCCCTCCCCATCCCTTTCCCTCTGACGCAATGAACGGGTATTGACAAGCACATATATATTATAACATAAACAAAATACTGAAGGATTAATTTGTAATAAGGAAAATTTAAATATATAAATGGGTAACCGTTTATAAAACGCAAATTCATAACCACACACTAGTAAGTGGGTAAATCGAACGGTTAATAATAATGGGTGTAACAAACACCCTTTTATGAAGGGGTGTATTTTAAATGCCACCATAATTTAATATGGGGAATTATATAAAGAAAAAATATGTTATACAAATTTATCATATAAATAATACAACTCTCTTCAAAATATAATATATTTACTATTAATAAGTATTTTGTGCATTGCACGTGCATGTATATAAAGGAAGATTGATTTATTAAAGAAAATAAACTAATATATATATATATTATAAATATACATTTGAATTTTTACATTTTAAAAATTAATTTGATTAAAAAATTAAATGATTATTTGAAAATATTTTATTATGATTTATTGATGAAAAGAATTTATTATTAATATAGAAATAAGATAAAATACAAATATTGTTTAATTTATAATTAACTGTAGAAAATATCAATTGATTTGAAAATTATTATTATTATTATTATTATTATTATTATTATTATTATTATTTTGTCAAACGAGCGCTGGATTTAAAACAGGGGAAACCAGGGCAAAGCCCAATACATCGTCCAATATAGAGGTCAGCTAATAAACTGAGAAAGGGCCAGGTTCTCATGAGAACGTAATGAGGAGTTATCAATGGATTGAAAAGCCTAACACTTACTTTTATTGGGTTCAGTCCAACGAGTCTTGAGGCTACACCACCCAAAATTGCTAATCACACTTCCTAATTTTTTTTAATTTTAATATAAAATATATCCCTCTTCCTCTATATGAGTTATATTCATCACTGCACTTTTCTTTATGCATTTTATATAAAAAAAATATTTTCCAAAATACAAATTATAAAATATATTTCAAAAATTGAATTTTGAGAATGCATTTTTATACTGGAATACAAATTACGAAAATGTATTCCAGAATCTAATTTTTTATATATAATTCAAAAATGCATTTCAAATTTTAATTTCTGGTATGTAATTTTAAATTGTTTGTTTTTTACTATATTTAGGGGGTGTGATGGTGTATTTAGAAAAAAAGGGTGCAAATAACAAACCTCCTGCACTTCAAGTCGGACTATTAATTTCGACCCCCAAAAAAAAACTCTAACTATTAATGGATAAGCTCTTACCTAAGTGGTATGGTATGCTATATTATCTCAAAAATTTGAAGCAAGTTTGATGGCTCCCCACTCTTGATAAGACAAAAGAAGAAAAAAGAAAAAGAATTCCAACATCATTCCTAACTGCTAAACCAACAAGGCGAATTCTACGGTGAAGTCCTGTCATAGGTACCTCACCGTATGCCCTGATATAGGAAGGAATCTCGGTGCTTTTTTATATTTTTGAAACTTTACAAAATTGCAAGTAACGTCCTTAGCTTCTGATTAAATTAGCCAGAGACTTCGGGAGGAGACAGTGAGTTAGATCCCTTCGTATGATGGGGTTGCTTCGTCAAAACCTCACCAACATTTTCCTCATCCATGGATTCCCACCATTCCAATTCTTGCTTCTTGCTCTTCTTCTCTGGTTTCCCTCCTACCAATTCACTCTTATTGGTCCCTTCCTTATTCACCTCCCTCCCAAGCCACTCCATCACATAATCCTTAACCTTCTTAGCTTCACCAACCGGAGTTGAACTTGAACCCGAAGCCACAACCTCATTGTTATGTTTCCACCACCAATCCCTCACTGAATTACTCTTTAGCCCTTTACCATTCCTCTTAAAACCCCCAACAACATCAACATCCTTCTCACTCTGCACACTAGCCTTATCAAACCTCGGCGATGCAGCAATGGCCAAACCCATCTCCGGCGAGGCGGTTATCGCCATTGTCTTAGGCGAAGCAGAGGATTGCTCCATACCCAAATTACCCTCTTCCAAAAAAACCAGTATGAACACTCTCCACTAATACACAATCATTAATCACAACCCCAACACCATCACACTCCACTTCTTCCTTCCTCTTTTTCTCTTCATCATTGTTACTTAAAATGTCCAATTCAACCTGGGGTGGTTCCAATTTCAAACTGGCAAGTCCAAAATCCCCAATTTTCACTGAGAAATCACGATCCAGCAAGATGTTACTAGGTTTTATGTCTCCATGGATAATTGGAGGGTCACAAGAGTGAAGGTAGTGAATTCCTTTAGCTATGTCCAACGGAATGGCGAAGCGCTTGTTCCAATCGAAGAATTCAGGGCACTTGCGACGCAAGAGCGCGTCTTGGAGGTTACCGTTTTGCATGAGGTCGTAAACGAGGAGGAAACGACGTCGTTTCGGGTCTGAGGAAAACCCAACCGCAGCGATGATGTGGCTTGAACGGAGCCTTGAGGCGAAGAAGAGTTCGTTTTGGAACTCACGTTCGCCCTGGTGGAGGATGAGTCCATGAGCTTGACGGCGATGGGTTTGTTTTTGAGGGAGTTGGGAATTGGAAATTTGGAACTAGTTGAAGAGAGAGCGGAGAGGGTTGAGAAAAAGAAGCAGTGCTGGACGTTACTTGCAATTTTGTAAAGTTTCAAAATTATAAAAAAAAAAAAACACCGAGATTCCTTAGTATATCAGGGGCACACGGTGAGGTACCTACGACAGGACTTCACCGTAGAATTCGCCAAACGAACAATATCCTTTAAGAAATCCTCTACTTTTCATGAAGGCTTCTTATAAAAAAACTTTTAAAAAATCAATTCAAACCCAAACTATTTCAAGAAAAAGATTGAACAAGAATCATATTCTCATTTTTTTCCTTTTGTGTGGACAACAATTCAGTCTGTAGTATGTATAAATGACTTTTTCAGATTTGTTATTTTTTTATTTTCTTACTTTTAAATTTTAATGTACTTAAACAAAGGCTTTCTACCTATTAAAGTTGAAAAGTTTTTCCTTTTGTCTTAAAGTGGTTCTCGTGTCTTAAAGTGGTGATTAATTAGGTTCCTTAGGTAAAGCTCTCACAAGAGTATTGGACTGACTTTCTTAGTGGAGTTTTTTTTCATTCACAAGACTCGAACCCGAGATATTGCTTACGGGGAAACAAGCATGTACAGGAATGGATTCGGGATTGATACGAGGGTGGCCGAAATTTTTTCTTAATGATAGATATTAAATATTAATCAAATTCATCATATCTTTTATTTAAGTTACATATATAGTACATTTATGTTATAAAAATTAAATGTATCACACTCATTTTATTCAATTTTTTCCATTTATTACATATATATTAATAATATTTTATTTTTTGTATGTAATATATAGTAAAGTAGAATAGGGGAGGGGAAGGGGGCCAAGACCCATGCTTGCCCCCTGAATCCGTCCCTGAGCATGTACCATTTGAACCAACCTCATTGGTGCTGAATATTTGATTATAAAATTAAAATTACATTTTCAATTTTTTTTGTTATCCTGACCGATTGATTCTAACAATTAAATACTTGATATTATAATTTTCAATCAAGGCAAACATTCATTTAATCTAGGATGTAAATTACTTGAATAAGTCTTTCATTCATATACATTTTACAATAGTTTTTTATAATATTAAATGTTATCAGTCCAATCATTAGATAACATATTACCCATTTACTCGACTTAATTTTTTTTTATAAAATTGATAATTTATTTAAGTTTTTTTTTATTTTAGTGCATAATACATTTTGTAAACATAAATATGAATTATTAAATCAAACTTTTTCAAATGATTTAATTAATATACATGGTTAGTGTAAAAAAAATTTACACAGACATCCAATGATGTGCTGCCACATTTATTAAATAACGTGACAACACATTATTGGATGTTTGTGTAAAATTTCTTTACACTTTTTTAAAATTCAATATGTAAGATGAATTGGGTATACATGATCGAGTTACTAACACCTATTAATTAATTCAAATAAAAATAGAAGCCTAGCGTTTTCACGAGTAAGATTTTGAGATTAAATATTAGAAAAATTTTATGTCCTACAATAAATTGACCCAACTTAATCAAGATCTGTCCAGATTATTTCAGACACCAAATGTCCAAACAAAAATATAATTTAATGATAAAAAATTGATTGAATTTGTGTGAATGTATAAATTAGTATCCACCATGAAATTTGGGATATGAACGATATTTCATGACGTGTCACCCTTATATGCACTTTTTTTTTAACTTTAATTTCTAGACGCTACATTAAAGGCCAACAGTAATATAGTAATAGAAGTGAGTTTAATATGATTATAATAATTATGAATTGACGTTCCTATCCTTTATTTGCAAGGTATAATGGTTAGTTGTGCGGTGTTTTTTAGTCTTTTGTGTTAGATATTAAAACAGAGAGACAAAACGTCATCGTTTTCACCAGTAACCACCAAGATTGGTTCTTTTTGCAGTGAGCGAATCCTCATCTTCTTTCTCTCTCCTCAACCACCATTGAAGCCTTTCCCATTTCTCTCTCTTGTTCTCTCACTTCCACTCTCACTTGGGTACGTATCTTCTTCATTCTTATTCTTCTTTCCGTTGTCCAATTACATGTTGTTTCTTATTTCACAATTCAATTTCCCCCATTTCCCTTTTCCCTTTAATCTGTAAGGAAAAAGGGATTTTGGTTCTCTTTATTTCTGCACAATTTTATTTTCTTTTATATATATTTTTTTTTTCAAAAAGTGTCTTTTATTATTATTCTGTCTATTTTTGTATGGAGATTGATTCAAGTAATTTGTTGAAGGGTTGAAGATGAGAATTTGTGGAGCAGGTATGGGTTGATGTTGGATTTCCTTTAATTTCTTTAACTGAATTATTTCCTTTGTGTTTCTACACTGTTCTATTAACAATTCAAGGTCATGTGAGTTTGTTTTTAGTTTTTATTATGTTTATTTTTAGTGATTATGTTGCAATTCCAGTATATGTAAAGCAATGGAACAAGGAGATAGCATATTAAGCCAGCTGTATGCATGGTAAAATATAAATTTAGCACAACCTTTGTCACTCTTGGGATATCCATTTGTTGTCCAGCTGTCCTGACGGGAAAATCTATGAAATTAGAAGCTTATATAATATATTATCTTTTTCTTCCCCCAAGTGAGTCCTAATAGATAAACCATAAGCCACTTCCATATTCATAACAAAGGCTCATTTTTCTATCTGTCTGATTATATACATGTATGGAAGAAAGGGCATCAGCTATATTTTTTATTAACAAAAGGTGAAGAATCATCAACCTTTAAATTAATGTTGATACACATTTATGATTCTGCAACTTATACATGTTTTGGGGCACGCACACACATATAGAAAAAAATAACAAGTATGGGGGTAACAACTAACAAGAATGAATATGTGTGATTAGGATTAGAACATACAGAATACAGTGATGAAAGTTTAAGTTATTTTTATAGCTAATCATCAAGGTAACATTTAATGGTTATGATTTGCTTTTTTCATTCTCATATAAAATTTGTGCTCTCACTTGATATGCACGTATGTATGTATATGGTTCATCATTCATATTTGAATGTTTACATTGTCCACTTTTATCTGAGGATCAATTATTTTAAGAGTTTAAATGATCCTTGACTAATGTAAAACTTTTGTCCACTATCAATAAACAAGTGCCATATACCTATTAGTGATTACCTACTAAGCCTTTCCTAGCTTTTATCATGTTTTTTAAAATTTAACATCATATTGTTCATTGATAGCATAAAACTCTTTTACACTTATTATAGTTCAAAATTATGTTTATTTTTTTGTTGTCTGTTATTTGTTGAAATTTGTCACAGTTTTCTTGAAATCCTGATTTGGTGGCTCTTTTTTTTATTATTTATACAAGGGTTTTTTAAATTGATTGTATTTTCTAGAAAAGGGCTCTCATGTTACTCATACTCTTATCAGCAACCAGCAGCAGCTATAACACCACATCCAGCTCCTTTCTAGTGTTCATTTCTTCTTCACTCTCCAGTCCTGCCAAAACCAAGTTCCTGCCTTCACTTTCTAGATTTTCTGTCAAGCGTTCTTGCTTCTTTTCCCAAACTCGTCCCCGTATTGCTGTGAACAAGCCCTCCATGAACCTGTTGAACAAACTCGGGTTTGGTAGCCCAAGGGCACAAGAGAACATGGATTCATCCATTGCTCAAGGACCAGATGATGACATACCGGCACCAGGCCAGCAGTTTGCCCAGTTTGGTGCTGGCTGCTTTTGGGGTGTTGAGTTGGCCTTCCAGAGGGTGCCTGGGGTGACCAAGACTGAGGTTGGTTACACCCAGGGGCTCGTGCATAATCCAACCTATGAGGATGTGTGTTCAGGGACCACAAGCCACTCAGAGGTTGTAAGAGTCCAATATGATCCCAAAGTATGTGGCTATGAGACTCTGCTTGATGAGTTCTGGGCTAGACATGATCCTACCACACTGAATCGACAGGTATATATAGAGTGTGTTATAAACCATATCATGTTAAATTGAGTTGGTCTGGTTTCTAATTGATACCATGTTCTTTTGTTGCATTAAATGGCATGTCCAGACTTCACTTATTTGAATAATAAGTCAGGACTTGTGGATTGTCAATGCAATGCAAATGGTTTTTGTAACTTTGGGTTCTTTTAGAATTATTTATGATGCATTACTTCTAGAGTTAATCATTTTGCTAATGCCTTTTTGATTCTGAGATTATTTTGTGTAAAATCTGTTGCCAATATTTAGTAGATGCATTTATGTTTCAATATCTAGTCATGTGTTGTTTTGTCAATCAATTATGCTTCAATGTTGTTTTGTTGAATTTGTGTAAACTGAATTCCTTTGTAGCCTGTAGGCTATTGACCATTCTGTTCCAGCATAGTGGGGTCAGTGGGGTGTTTCAACTCAAAAGTATTTGGTTGAATAGTTCGTTATTTCTTTTTTTATTTTTTGGGAAGAGATGGGGGAAGGGGGGAAGGAAAACTGATTTTATATCACACAGTATCACATTTTCATCTGCTTCAAGTTTATCAAGTACTCATTAACAGAAAAGAAGGATGTAGAGACATCAAAGCTTATTTTTTGTTTTCGTTTGTTAAGGTTGAAAGATTTAATTCATGGTATAATTGTCAAGAAGTTTATTGTGGATACATGGATTATAGATAGATTGAAAGAAATACAGAGGGAGAGGATGAGGAGACTTACAATTATGACCTCCTCCAGAACCACAAAACCATTCTGATATGGAATAATCTATTTAATTTTTTGTCTTGTCCCTTGTATCTTTTCTGTTCAATTCAGTGCTTGCTTCTTTTCTCCCCTTTCAGTTTGCACGCTTTTGTTTCTGACTTTCTGCATTTCTCTCATTCATTCAAATCCTTGCATCCATGAATTTTTTATTTTGAATTCCTGTGGCTTAAGCGCTTAGTGACAATTTGATCTTCCTCTGTGATAGGGGAATGATGTGGGAACACAGTACAGATCTGGAATATACTACTATACCCCAGAACAAGAGAAGGCAGCTAAAGAGTCTTTGGAACAACAACAGAAGAAGTTGAACAGGAAGATTGTTACCGAGATCCTTCCTGCCAAGAAGTTCTACCGGGCAGAGGAGTATCATCAACAGTACCTTGAAAAAGGGGGTCGATTTGGTTTCAAGCAATCTGCTAATAAAGGATGCAATGATCCAATTAGGTGCTATGGTTAATTGTTAAAAATGAATTGCCATCAAGGATCAATATGATCGGTTTTGTTAGTAAACATGTGTTAATATATCAGTAAAGCTTGTGCACTGTATTGGAGGTTTAAAATGGCATAGCCATAGATTAAGTTGTAGAGTTGTATATTGTCCTTTATATTATAGTTTTGTCATGAAGTATTGTCTTGACTACTTATAAGCTTTGTCTATATTTCAGTACATTCTCTGGTATGCATTGGCTTCTTGATTAGCAACACAAAGTTTTACTGTCTCAAATTTTGTTTTCTATGAAACATTAGACGGTTATCTTGTGAAAGGGAAAAGAATGACAAAGTTCATTGTAGAGGGATCCACCATTAAAGAATTTTTATAAAAACGGAGGGTGCGTTTAGATTAGCGTTTGTAAACTTGAGTTTGAATGAACGTGGATTTAGTGAACGTGATTTATGATAAACTTGAGTATGAGTAAACGTGATTTCATGTTTAGATATTTTGCTGCAAACATGAGTTTAAAAAAGTAAACATTGAGAAAACTCAAGTTTCATACGCAAAAGCTATAAAAACCCACATTTTGCAAACTCTAAGTTTCAGAACCTATACGTGCGTTTCATGTGGAGAGCCAAACAAGATGCATATTTTATAAACTCACGTCTACAGCCAAGAATGTGCGTTTAACCATGAAAAACGTTAATTCAAACATAAGCGGAATCTAATTTGTGTTGGGTTATCATACAACAAGTTGATTTTAATGTTCTCTTTTTACTATTATATTTAATTATTTTGAGAATTAAATAAGAATAACTTTTTATTATACTAAGAGTTCTGTTTTCAAATATATATGTTTTATATTATAATATTAATAAATAAATTTCATCACAGTTACTTAGAGTGATGCAAAAGACAATTGTTAGTTTATATTTTCAAACTTTTAAATCTCCAAACTCCAACTTTAATATATATATGTGTGTATTAATCCAAGCAACATTATATTATAAGAAAGAGCATTTGGTGACAAGTAATTATCATTGCTTTTGAGTAAATAAGTATGGTCAGCATAATATCTAACATATAGTTTATTATTTTACCAATGCTGATTAAGGACATGAAGTCCCAACTGCACGTGGGTTCTTGTCATTTCCATGCGTAGGCAACATATGCCCATGGCTGATTCTACTGCCACACCAACTAGTATTACTATTTTCACATTGTCCATTTCATAATAATATAATAATAATGTACGATATTAGTATAAGATTGAAATTAAAAATTTAATGTTTAAAAGTAGTGCCTATATTGTATATAGGATAAAAGCAACAAGCACCTGTAAAAAGTTTATGAAGCAAAGCACTTGATCAAGTTTATTTTCAGATTAGCTGGAGTTTTAAAAAATAATAAATTATGAGTATGTTTGGATACGCTTTTCAAAAAGAACTCCTGGGAGAAGAATTTATCATAGAAGTTTTTTTTAAAAGTTACTTCTAAATAAGCTATTTTTGCTTATTTTGGTGTTCGGATAATATTTACATAAGTACTTATTCAAAAGACAAGTGGTGTTTGGATAAAATTGAAAAAGTATTTTTAATGATAAAATTACTAAAAATGACATATTTTCAATATTTATTTATTTAAATATTTAAATATTAACTGAAACAATAAATTTCCATATTTATAACACATTACTCGGTTAAAGACAAGATGCGTACCCTTTTCACTACCCTTTCTCTAGTCACTGAACAAGATACTCCGATCAAAGAGAAATCAACAACAATATAACTCAAAATAAGAGAAATCAACAACAAAAACAAAGAGATACAATTATAAAAAAGACACACTGGTGTCTCTTTGTTCATCCCAAAATGTTACATATAACTCAGAATAAGAGAAATCAACAACAAATAACAAAGGCAAAAATGGTAGACGGTGAAGAAGCAACCTACCGTGGCCGGACGATGAAGACGGTGAACAGAGACGAAGAAGGTGGACAGTGACGAAGAAATAATGATTGGTTTTATTTTCTTTCGGCCTCTTGCTAAGGTTTCATTAAATTTACAAATGGGATAAAAATTGTAATTGTGAAATTTGGCAAGAGATATTTTTGTCCAGCCATATTTTAGTTTCAGCTTCCCGAAAAGTTGAAATTTGAAAAGGTATTTGAATTAACTTTTTCAAAAAGATCTTTTCAAAACTTTTCCAAAAGTAGAAGTAAAAAAAATACACATCTAAACATCATTACAAAAATGAAAAAGTACTTTTTTGAATAGAAAAGTTAGTGAAAAATACTTCTTACCCGAATCCAAACATGCTCATATTTTAAGTGATTTAAACATATATGAAGAAGAATCTTAGAAGTGAGGGTAGATCATAAGTACGAATGCCAGTAATTAAGAATAGAGAAACTTAGGAAAAAGAAAATAACTGTTCAATAATATTCAATTCAAATTTTAGTCAAAATCCATGGACAAAAAAGACAATTAAATCATATTCATTATTTTTTTTGGACAAGATATTCATTAGTAAAAAAATACTATTATACGAGTTTTCTAGCGTAGTCCCACCTTGGAATAAAAACTACATATACCCACTCCAAACTCGAAAAAAGATTGGGACCCATTACTGTAATGGCCCACACACGAGTGGTGGGCCAAATCTAACCACATAAATTATGTGAATTTATCCCTTTTCTGTCTATGTATCATTGTATTGGGTGGAGCCATGGCTTTTGCAATTTGCATGCATGAACGCTATGAAAATGAAGCACAAAATCAAGTTCCACCACCCAAAAGAAAGAAAGAAAAAAGATATTTTTTTCATTCATTTAATTGTATTTTTTAAAATAAAAAAACGCTATTAATCCCCACACACACTAGTTTAACATCTTATATATCATCATTAAAAGGAATTTATTTTGATTATATGATAATAAATAATTAAATTATAACACAGGAGTTAATATTCAAATTTGATTGAATACATTTTTTTTATTCCAAAGTAACTTGATTATGATTCGATAATAGGATTAAATAATCTCTTCATAAACCAAGTAATACTTAAATTAAAACCCTTCATATAACAACATATAATTGAGTGACAATTGAAAGAATAGTAATCATCAAAATAAAAATAAAAATCAAGTCAGGCTTACTAGCCTTTAACCATTTTTTCACAGTTAAAAATTTTTAATAAGCTGTCCAGATCTAACTCTACATTAATTAAAATTAAAAGTTACACACTAAATACAGATAAAATACTCAATATAATGTATTATTTCAGAGTGTTAGTGTATGGGCTCATTAAAAATAAGTACTAATTTTCACCAGAAGGCCAACCCCATGTGAGTACTGCATTTTTTTATTTTATTCTAATTTGTTTTCTTGCACACTTTTTTAATTGGGTGAGAACATGTTCTGGTTTTCTGACGTGGCATCTCTTTCGTTAGCCACGTGGAGGCTCCCTCGGATACCTTTTGAGCAGGATATACTAAACTATGTAAGCAACAAATATATAAGACATGGCAAGCGCGTGCACTACACTCTCATCTCTAGTCTTACTCTTATAGAATTGCAACTTCTAAGATTACTACCAAGTACCAACTAAAAGTAAATTACATGAACTTTAAATGAGGTAATGAGTAAATTTGAAATTTTGTTAACATTAATAGTTTAATTTATTTTTTAAAAAAATAATACTTGTGAGAAAAGACAATTTCATAAACTCATGTCTCAACAATATAATTTGTTTCAAACACAAAAATGTAAAAGTATCTTGTGATACAAAAAATAATATGATATATATTTTAGAATGTTAGACCCCTTTCAAGTTTCAACATCATTTCTTATAATTTCAGTACTTAAATTTTTTAAATAGAAGATCTTCAATGAAAACTTAAGTAACGTCTTCGCTATATTCAATTTTTACAGTGAATAAAAAAAATTAGGTGTTTTTGCTACAGAAAATCATAGCATGATAAAAATGTAAATTTGGTAAAGTAAAACACATGACCATTTATTTATATTATCTTGGAGTTCAACATCCTTAAAAAACATATCATTAAATAAAATATGCAAATTTGAGGTTTAAATGAAGTTTTAGATTTAAATGTAACGAAAAGAGGGAGGGTTCCATCACTTCCATGCTTCTATGTGTGGAATGATTCAAATCACGTTCTTCCTCCTGCAACCTCTTGTCGCTTACATTCAAAACAAGTCCAAACGACATCGTATAATAGTTTCACCGCGCGTGGAATCATCGTAAAAGATACGTGACCGTATAAAGATACGGCGAGACATACGGCTTTCGTATCTGTATTTGTATCATTGTGTTCGTCGTTTTCTCAGCAAAGTTCCCTGAAACGCACACACCCTTTCTCTCTCTACTGTACTTTCCTCGTGTTCTCTCACGTATACACACACACACACTTCACGAACTTCATCACACCATCACACAGATTCTATCTCTCTCTCTGTATCTCTCTTTATTTCCATTTTCTCTCTTCATTTATTTATTCATTCCCAGAAACGAGCTATTTCAGTGACTTTGTGTACCTAAATGGGTGACACTCGCCGGTGACGATGAAGTTTACCGGCAAGTCTCAACAACCGCCGCCGGCCATTGCTTCCAAGGCCCTGAACCCTTCGCCGGACTCAGATCTTCAACCTCCGAAGCCTTTTCACCGGCGAAAGCCCAGAACTCCGGGGACCCGGTTGAGGAGATACGGGGCTCCGGCTGGTAAACGGAGCAGACCCGAAACCCCTCTATCGAAGTGGAAGATCCATGAGAGGAATGACGATCCACTCGAAGAGGACCAGAAGTCGTCGTCGGCGAGGTTAGGTCGGAGAACGTGCCGGAATGCGAAGAAAAAGCCGGAAGTGGCCGTGTCGGCACGGAGGCTCGCCGCTGGACTTTGGCGGTTGCACCTGCCGGAGATGGCAATGGGTGATAACCGGAAGCAGCAGGTAAAACTAAGCCCTTTTGAATTTCTGTCTTGTTTGAGATCCCTAGTTTTCTTCATTCCCATGTGATGTGTGTGTTGCATCTTGGATGAGTTTGCTGCTTCTGATTTATAATTTTGATTCTTGAAGCTATGTGCTAGTGTGCTACTACTTTGTCCACTGTACTGTAGGCCCCTCCATTGGGAACAAATGTTATAGTAGTTTATTGTTGAGGTTTAATCTTCTATGCTGATTTTATTGTTGCTTGATTTTGAAGTATGACTTTTGAGATTCTGTACTTAATTCCTCATCATTATTGTACAGGTTCCGTTTTGAGTTTCTGAGAGTTATAAATTAGGCTTTCAATGAAAGAAAAAAACAACTATCATTTAAAGCTTAAAAAGTTTGTTCTTTTAGTTTGCTCGTGAGTGATGTAGTTCTACTTGAAGCCTAATTATGATTCTTTGTAATGTAATGATTGGAGAAATGAGTTTAGTAGGGTTTGTCTGTCTAGATAATTGACCTTATATGACTTTATGTTATACTCGTTGATTGTCTTGCTTGTCTGTTTTAGATTTCCCTAAAGGCCAACATTTGTTTATAGGAAGGAAGAATTAGTTCCTTCCATTCACCGTGTTGTGGATATATGCTTCATTAAATCACTGTCACAACAATCCAAAGTAGTATAAAACTGCATTAAATGTCAAGTCATGATTGGCAGAATGTCACACTAACATGCCGTGTCTGTAGTGTTATTAATATTTCATAATATTAGCATTGTGAAGTCATCTTCTTTGATGTTTGTTCTTAGGTAAGTTGGGAATTTATTTGGATTACTGATTTATATTATTTATGTAAGAGATTTTGTTATTAGATATTTGTGCATTTAAGTTGATTCAGAGAAGTGAATATTGATTAGCTTCCATGCATGTTATATTCATTCCATTCTCTTCATTTTCAGACCCCTGTGGTTGGTTTACATTATCAATTATCAATTTGATAGGTTTCCACTTTTAGCTTATTACTAATGTCACGTATCTGCAGCATGGAAGTGGCGATGTAGGCCTCCCGTTCCTCAATCGTCCAAATGGCACGGCTCATGGTTCTGATCTGAAGAATCTATCCCAAAGTCCTCGTTCCATCTATGGGACAAAGAATGGGCATTTCTGTGAGGTATGATTTTTCTTATTGCTTCAATATAACCATTAGAAGTTTTACAGTTCTTTAAAATTGAAGATTAGGTCATATACATATAATGACCTGGTTAAAATTATATCCTTTACTGCATGGTCATCTTGTTACCTGTTTAGTCATGCAATAACCTGTTTTAAATTTTAATCATCTTTGTGCCAAAAATAAATATATTTCCTTTAGTGAGGCTGCAGATAGCGACAAACTATAATGATAGCAATGTGTGGTTCATGATCTAGTATGGTGGAAATTTCTAATAATATACTGCCCATGCAAATACGTAGAAGTTTACATATGCTAAGTATATAGGTTGACATCACCCCCACCCCTCACAGGGTGCCTAACTTGAACTTTGAAACAATAAATAGCAATGACATAGAAGAACAATTTATGGATGGCATGCCTTGGGAGTTAGCAAATAATACTGATTGTTGCATAGATCCGTAATTTGTATAAATGTAGAGGTTTATGTAGAATGGCTTGGACAAAATACTTTTACATTTTTCATGCAAACCCACATGGTGAAAATAGCATTTAGAATATCTGGCCGAGCAAAGGGTTTAAAAAATGTTCTGTTTTACTCACCAAAAGTGAATGAATAAACAATTCAAGTGGTAATTTCAAACCTACTTTGTGTTCTTCAGCTTGAGCCTTTCCAGTTTCCCAACACTGAAATGGAGGGTGCAACAAAGTGGGATCCTTTATGTGTAAAAACATCAGATGAGGCACAGCATATCTACAGCCACATGAAACTTCTTGACCAAAAAGCAAGTGCTGTATCTGTTGTATCTGCTCTTGAAGCTGAACTGGAGCAAGCACGTGCACGAATCCAGGAGCTTGAGACTGAACAACGCTCATCTAAAAAGAAACTTGAGCATGTCCTGAAGAAAGTCAGTGAGGAAAGGGCCCAATGGCGAAGCAGAGAGCATGAGAAAATCCGCATATACATTGATGAGATTAAAGCAGAGTTGAATCGAGAAAGGAAAAGTCGCCAAAGGATTGAAATTGTCAATTCGAGGTTGGTAAATGAGTTGGCAGATACCAAACTATCAGCAAAACGCTACATGCAGGATTATGAGAAGGAAAGGAAGGGCAGAGAATTGATTGAGGAAGTGTGTGATGAGCTTGCCAAGGAAATTGGAGAAGACAAGGCTGAAGTTGAAGCTTTGAAGAGGGAATCTATGAAACTTAGGGAAGAAGTGGAAGAGGAGAGAAAGATGTTACAGATGGCTGAAGTATGGCGTGAAGAGCGTGTTCAAATGAAGTTGATAGATGCAAAAGTTGCTCTTGAAGAGAAGTATTCACAAATGAATAAACTTGTTGCAGATTTGGAAGCCTTTCTCAATTCAAAAAGCGTGAATGCAAGCACAAAGGAGATTAAAGAGGCACAGTCACTTCAACAGGCTGCAGCTGCAATGAACATTCAAGACATCAAGGGATTTTCATATGAACCACCCAACTCAGATGATATTTTTGCCATTTTTGAAGATGTAAATTTTGGTGAATCCAATGAGAGGGAGATTGAACCATGTGTTTCTCACAGTCCTGCTAGTCATGCCTCGAAGATTCACACAGTGAGTCCTGAAGCCAATGTAATGAGTAAGGATGGCATTCAGAGGCATTCTGATGTATATATGGATGATAACGGTGATATAGAAGGAGATGAAAGTGGATGGGAAACTGTTAGCCATGTTGAGGATCAGGGCTCAAGTTATTCACCAGAAGGGAGTCTCCAATCTTTGAACAGGAATTATCGAGAGAGTAATGTCTCAGGGAGGAGTGTACTCGAATGGGACAAAAATGCAGGTGAGGAGACACCAATAACTGAAATCAGTGAAGTGAGCTCTATACCAGCTAAGCAATCAAAAAAGGTGTCATCCATAAAGAAGCTTTGGAGGTCATGCCCAAACACCGGCGAAACTTACAAGATAATCACAGTGGAGGGAATGAATGGAAAGCTTTCAAATGGAAGGTTATCTAATGGGGGCATCATGTCCCCTGACCATGGATCAGGTAAAGATGGGCTGAGCCCCCAAGACCTTCTATACCAGTTGAGTCCTTCTGAGTCAGGAAGTCCACATTCACATCGAGGCATGAAGGGATGCATTCCTCGCACTGGACAGAAGAATAGTTTGAAAGCCAAACTTTTGGAGGCTAGAATGGAAAGCCAGAAGGTTCAGTTGCGCCATGTTCTTAAACAGAAGTTTTAGATGTGAGCATAGGCATAGCATGGATTGCCCACCTGTATAATTGATGAATGGCTCATAGGAAGCGGTTCATATTGAATTGTGAAGGTACAAATATGCTGCTTATGGAAAAACTGCTCAGAAGTGGTGAGGGGCATGAATAGATGCACATTTTCCTCCTCATACTAGTTCATGTTTCAGTTCTATATTATCATTCATATCAAGCGTTAAGCAGATGCACTTTTCATTCCCTTGTGCCAAATACCATAAACCATGGAAAATCTTGGGAAATAGCTTGCTTTGTAATCTGTGATGACCGGCCTTCATTATGTAAGGTTTTAAGAAAAATTATGAGAAGCATGCACCTTGTGTTGTATCTTGTATGTATCAATTCTAGTCAGAGGATAAATGTCAAGGGAAAACAGTTCGTCATAAAGTATAGATGATTATCTTTTCCAGATTTTGATATTTTGTCATTGCTGAGGTCGTTTAGGATTGTAGATTGTAGTGTAGGAGATGTCAATGGTGATCTGTGGTCCCGGGACAGAAAAAAGATAACTTGCATCTGCATGCTGGGACTTTTTCCTCTCTGTTCATTTTATAATAAGTGTTGTCTAAATATCTAATGAAAAATAATGAAATTGAGATTAGCTTATTCACCTTTATTTGCTCATTATTATTGTTGATTGAAGCTCTGGCTATAGCCTATAGGGTTATTAGGTACATAATATACACAAAAGGTGATGAAGGTAAAGAGCTCTACAAGGAAGCATATTTGGAACACTCCAATCTAGAATTAAAGCAATTTCCTTAAAATACTGTGATTAATTATTAACATTGTAAATTGGACTAAAAGAGGGAGGATTTATAAAGATTTTTTTTTTTTTACTTTAAACATAATGATTGTCTTCTTTGTTATTTATTGTTAACTTACAAAAACTTCTATTGACAAATGACCTTCATCTTACTTTATTATATAATTACTACATTGTTTTGTAAGTTTGAAGGAAGATGTTTGTTGGTATGAAAATTAAATTATTTTGCAAATTTAGCACCACTGTTTATCTGTAAGAGATTTCCCCCTTATTTTTCACAATTTTCTCTTTCCATGATTTCTATTTTTTTATTCTCGTCTTCTTACACATTCATATAATTCATCTTATATTTTTTATTCTCTTGTTCGAAAGACCTCTCCTTGTAACATTGATCAAGGGGTTGGTATCACTATAATGATAATGCCATAATGGAAATATTTTGCTCAAAGAAAAAAAAAACATTATATAGATAATAATTAGTTCAGTCAAAATCTTTGTTTTTTTTAAATTGAAATTATGGCTATGTTTGATAAAACTAACTAATAAATTAACTGAAAATTGATAAGTTTTGAGCTGATAAACTAGTTTATTGAATTAGAAATGTTTAATAAAACTAGTTATGTAAAATGACGTAAAAAAAACATAAAAAAAAATTAAAATTAGGAAAGTGTATTAAAATGTAAGGGATAAAAATGGAAGAAAAATAAATAAGTTGCAAGTTATAAGTTTTTTTTTTATGAATGGAGGGGCTAAACAGCCCTAGAAACAACTACAAAACTAAACGAGGCAAAGAGACACCTCTGCAATCATCTCTAATGATATCCCCTAAGGAACTAGGAATCCTAGGGAGCCAATGAAGCCCTAAGGAATAAGAATGACCCTTACTTGCAAGGTGATCAGCTGCCCGATTACCCTCCCTATATGTATGGCATAAGGAGATTGTCCCATCCCAAGCAAGGGCTTCTCTAATATCTCTAACTAAGCTAAAACAGTGATGAGTGCTAGGACAACCTCTCCTAACAAGATCTATAGCAACTTTGGAATCTAATTCAACAACCAGATTCCTACAATTATGATGTTTAGCAATCTGAAGACCATTATTTCATAAAAGTTACATATGAGTGAACATTATTTCATAAGGGATTTATCAAAAAAATAATTATTTCACAAGGGAGATGAGTAATTTCCTCTAAAATATTTCTTTTTTCTTTAACTTCACCCATATATTATTTTGCATTTTTAATTTTGACATTTTGTAACATTTTTTTTCTTCTTAGCTCTTAAATGAAGAAGGTTTAAACCAGAGCATACGAAGGTCGGGGGTTCGAATCCCGCCTTGGGCATGCAGCTCCTTTAAAATCCAGGGCCAACTGTCCCACCCATCGAGGTGCCTACAAATCGGCGAGGGGATTAGTCACTGCTGTCGACAGTGGATACCCTGGTCAAGTACCAAAAATAACCAGAGCATACGAGGTAAAAAAAAAACTAAAAAAGCTGCGTTGGACATAGGGAAAGAGGTAGCTTTCCAGAGAATCCTCCTCTCCTCCTCACTACCAATTTCTTCTGATATCTCTACCACTCACCCGCCAAAATCATTTTCTTTTGGCATGAATTGCAATTTCAATTCCCTCCTTTTCAACCAAATTCAAATCCCCTATTATTATACCTAAAATTAAATCAATTTTCCCATTCTCTCTTTCTCTTCCTCATTCTCATTCCCTTCCATGGCGGAATGTGAAGCTCCCTCCTTTTCTCTAGGGCTTGATCTCGCCCTCGATACGCCCCCACATTCCCCTCTCCATCCACCTCCTCCTGCCGCCCCCAACGAAGACGAAGGTCCACAAGTCGCTGACTCCGAGTCCGATCCCGAAACCCGACCCGATCCGCCGCGTCGTCTCCTCAAACGCCTCCGCCGAGGTCCGCCGTCCACCGTTCCCGAGAAAGTAGAGCCGCAGCCATCGTGCTTTGACGCCGACGATGACATCGAGGAGTTCTCCTCGCAGGAGGATCCTGTTCAAGGTTAGGTAACACCTTGTAGTACTTGTTTGTCTCAACCTCACCTTGTTCACGTTCTTGGCTCTGAGATTATTTGTTCTTATCTTATTTATCATTGAAATGTAAATCTTCTTATGCGAAAAAAGAGTATAGATATCGATGTAGTAGAACTGAAAGGGATATATAACAAACAATCATTATTTCATTGATGAACCCTACTTCGTAGGGTTGTGTTAAATTCAGGACTCAATGCATCTCTCATTAATTGAAATGCATAAGATAAGACTGTCATTGGATGCAAAATTGTAAATTTCCATCACCTATTTAGGTGTCAAACTGCATCATCTGAAAGGATCTGCATATTGTCAAGGTCTTTTTTATTTTTATTTTTATCTTTGCTTGCTTATGAAGTAATATATTAAATTCTAAATGGTTTATTTTGATTCTGAAGTGTCTTTTCCTGTTAATATTAGTACATGCACCTCCATCAGCCCGGAATCATTCTGTGTGTAGCAGCTCAAAAGTTTCACTGAATGGTTGTGGAGTTTTAACTCCTCATTCGTCTAGCAACTGTGGGGAGAGAAAAGGAAAGCAAAATTCTGACATTCCAGCTTCTGTTAAGTTGGAGACAGGTCAGAGTGGTTTGGTGTTTCCAAAGTTAACAGCTAGTCCTCTTCGAAGGTTTCAATTGCTTGATTCTGATTCTGATTCTGATGATCCAGTAGATGAAGATGTTTTTGGTGCAAATAAAGTCCACGCCTGCTCAAAGGAGGCAACATGTAACCAAAGCAAACCTTCAACTTCTTTAGAACAAAATAGAAAAACATCAGTTAATGCTAACCAAAATGAGGATCTATGGAAAGATTTTTCTCCAGTGAAGAGTTTTTCCATCCCAACACCTGCCTTCAATGAGATATATGAAGAATATTTTCATTCTACCAAGCGCAAGGAAGCAGAAAAATCAAATATTGATATATCTGCGAGTCACAATGAAAGACATCTTGGGGTTAGTTCTAGCTGCCAAAAAGATCAACAACTATGGGAATCAGCAGACCCCGTTCCTCCTGCTCATCATTATTTTTTTCATGAAGATCCAAGAATTCGACAGTTAATCCGCAGTCGCCTGTGTAATTTTTCTCCACTAGGCATCAACAAAGTGAATCAGCAACCGAATGTCTCACATATTGATTACATGTAACCTATATTTTTTTTCTTAACCATCTTTATCTTTTGGTAATAATTGAAAATGAAAACTTTCATCAAGCCATATAACATTTTTTCTTTGTATTTTGATTTCAGGGGACAGTTTAACAATGAAGGAGCTTCTAAAACGCAGGGAGTTGAAAAAGGATATGTTAACAACTCAACAAGCAGGAAAAGAAAATCAAAAAAATTGATTGATGAGGAAACCTTTAATGCTTCTGAAGGCTGGGTGGATCCCAAAATTATTTCTCCATCTCGCGGTGGAGAAACTAGTAGAAAGAAAGCAACAAAGAGAAATAGCTCTAAGAACAGCGTGTCAAAAAGGAAAAATGAAACAAACAAATCAAGCATTTCAAATGTTTCATGTGCTTCTGCAGATTGGGTTGAACCCAAGAGCTGCAGCAGTATGCCAAAAGATGCAGGCAAAAGGCGTGTTCAAGCAAGTGGTCAATCTGCTGGTCATTGGTATACATCATCAGATGGAAGAAAGGTGCGTGAAAAAATCTGAAAAATGTTTAATGTTATTATTTATTAGCTGGTCGAATTTATTTACTATTACTCATGTTGCTAGATGCTGGTCATAAGAACTTGTGTGAACTAATTTTTTATATTGTTAAAAATTGAAATGCAAGAAACATTCGTGTAGTATGTTATTTAAGTGTTCTATAGATGCAGTGAAATTTAAATTTATTACATTACGTATTGGCATATGAATTTTTATTCTTGAGGAAATATTGTATTATGATATGATCCTCAGGATTCCATCTTACTAATATAGCACTTGATACTTAATTTTCCATTGTCTATGTCAACATCCCATGCAATCATGATGAATAGTTATGGTACTGTATCTGTTATTAGTCATATTATGACCAGCAAATAGCAATTTATTCTCTGGAGCTTGGATTCTTTTTTCTTCTCCTTGTCATGAACATAGAATTGTGATATTGCAAATGCTGCTAGCATTTTTTCATCTTATAGTCATTCTGGCAAGTCTTGATATGGTTGTCTTGAATTTCCTGTTAATAGTCTAAATATATTTTGGCATATCTAATCAGTCTATCAGAACCTGATTCTCTATCTTCCTATTGTAGGTTTATGTCAACAAAAGTGGGCAGGAGTTGACTGGCCAAGTTGCTTATAGACAATATCGGAAGGTACATCTACATACATACTATTTTGATGTTTTATTGTCTTTTTGGATGGGATATCGCACTGAATGCCTTTGATGCTTACAGGAGAATGGAGCAGGATTCAGGAAGTCCAAAAAGAAAACAGGTGCCAAGAAGACCAATGCTAAGAAGAGAAACTAAACATTCTATTGCAGGGCATTTATTTCCCAGCCAGTTCCACATCCTGTAAATTACCTGTGTGATTGCTTTCAATTGCCAAAAACTTCTGGTGTCATTTGTTTTGGATTGGGCAAGGAAGCTAGCAATCTAGCATGCAGTATCACATGTGAGGAAACTGATTGAGCGATCTTGTTGCTTGTTGAAGATTTACCTGCAAAACAGTCCTCACAAGTAGATATTGTCATGATGAGCTTATCCAAGTGGTTCTGTACAGTGCACAGATCTTCGGCCGTGCTACCATGAAACTGTAACTTGAGATATTGATTTACTTTTTCTTCACATCCACTATGCTTTGATTCACTGCTTGGCTACATGATCGCAATTTGAAATGGTGCGCTTGTAGCTCCTTGTTAATTCTGCATCATTTATTTCTCCAGGTATTTGTAGATGAGAGATAATGAAACCAAAAGGATAAAAACAAGGTTTAAGTGAATGAAGACATCGAGAGGACTTTTCCTTCCCTCTCTATCTCGAGTTGAGGATACAAGGAACTTCGCTTGAAGTGTGTTGGCTTTATGTTGATGTTTAATGGATATATATTATATACTAGGTAATTAAGCTTGCAAACGATGTAAACTTCAATTAGGACGTACATGAGATTAACATATATGCACACATTTATACCTTAACCGAAAATTAGGAATTTAATATTTTTTTGAAACTTTATATCCTTATTGAATTTTTAATAAAAAAGGATGACAGCGTTGCATTTCATAATACCTCCACTACTGAAATGTTATAAAGCCGAGCAGTTAAGTAAAATGCTCAAATCTTAATAACAGGCTGCGAACATTCATCGTTAAGCATACTGCAATCTATTCTCAACTTGGGGCTCTTGTTTATAGTTGTTCTCCACCATTAAGCGTGTTTTTGGATTGTTGTTGCACACCCAAATCCACATTTAAAGTATGTTTGGATTGGCGTTTTATAATGCTAAACTCACGTTTTGGACCAAAAATGTGAGTTTGCAAAATATGCATCTTGTTTGGTTTCCCACATGAAACACATGTTTGAGTTTTGAAACTTGAGTCTGTAAAACGCAGGTTTTTGTAGCTTTAACGTGTGAAACTTGTTTCCTTAATATTCACTTTTTAAAACTCACGTTTCACTAAATCCACGTCCATTCAAACTCAAGTTTGCAAATGTTAATTCAAACACACACTATACAAGTTTTCACATTCCGGAAGTAAAAATGTTGAAGCTACTACAACCTGAACATACATTTGAATATTTAATGATATTCTATACACACTAAGAAATTCATTTACATTAAAATATAGCACATTTTATCTCTTTAAGTGATGGAAGTGTAATTTAAGTATCTCTAGAGGGCATTGTAATTTTCAAAAAAGTACATTCCGATGACTTACATGTAATTAGATGTATCTGTCTCAACTAATGAAAAAAGTGTGAAAAGGTGTAAAAAAAAGTCTACATTTGTAAGAAGCTATCAGCTAGTGAAATTTAGGTCTTCAATTCATGGGGTATCACCACTCCATCGTCTTCATTGATGATTAGAAGTATTCTGCTTGTCTTCACCTTTGTCTTCTGTAATTGGAGAATCCTTGGATCCCAATATCCGTTGGCATCCTCTGAAATTCATCAAAATAGAACATTCATTAAGTCTTGATATAAAATCAATGGATATAATGGCAAACATGTTAATTGGAGCAGATGAACAATGGGGTGTATAGGTGTATAATTCAGACCCAATTGAATGATTATAGTACCCTACAATTATGATTTATGCACTTCTGAAAAGGAAAACATAAGGGTAAAATCATACAACTTCAAATCCTCTGTCTTGCTCTTGATATCACTTGACCAAAATACTGGATCAGAGCTCTTAGGCAAAGTATCTTGTTGCTGCATCTTCTCTCTTAGCCACTGCTCTGCTTTATTGCATTCATTGATGATCTGAAACAAAAAAGTTAACACTTTAAAGCTGATTTTAAGGACTGCATCCCAAAATAAAATTTATTAACCTATTTGTTATTGACCTGCTCTTTATTTTCGGGTGGAAGGGAATCTGCAGACATGCGATGCTCTACGATGCAACTTAACAAATCTCTCGTAGCCTGCGCTCTTGCTTCTTCATCTTTATACCTATTCTCAATTGGATCCACCAGCTACAGAAGACAGAGAATGTAAACAAGAAGTGTGGCATGGAAAACATGGAGATTTGAGGGGGGAAAACCTGTTTTAGATCTTCTAGTTTTGCAGAATAAGCATGGAAAGTTTCATCATCACCATCATCATAAAGCCAATCCTCAGTCTCTTGCAGGCTCCTAGATATTCCATCCCTCTCTTGTTCACTTGCATAACTCCGATATATGTTGAAGAGCTATTCACACATGCAAATAATTAGACGCTAGCCCATCAAGAAAAATAGAGCATACACACAGAAAGTCTTGTATAAAAAAATCAATGTCACGATGAAGACATAAGGATGAAGATTTTAATTTCATATCCTATGCAGATTTGAGTACAGAGTATGACAGCAGAGCATCCTCTGCTTTACATAGTTTAACCTTACATTTACTCGTGAGTCGTGACTCATGACAGCAAGTCATTAAAAACCAATTCTTCAGTGACTATACAACAACTCTATCTCATTTGCTACTTTCAATAATTTCACATTATCATAGCAAAAGTTAAAGCTCTGGTTTTTGGAAAAGGACAATCTCACAGGAAAAAAATATGAAAACAAAAAGAAAAGAAGGATCATCCAATGTGCCACATTGGCCAGTTATTTATTGTAGCAGAAGAAATGCGTTACTGCATAAATAAAGTAGATGAATTGTAACATCCCGTAATTTAGAACCTATTTTGATTCATAAGATTAAGATAAGAGAGTGTATGATTAATATTAAGGAAAGAAAGTTTAAGAAATTAGGAGATGAAACTCAGTTTGAAAACCAAGTTTCAGAGTTTTCGCTCAAGCGAATTGGATTAGCTTGAGCGAATTATGCAGATGAAACTTAAAGTTTTGATTGCTGTAAAATTCGCTTAAGCGAGTAGGTTCTCGCTTGAGCGAAAATCAGGGGTTTGGGAGAGGCTCTCTGGACAATTTTCGCTCAAGCGAAAGGAAATTCGCTCAAGTGAAAATCGTCCAGAGAGGGTGTTTTTCTTGTGTCATTTTCGCTCAAGCGAATCCAATTCGCTTGAGCGAAATTGCGTATGTTTGCATGCAGCTGTCCCATTCGCTCAAGCGAAAATAATTCGCTTGAGCGAAAATTCACTTATAGGCATAGGATCTGTCACTTAGAACAGAATTTTACTTCATTTCTTCTTCTTCTTCTTAGTTTTAGAGAGAGAGAGACTAAGTTAGAGAGAGGAAGTGGTTCGTAGCTTGGAACGGAGTCTTGGAGCAAGGAATCACCAATTGATCTACCTTGGATCCGTTCTTCTTCACTCCATTTCCAATTTGTGTGAGTACAACTCACTAAATTGTGGTTTTCTTTGATGTTTCTATTGTGCATGCCCCCAATCCTTAACTTCCCTTTCTAATTAGAGTTCTTGGATAGTTATTGTATCATTGTAACTAGATTATGGTAGTGTTTGATGAATTGGAAATCTAAATTGAGAATAGGAGATATTTAATAATCATAGGATCGAAACTATCGAAACTGTCGAAACTAGCGAAACTGTTTTTATTGATTATGTATGAATTCTTGCATTGCCATAACATCATGATTATGTTTATTAAAGTAATTCAAGCCGACCATTGCGTTGTGAGTAAAAGAAATGATTAATTGTATTGAAAACACGACTTCGGTCCAGTTTGGGTGGGATTCGTCCCCGGGGAAGATATTCCCTGTAGTCTGAGCTCAGTTCTAACTCTAGAAAGAGATAAGAACATGTCTGCTGAGCACAGCAGTGAGTGCATCATGTTTGCATATTAGTCAATTGTTGATGGCCTTGAATTTTTATGACTTATGACTTGCCATGGATTTCTGTTTCCTGCATTCATGCATATGATTTGTATTCACTGAGATTTTTATCTCACCACGCGTTATGTGGATTATCTAGCTGAGCAGGTACCTCCTATTCCAGACTCTCAGTCCGGGAAGTAAAGTGCAAGAGGGATGGACCCTTTACTCCTTAGTGTTTTGAGTTGATGTAATAGTCTGTGTATATATAATTATGACAGTAGGATTGGTGTTGTATTAGAGATTTCTGTTAAAACTTTTGGTGTTCTGATGTACAGTAATATCTATGTGATTATATTATGTTCTTTTGAGTTCCGTTCTCTTGATTGTTAATTTCTCGTTGGATAATTGATGATTTAGTGAACTAGTTGATATCTGAATCGAAACATCATAAATTCTAAGTTAAGAATTTGGTTTCCAACGAACTAAATTCTGAGTTAGAAATTTAAGGCGTTACATGAATCACAAAAACCAGTCATGTCTACATCTCATTAAGATATTGAACATGTACCTTACTCCTCATATCATAGACATAAGACTCCAAGGAATTCCTCTTGTCTTTGGTTAGCTCCATTGTTCTATCCTGCTGGGTTAACTGGAGTTCCTTTTCTTGAGATTCCAAGATCTCAGCCTTGGTCATTCCACCATAGATATTCTCACTCACTGGTACATGAAGCCTTCTGTTAGCTTTATCTTTTCTTGTACCATCAGACTGTAAAAAGGCATGATAGTAACACTTTATTTACTCAAAAGATCGATAAGAATCATATCTGCAATAAAAAACAATCTCCCCAGGATAAAAATGTACAGATAAATTATCACAGAGATTATGAAGATAAATTGTGACAGTCTGACAGACATGTCACAGAATTCAACATCTGAAATGATCAGGTAATAAAATTTAGCTAATATAATTTTTTATGTTTAAAGGATAATTTGCTAGAAATCTCCAACATCCAAGATCTTCCATTAAAAAAAAAGGTGTGCATCTGTCTGTGTGCGTGTGTGAGAGAGAGAGAGAACAACATGAGAATACTTACAGAACGATGCGTAGATTCACACTTTTTATTGATACTATCTTCAATGACATTTTCAACTGTCTCAGAAACGGGTTCAACATCCATTGCTTTAGAATTTGAATTATCACCTGTTGTAACTGAATCATCCAAATGATCCTCGATCAACTGAAGACAGAAAAAGTCTGTGTGCTTAGCAAAATCTTTCAGAAAACTACTAATGCAATATGGAGAGATTAAATGAGGCTTCTTACTTACTGTAGCTGATTCAATACTGACAATGCCATGCAAATTTAGTCGAACTTTAACTTTAACTTTAACTCTCATCTTACTTCCATGGGATCCATGGAAAGGACCAATCTGAATAGAAGTGGTGAACAAATGCATAAGCATATATAACAAGGTGTGCGCATACAGAACAAATTATACTTTTTCAATCACTAGCACAAGGATGGCAGTATCTTGTACCTACTAAGAGTTATAACAGTATTGTCCTGTAATATTGAGATGTCTTCTATTGTGCATAAGTGTATCGGATATTGTCATATTAGCATATGTTAATCATTCATAATCCTAGATATTAAAGATTGTCATTTGTCCATTTGAGAAACCAAGACCAAAATATGAGGATGATGTTAGATCTACCATATATGCTTCCACTTTCTCCTAAGCACATTATGACTTTGTCAAGCACATGCACATCTAAAGATTCTCGTATTGCTCTACCTAATAGTTTTACAACAATAGCTTCCTTTGAGATCAGAACAAACAATGGTCAGCAACACCATTTACTAATGAATTCTATCTCTCCTTCAGGAATAGAGGGATGTGTCTAATGCATTGGATCAAGATTAATCCATAGTAAATTCACCCACTTGAAGCCTATAACCAACTGGAATTAGATAGAAGGTTTGGACTGTTGCTCATGTATGTGTATATAACAGTTTCTAGATAACCGAGTCCTAGACAACTTGCAGCTCAAAAGTGAAAGCTCCTGATTGTTATTGTGATTGTGATTACTATCTACTGAACACTTTTTTTCCCCTTTAGAATTAAACATTACCATATGAGAGTTACTGAGAACCAAAAAGCAAAATTAAAATGACAAAGAAGTTCATAGAGGCAATACTGCATGCCTTTCATGACACAACAGCAAGAAGAAAGAGGAAAAAAGGGAAAAAAAAAACCAGGAGGGGAGGGGGACAGAAAATTGTAAACCATATAGAAATGTGCACGAGATGATCTGAACTCCTTTACATCAGAAGGAAATTTTAAAGTAGGCTTACTGTGAAGCAACTAATTTTAGGAGATGTCCCATGTGGTATTTCATCTGGATTAGCATAGAATGCTTCCAAATGGAGCAAATTACTGCATTGAAATGTTAGAATTTTAGCGCTTGGAATGGGTTGGCCTCTTGGGAAAAGTACACCATTTGTTCCTGCACAAATTAGACCTCCATCTGCTGAAAGTCCAATGGAAAAAGGAAAAGAATCCAAGACCTGAATAGCATGAGAAATTACTTCAATTTTATACAGAATAATACAGGCTAACATAAAATACTACAAATGAAAACATAGAACATTGATGAGAAATTAAAGTTAGATGTATTCCAACTTTGATAGAAAAAGGAGAAATAGACAATCTAAATACAGAAAATAAACTTAGGTAACAACTTGGGGTCATTAATTATACATTTCTAGAATCTACAAACTCGAAAATCTAATCTACAATACATATCACTATAGATAGGATAAGCATCAGTATTTTGTTTCAATATCCAAACCTCATATTCTCTAACGCGGAAAATAGGACTGAGCATTGCACACTGTAGAGCACAACCACGAGCTACACACTCACTTGCATTCAGTGTCCGTCTGGGTTCTCTCTTAAATAGAGAAGTTAATAATCTAGTTATAGCTGGAACCCTTGAACCTGAACCAACTAACTCAACAGAATAAATCTTTTCTACAGTCAAGCCTGCATCAGCTAATGCTTTGTTGCAAGGAACACGAATTCTCTCCAATAATCCTGATACCAGATTCTCAAATTCTTCCCTCTTGATAAATCCATTAACATCTTTTTCATCCATCAAACACTCAATGTTCAGAGGTGCCTCTGCATTTGCACTCAAAACTTTCTTCAACTTCTCACATGCTGCCCGCAGCCTAAGACATGCCCTGGCATTAGAATACACATCAATGCTGTACTGTTCCTTAAATTTTTCTGCAAAATGACTAAATAGAACCTCATCAAAGTCTCTACCCCCTAAGCTCCTGTCAAAAGCATGTGAAAGTATCTTCAATTTCCCAGCCTGAAATGCTGCAATAGAGACTTGAGTATCACAGTGGCCTATGTCAATAAAAGCAACATAAATGGAAGCTGCCTTGGGAAAATCTGTTTTGTAAACTCCATAACCAAGACCAGTTGCAGTGCAATCATGCATCAACCTCAAAGGCTTCAACCCAACAATTGTTGCTGCATTGAGATATGCCCGTCTCTGCAAGTCAGTAAAGTATGATGGAATCCCAATAACACAATCTGAAACAGAGGTCCCCAAATTTTTTTCGGCTATAGTCTTCAAGTGAGCAAAAAGCATTGCTACTATTTGAACCGGTTTAAATGTATGAGTCTCCTTCAAGTATTTTAAGTGAATCAGAATGCCACCATCTGGGCCTTCAGAAGTTTCAACAGGGAGCATTTTCAGGTCATTTTGAACATCAGGGTCTGCAAATCTCTTGCCTATTAGTCTCTTCACTTGAGATATTGTGGACTTGGGGTGCATCATAGCAGAAGCAGCACCATCTGACCCTAAAAACCTTTGCTTCTCTCCAAAGCAGACCACAGCAGGGGTTTCACGTTTGGATTCATCATTCAATAAAATATCAACCCCACGTTGCTTCACTACAGCAATAACACAGTTCTCGTTTCCAATGTCAAACCCCACTACACTCATTTCAACTTATTGTATCACTGCACCAAACTACAAACAACTAATTTAATCCAATTCACCCTTTCTACTTGACCAGCAACCCAAAATTCAGAATCTTTTTGCCCAGAATCCTAAGCTTCATCCAGGTCTATTACTATCACCAAAAAGAATAACAAACACGTCAAAATGAGAACTTGATATTGAATATCATGTAAAAATATCAAAACCAATAATTTAAGCCTAACCCATTTTATGAATGATTCTTTCCTCCATATCCAAGTTATGAAACTGAAGAAATGGTTTCAATGTAAGTAGAAGCTTACAGACAAAAAATACAATCTTGAGCCAATCCGAAATGAATAACAGGAGAGAAAGGAAGGTACCTGATATGGTGAAGAGGGTTTGGAAAGAAAGATGAATGGTGGAATGTACAAACACTTGGGACTGCATAATCACGTTGTGATGGCAGAGAGACAAAATCGCCACTGCACTCGCTCAACTGCTCAAGCCATCTACCGCCCCTCCTTCTAAAATATTGAAATACATAGTTTTTTTTTTTTTGGAACTCATTGAAATACATAGTTATCAACACCAAATTTGACAATGATCAATTTACGTGTGGCGAATATGTAAAAGCTGATTTTTTTTTCTAATAATGAGTTAATGAACTCAATTCTCTCAAATTCTTTAATGACCACCTACTAGGATTCGCCGAATGCTGAGGAATTTGGGTAGTTTTCATGATTTAAATCACATTGCTTCTATTTTATGACCACAAGCAAATTTAATATATCTTAGGGTGTTTACGGGTAGATTTGGTTTGATTTTGTAGAAAAAATAAATCTAAATCAAATAAAATTATTCGGTTCGGTTCGGTTTAGATTTTCAACTTTTTTAAGTGATCCGAATCAAACCAAACCGATCAATAATTGGTTCGATTCGGTTTAATTGGATCATAAATTTTGTTATGATAATACAATCAAAATTATTTTTTAATTTTTTTTAGCAAATAATAGAAAAATTCATTTAAGAAAAAGATAATCTATGATAAAATCACATATTGATGTTTAATTTTTCTTCTATGATAAAAAATCATGTTGAAGTTTAAAGTCTCCTCTCTTCCAATTTTTTTAGTATAATTTTTTTAATTTAGGGCGGTTCGGGTAACGGGTCCAACATCCTTAATTTGTTACCCGAATTAATTATTGACGAGTTTGATTGATTTGGTTCAGTTCCGTTCATCGGGTTCATCGGATTGATCCAAACCAATGAACACCTCTAATATATCTAATGTCTTCGGATTTGGATCTGGATCCGGACCCAAATCTATCCACGGTGTAGTGTGTATAACTTTCTAGCAATTTCAGCTATGAAATAGCTAATTTGTAGTTGTTTCCTAGCTATTCCGTAGCTGGAACTATATCTTCTAAGTATAACTTTCTTTTTTAATATAAAAATGTTTTCTGTAAGATTTTTTTGTTTTACTTTTGAATTCCCTTATTGTATATATAATATGGATGATTTATTTGGGATGGTTGTAAGTTTTTTTTTTCAAATCTAAATTTAGAAATAAGTCATTTTCAACTAAAATGGAATTTAATCTATTTTAATTTTTTTTGGATGTATAATGTAAACAAATTTTTAACTCAATTTAAAAACTCATTATCCTAGTTTTTTATTGGAGGGGTTTGCTTAACAAGCGCTAGATGCTTCTATAAGCATCCCAAAATTTTGGTGTTTGTGCATCTTTTGTGGGTCATCTTGCCATTATTTTGGATTAAAAAAATGGATGTTAGTTATATATATAGATGTGTGGTCACTTGTGGGGTTCATTTAATGAAATTTTGAGAGCTACACTATTGGAGATAAGAGTTGATTAAGTTGTAAAAAGTAAAAAAAAGATGATGTGTAATATAGGACCCACTTAAAAATGATAAAAAAGTGAAAATGGGAGTAGCACCATTGGAGTTGCTACTTGGCACCGTTCATTGTCATTGCCGCTTGACACCTTAACGTTGCCACTACTTGACACTTTTTATTGTCATTGTCACGCGATACCCTCCATTATTGCCACAAGTGATTCATTCACACTATTGTCATTACCCAACACCTTAATTCTACTTCCACCATTGTGGCTTGGCACTTGAAACCCTTCACCACCATTGTCATCTTACACCATGCACCATTGTTATGTTGGCTACACCCTTCATCACCACAACTGTCACGTAACATCCTCCAATGTCACCCAAATTAGTTCTTGTCACGTGTGTTTTTAGTTCCCCAATATTTCTTATTAGATGTTTTTTTAGTCCTTAACAAAGGGGTGCTAGGACTAATTTGGGGTGATTTCAAAAATAGAGGGATTCAACACACTGTTTTTAAATTATGTGGACTAAACCCAAATTCACTTAATTTTACAAAGACTAGAAACATATTTTACCCCTATATATATAATGGCGAGGAAAAACTCTTTCTAAAATTACTCTAATTGTAACATTTTGAAAAATGTTAATTAAATAAATCTAACTGTTGAATAATATGATATTAATAGATGATCATGTGCTTAAAATTTTAGATAAACTGAAAATTCGTAAACATGTAATCTTATAGTCAATTGTTGAGGACCATAATCTGAAACAATGGGATTAAGAATATGAGTCAGGCCCAATTCAAGTAGTGACAAAAGGAAACAAAGAAAAGTTGGTTAGGTACAGGGAAGGGGCGTACAGACAGGAGAAAGATGGCAGGGGCGACTTGCAGGGCTTGTTGGACAGGAGATGTTTTACACTAATAAGGTAGATTAACCACTAGTCCAAGAAAGTGTTCGAGGCTTATTAGTAAAAAAAGGGGAATAGCGTCTCGCAGGACCCCTGTTAAAGCAGAGAAGTGGACACGCCTTGTAACCGTTAGAGGCAACTGGGGTCAAAGAAGGGAAAAAGGCGACGAGGAAAATAAAAAGGAAAGCGAATAGACAAACAAAGGACATTTTGCTTGGCATCTCATAAGTTATTTTTCTCTTGTAAAATCCTAGCAAAAAAGACAAAACCCAGAAATTGAACTAAAACATCAATATTTACTTACATTTTAAAAAGTTTATAATATGTTAAAATGAAGGTATTTGATTGCGTATTAAAGAGCTTTTATCTTTTTGAACTTTGTAGATTTGATCAACGTAATAAGGTCTTCCAATCTTACGGTTGAATTAATGAAATTCATTGTTTAAAAAACTTATTGATTGGAGTAACATTAACAAGAGTTACTCATGTGTGTGAGAGAGAGGGAGAGAGAGGAGGAGGATTCAATTGCAAGTTATATCAATTTTTACACAATTGATGACTTTAGGTAGATTTATGTTTATTATTATGTTAATTATTCGCGTTAAAACACATAAAATTTCGACACTATTAAATTGATAATCAAATGAATTTTATTTTCATATATTTTAAATGTATGTATGATATTAATTTTGACATAACATAATGACATATTAAGTAATTGTGGATCAATGTAAAATTTTATAGATATGATTTATAACATAATAACTTTCAATTCAATAATGTATTACTAAATATAATTATATGTTAAAAAAAATTATTTAATGGTGTAAAAATCGATGTAATTTATATTAGTATATCTTGATTCCTCATTACACACATATTTGTAGATAATTGTACTAATCAAAGGTGTATCCAAGATTTTTCATAGCAAGCCTGATATAAATAATAAAATCTCATGACGAAAAATTGTCAAATATATTTTAAATAAGAAAAAAATTAATAGATTTTTTTATTTTTATAGTATTAAATTTATGTACTATTATATCAACACTGAAATTTTCAACAATTTCCTTTTTCAATGTATATAATTAAAGAATTTATAAGAAAACCATCTTTCATTTGTTGTAAAATCATATTTTGACAACTTTCATTGCAAAAAAAAAAAAGATAACATATAAGGAGTCATTGATCAAATTATATAAAACCACAAATAAAATAATTTAAATATTATAAAATATACTTGTAATTAGAAATTTACAATAAAAAAACTTTGAATCTTGAGAGTTTTTATCCATCCAATAAAAATTACATTTTTTCTCGGTTCTTCTATATTGTTTTTATGAGTTTTTCTAATATCTTCACCTTTCTATATCCCCTCTAATCTTTCTATAATTTCTTTTTTATTTTTTATTCTCTTTACATTTCTCATGTTTTCCTTGAAATCTCTCCCTAAATTTTATCTTTAAGTTTAGATATTATTTTATCTCATTTAAAAAAGAAAAAAATAATATAAAGATAATAAGAAAAAGGAAATAAGAAAAGTTAAAATTTAACTTCTTCTAAAAAATAATTCTTTCAATATCAATTATGCTAAAAATTAAGAGAGAAAGATTCTAAGTGGTCTCTTTTAAAGTGTGTAGTACTAACTTTTAAAAGAGACACAGTCAGTGGTTGGTCTAACGGGGAGACCACTAGAGTAATGGTTTTAGGCCTCCCTTATTACAAGGCTTTAATTTTTTTACAAATATATGTCTTATATATTATAATTAACAAAAATTTTATATTAATAGATAGTAATTAAAAATAACGGTTTCTTATAAAAAATAGTTTTCTCAATTCAACATAACTTTTTTTTGTTAAAATATATTCACATTTTTTAAAAAAAAAATAAATATACTATATGACATCTTTTATCCTTTAAAAATAAGTCTCCATCTTATATTTCCTTTAGACCTACATATATATTAGGCTAATACTGATTAGAGTTCATAAACTTTACTTATATGGTAGAAGCCTTGTTAAAATTTCTAACCGACAAAGCCTTGGCGCAAGATCCAGTGATCACTAACATATGTTGGTTTAAGCACCAAGAAATTTAAGGATAGTTTATTTTCATAAGACATTTTTTATTTTTATTTCTTGTATATTAATTTTAATTCTAAAAAGTGTCAACTTCTTTTTTAATTTTATTTCATGTGTTAGAGTTTTGTATAGAAAACGGATAAATAAATTTAAAGTTGTTTTTCCCTTCATGTATAAAATTTTGAAGATAGGAAACATAATGAAACCAACGTGATATTTTTATAACCATAATTGAAATTATTTTTATAATAAAAATTAAAAAAAAAGAAAATATTTTCTAAAAGAAACAATCCTTAATTTTCATTAAGTATAGTTTTGGATTTGAATATCAAATACGTAAAAAATTGAGCATTGAAAAAGCTTAGTTTCCTTATGTAGATCCACTTGATTTGATTCAAATTACTCCGGTTCAATATGATTTTAAAATATTAATGATCTTCGACTCCAACCAAAAGTAAGATTCACTCATGACTCATAATTATTACTTTTTATTTTATTTCTTGGTTATATAATAAAAGTATTAACATATTATCTTTATATTTTCTTATACAAATTTTTAAAGATAAAAAATTAAAGTTAAAATAAAAGAACAATTTTTAAGTATTAATAAAAACAAACTTTTAAGATCCATCATTTTTTTTTTGGAAAAGTTTTAAGATCCATCATGGCCATAGTTTTTTCCACACGTTTTGATGATGCCCATATTTTGTCAAAACTCATAAGCAGCCAAACCTAGGGCCCAACACTAATTAGAAAGTGTTTGAGAATTGAACATGATTTTGACCAAAAAAGGAATTGAGCACGATTACAAGCATATTCCCTTTTACCCTTTACTTTCTCGACTGATGATACGATCCCACGTGTTTTTCTAACAACTAAGCATCAAAATTATTGCTTTCCACATACTTTATTTATTGTTTAAAACCATTACCTTTTAAGTCTACTTTTCATTTCATTATTCAGCTTCTAATTTAGTAAATTTAATTTACTAAAGGCTGATTAAAAGGTAGAGGCCCCGTATGGCCATACCAAAAAGTAATTGGTCACCAAAAAAAATACCAAAAAGCTTAATTGCACTTTTGATTCCCCTATTATCATCAATCCGTGATTTTGGTCCCCCTATTATTCCAAATTCACGATTTTGGTCCCTCTAACCCATGGATTTTGAAAATAGGGGGACCAATATTTTGAACTAAATCACGAATTTGGAATAATACGGAGACCAAAATCGCGAAAAAAAAATAGGAGGACCAAAATCGCAGATTGATGATAATAGGGGGACCAAAAATGCAATTAAGCCTAAAAAAATTAAGTGATTCATTTGTGGTCTGCCTTCAACTCAAATGTTGACAGATAAAAAGAAAGCAGACCCCCCAACAGATTTAATTACATAAATTATATAATGTAATATTTTATTGCAAATTGCCCCATATAACATCGCAAAATTTATAATTGCACGGTAATTTTTATTGTCGTCAAATAAAAATGTGAACAATAGACCCTCAAGAGAAGAAAATAAAATCTAGGGATCATACTGTAGGGCCAACGGCTTACAGATTTTTTTTTTTTAAAGTGTATTTATCAATAGAAAGAATCGTCCATGAAAATCATGCCATGTTCTATGCCGCATTGGTGAAGATTAAAAATAACGTTACAAATGTGAAACCGGATCAATGCTACTCTCTCTAGTATTAACTGATATTAACTGATGAGTAAAATTAAAAGCAGTTAATTTACAATATCAAGGAAGAATTTGAGAGGATAGAATATAGATTAAGCATATGCTATTGCTAGCTAAAGCTTATTGCAAGGAATTTAGCTATATAATAATTTGTTAAAAAAAAATTATGCATACATATTGTTGCAGTTAACATAAGTACATAACCTCCTTTTAGAGGTACCTCAGCTCAAGTTATAAAGAGGTACCTCAGCTTGCAACTCTTCAAGGCATTGGTCTCTGAGTCTCAGGAAGGTGTTCAGCATACAAGTTGTGCACCATTTTGACATACTCATCAATGTTATCAGCCTTCCAATTTTCAGTGCTTATAGGAGGAAGATACTTGACAGTAAGAGGTGTTGGTCTGACATGCAAACTGCCTTTCCTCCATGCTTGATGAGTGCCTGTCAGGACCATTGGAACAATTGGAAGGCGCGATTGCAGTGCTAAATGAACAAAACCCTGCATCAAAAGTGAAGGAATAATGGGATATGAAGCATAATCATAGTGATTGCAGTGAAATTATGTATTCTCCAGAACCACCAAGTTATGGAGAACACAAATTTTGCTGATTACAAGGCCATGATCATCAAATTTTAGTGATAGAAAACACTCCTATGAGTCAATCATTTGTGCATTATTTCCACATTACAAAACAAATTGCTTTAAGATTGGCATCTTTAGAATATATGGACACCCAACATGATGGTCTCTTTCTTTTTTCGGTTTAAACCATAAGGTATCCTCCATGGGAGGCAATCCTGCTCGAGCCGGAACATCCACATCATGGTGGGGCTAGCTCCCAGCAGGATTTTTTCCATCCACTTTGAGTAAATAAGTTATATACTGAGATATCTTCTGATGGACACCAGAACAGGTGATTAAATTCATAATCTGCATCCAACTCATAGATAGCAACCAGTACACTATATCACTACCTGAAGAAGAACAATGTTTTTTGTAGGTTATATGCAAATTGCAAAGACAAGATAAGAGCCTGTTTGGTTTGCATTTTCATTTCCTATTTTCATTTTCTGTTTTTAATTCCGTTTCTTGTTTATTGAAATTTTACAAAGGAAAAACTGGAAATGAGAATGCAAACCAAACAGACCCTAAGAACTAAGAAGGACAAATCCTCAATTGAATGCTTGAGCTAGCCAAAGTAGCTCCAATTGGTTGGCTAGATGTATACAAGTATATAACCTTAATTCATCTGCAATGTCACTCAAATTATAGAATGTAAAAAGATAGTGAAGATAGATAATTACTTTTTTGAAAGGAAGTAGCCGTCCATTCTTGGACCTGGTACCTTCAGGAAAAATTATAAGGGACAGATTGTTTTTCACAACTGCACGAGCTGCCTGAACATTACAATGATTAGAAATTAGAACCTTAAACATGTGTGTGGCAATAGATAATGCAGGGAAAATGCTATATACCTCTTTCATGGATTCAATAGCTGCAGCTGGGTTAGACCGGTCTATACGAAGATGGTTGGCCAAAATATAAAGTTGCCCAAATAGAGGATACCATATTATCTGCATAGTTTCTGAAGCTTTAATGCAATTTTTCATGAGCAAACTTAATGCATAGTGCATCAATGCACATCAATGCATACATGATAGTCATACACCACTAAATGTAAGTACATTGTTGACTAATTGTAGGTATACATGAAAATACATTTCTATAGCTTTGTCAAGAACATATACAGCCCCAACTGAGGATTGTCAGAGAACATTGATCCCAAAGAGACAAGAAGAGTTTCTCTAAGGTAACTAATTTTCCATAATGTACTGTAAGACACTATTCTCTTGACCCTTTTTTTAATTATGCATTCAAAGTGGGGAAGAAAAACATTTTCAATTTTAGAGCATTACAACATACCTCCTTCTTGGCAATGCCAACTGTGCCTGTAGGAGTCAACCACATTATAAGAAATATGTCAATTGGAGATGCATGATTGCTGATGTAAATGGCCCTCTCGTTACAGTACTCAGCACCTTCAATCTTTATAGGATTACCAAGAATCCACATCTACATCCAATATTTGAGATATTGGTCATAACTTGCAAAGCTGCCCCAAAAGTTCTACTACTTATTACAAGTAATTGTGCCACTCCCAAAAAAATATATTGAACAATATTCAGCCTTTCTATTTAGTCATCCCAAATACAACAATCAGTCAATAAAAAAAAATACATAGAAATTTCCAAAAGCTATTCACTCCAAAAGTGTGCAAAAGCAATCAGAAATTCAGAACTAAATACTAAAGGTAGCTTACCAGCATTCTACCAGTCACATGCCCATAAATGTTTCCCTGTCTAATCCTCTCATAAGGCCATGGAATAAGCAAAACCATGATCAATGCCCATATGAATGTTGTGACCATCATAGACACAAAACATGTGACAATTCTGATCCAAGATATGATTGTTAAAACCCATCCATCATCATCTGTATAGACATCCTTCCTTGGCCTTTGTCCTGATTCATCCTTCACTAAAATTCTTGGAGTTTCTTCTACTCTTTGGCCAGAGCTTGTATCCAAGAAGCTTTCCAACCTTCTATTCCTCAAAAGGGCACCACCTCCAGTATTCTCCATGACAAAATATGTTAAGACTCCAATACTAATAGAGGCCACCTGAACAGGGCAAAAGCAGAACAACTCAGACATTATAACATAAAAACACACATTCTGTTTTGTTGCTGAAGAACAATGGAGAATCATTTGTTTGGAATAAAGAAACAAGGTTGCATAGAACACAATTGATTGACTAAAATCTCTTTCTCTGTTCCATTAGGGAAGTATACAACCAAAACATTATTTGAGAAAAATAATTCAACTGAAGATGAAGCAGTTGAGTCTATGACCAAACAGAGCCAATTAAAAAGAGTGAAAATTTGTATAAAAAAAATAAAAAGAGAGTGAAAAATAACAGCACAAACCGATAAAATTCCGTTCCTTTCTCAGGAATGAGGAAACTGAATGGATATAACCAAAAACATAAATGTTAACAAAAAAGCTTCAAACTTTGCAGTGAACACCTGACATGGGAAAGTGGGTTTTTTTTTCCACTCTTTTTTTTTTCTTTTTGTATTTTGAAGGGACTATTTATCTGTTTTTTTTTTTTCTCAGTAGCCAAACAAACTCACACAGCAATAGCTTGGAGAAGACCCATCAAACTATCCTTACCAAGCATGTGACTTTACCTCCCGCTAAATCCGAAACTTTCCCGAGAAAGCACGAAGAAAATGAAGGAAACCGGTAGAAGTCAATCTCTACAAGCAAATCTACAAACAGAGGCAGGTGATGACACGAAAAAAAGTGTATGGTCACGCTGAGATGATGAAGAGAGAGACTGTAGAATTTGTGTCTCAGAACGTTTTGCACTCAAGTCCTAAAAACATTTTGGCTTCTCATTTTCACACACTCACACATATATCATTTATTTTATTTTTAAAGTGGGGTTATGTTTGATGGGAAGAAAAATGCTATTAGTATACTAAATTCTTACACACTCCTTTTAACATATTTTTTATAATTAAAAATAGAAATTAGTGTGTGTTTTATTTGACACTAAAACTGGCCAAACTCAAATTTTAATTTTCTATCATAATTATTTTTAGTGTTGAAATTTGAAAATGAGAGTTTATCACTTTTAACTCTAAATCAAACACACTTTTAATAACTTGTTTGGTTACCGATTAATAACAATACAAAATCAATTTTACAAATTAATTTTAAATCACTTTCATTCAATTCATACAATATATATTATTTATTTTTAATCATTAATTTTATTATTAATTCTAGAACGTAAACCAAAACGCATTATATAGAAGTTATATGAATTTCAATCAATTATATAAAAAGAGTGTGATAGAAAGATTTGTTGATTGGATTATTATGCTTGATGTCTTATGCATATGGTGTTTTATTTTGACTTTTGTAGCACTTTAGGCCTTTGGGAATTTGGGGATATACCACGTAATTATGGTTAGGTGTTTTTGAGCCACATGCTGTTTGACAAACAATTGGCCCAAGCGTCACCTCTCATCTGTCTACACTTTATATATCACTTTCCTGTTGATTGGAGATTGGTGATTGACAATGACAATGTTGTTTATTTCATAATCTATTTTCCTTCTTTTTTGAATTCTGACTGAAGTCATACATATCAATGGTGCAACATGTCCATAAAGATTGAGGGACAACAGCTTGATGAGAATTAAGAAGTAGTTCATCTACCCTTGCTCATGGTTTAGAACTAATGAAACGCTTCCAACTGGCTTTTTTAGATGGAAGTTTAATATTTGAATGAAAAATACCCAATACCACTCTTGTTTTTAGGATATGGCTCTACAGGAGCCATTTCATGAGAAAACTTAAAAAAAAAACCAAACATGTCTTAGGTTATGTAACTATTAATTGTCTTTTATATGAAATTAACAGCACTATACAGTACTCCCTATATTTCAAAAAATCAACTCGTTAAGATTTTGATATAAGGATTAAGGAATGTAATTAATATTTTTAGTTTTATAAAATATTATTTAATTTCTCATTATAGTTTTACTAATTTTTATTTTATTCATTAATATCTCTCTTATTTCAATTGCCTACAAACAACTCATTTGTTGTCTACCTATTCAAGGAATGACAATTATCTCATAAAAAATTGATAAAAAAATTAATGTTACATTAAAATGAAAAATGCATAAATAATTTACAAAAATAAAATTTACAAAATGTTCTATTACTTTAAAATAGAAAGTGTACAAAAGATTAGGATATATTTGGAATTTAACAAAATTCAAATTTTTTTAACGACATATTTATAAATATTATATCCAGAAGAAGACCTTAAATTATACAAATAGAAACGTCAGGGGTGCTCAAAGGTTTGGTTGGGCGGGTTTTATGGGTATTTTGGACCGAGTTAATAAATTCATACAACAAAAATCATACAACAACTCATACAACATATTTTTTCTATCTATATCTCTTCATCATATCACCTATCACATCCCACATTTCTCTCTCTTCCATCTCCTTTATATCTTCATCTCTCTTTGATGTATGTTGTAAGGAAGTATAAATAGAATTTCTCATTTGGACCCAACCCAGTTAAAGAAATTCAGGTTGAGTTTGCTAGGTTATATTTGTCCCTGAATCGGAACCAACTCGAACTAACCCAATTATGTTCAGGTTTGATTGAGTTGGATAGTTTGATTCACATAAAAATTAAAAGACAGAAAACTAAAAAGAAAAAATGAAAAAAATAACACAAAAATAATATGCAGTTGCAGAGGCGTAGACGAAAATTTTTCTTTTGGGGATCGGAGTAAAATATTAAAAATTATGATAAAAATATTAAATAATTTCAATTAAGAATAATAAATTTTATTTAAATAAAACTCTTCATTCTTTCATCTGCATGAAATTTCTCAATAAGTTGACAAATTTGTTTGATATCAATTGATTTCAAAGAGTCTTTGGGATCTAAAGTTGAACTGAGTATAAGAAGTTCAATTGTCTTTTCGTTAAATCTCCTATTTAATTCAGATGATTACAAATCAAATTTTTAGTTTTCCTCATCATGTATTTCTAAAAAACAGATTCAAATCAAACAATATCTTTTTTTAATGTTATATTATGTTACCTAATGATATTTTCTGCATTCTTTCCCATTCCCTATAATGCTAGTATGGAACCCTTTGATCTTTTTACTTTTTATAGACTAATATTTCTATTCAGATATTTTTTATAAGCAATATTTCTAATCAAATCTTATATATAATTTTGAATATTATCTTATTCATCTCTAAATAAGAAAAACAATAATCAATATAAAAAATAAAATAATAAAAAGTTAAAACTTTTTTATGACAAAATAAAGATAAATAGCAAGAGTCTTAAAGAAGTACTTAATACTACAGAATCTATGAAATTTTTAGGGGGACCGAAGTAATAGTTCATGAGATATATTATATGGGACCTATATAGTTAATAAAAAACTTGAAAAATTTTGTGGGGACCATGCCCCCTACCAGTCCCCCCTTGGCTACGCCTCTATGCAGTTGGATCGGATCAGAATGGGAAAATTATAGATATTTTAGCTTTTCTTATCTTTTTTATTAATTATCTATGTGTGTGTGTCGTGTAGGGTTGGGTTGGATTGTTCCGAAATACGGAAACTCGATACACGAACTCAAATTAAGTGGGTTTTGCTTCATCCAGCCTCATTCAACCCCCATTTAAGGAACATTTCCCCACTTTAGGTGGGTTCTCCTCTCTCTCTATAGTGAGAGTTTTTCCTTCTTCTTCCTCCCATTCCAATGTTAATAAACTTGGATCGGTGATCGACACGATCAGGTCACCGAGATAATGGGTCACTGGTTGGATCGATTAAATCAGCTGTATTAAAAAAAAAATCATAACACAAGCCATTATATTACCTGTTTAGACTCCAAAATAAAAAAAAATATTACCATCACAAAATGCATCTAATTAAGTAAATAAAAATCAATGTTTGCTACAAATTTCTAGCACAAGGTATAAGTCCATAACACAATTAAAATCCAAGATTCTAATACAAGATAAGGTCATAAATAAGTCCAAACCATAAAAAAACAACCATAGTTTTAGTACTACTAAATAAGCTCACAGATGACAATCAAAGCTACAATCACATAAATTTAGTTTTTCCCATGAAGTGAAAGTTGTATCAAATTCGAGAACTTTTTCTTCATCGAAGAAATCAGAGGCTTCACCAATATTGCTTTAATTTTGATTTCCACTTCCCATGGTATTGTCTGCACATCATCATCATCATCCAAATTAAATTTATCTATAAAAATATCATTTCAAATATAAGTTTGCAACTAGCATAAAATGATATCAAATATCAAATAATGAAATTATTTTCATAATATAATAAAGAAACATATCAATATCATCTAAAATTTGTTGGATGGACATATTTGCAAGGTCAATTTGTAAATCTACACCTCCTCAACAGTTAAGTATGGTGGTGACTCATCTAATACTCAATTAGAATGGCCATCAAGTGTTTCAAAATTAATATTGATGTCTCAGTTGAATCTTAAGTTTTTCAATGTGCCCATGTATTAGTATAAAAAAACCCAAACATGCGCGCACAAACACATAGATAAGTAAAATAGTTAATGAAGAATGAATATAAAGTATCTTTGCTACAACCTCAAGTTTTAACAAACACACACAAGATCATTAAGCTCTTGATGCTTTAACCTATTTCTTTTATTTGAATGAATGTGCTCAAATTCACTCCAATTTCTCTTACAACCAGAAGCACTACAAGCTTGGCCTAAAACACGATTAGCCATTTTTTGTAAATTTAGAGCACTGCATCCATAAGATTCCCATCATTGATTTAGAATATTGCATATAAAGAAATAAATCAATACAACTACTTACGTTTTCAGCTAAAATAAAGATAAAAGATTGCAATAATGAATGTTATCAACCACTAATTTTACTTAGCATCACTGTATTTCATTCTCGTATAGAAGATTGCTTTCCAAAATCTAACTCAACATTTTTTAGTATTCTCATCTCACTTGTCACTTAGATTGCAACTCAGGATCTCCATGAACATACCTTTCAATGAAGTCCAAAAGGCCATGTGCAACTCTATGCATAACACACATATATCTTACCAATAAAAGTTGAAAATTATAAAATATAATTCACGAGCCAAGCTCAGGTGTAAAATTTTTTTTCTCATATAATTTGGTGAAGCAACGGTATATGAAGCTGTGAAACCAAATTCAATCCACACTACCTTCACAAAGCCAAACATTGATTGAAGCTCGATTCAAAAGGGGGAGACAAATATCCACACTCAATGTGTTCTCAAAAAGATTATCAAGGGGAATAAGAAATAACCAAAAGAAAAATGAATAAGAAGAATGAAAAGCATAGATAATAAATATATATTATATATAAATATGTCTGAATTTCAGCACATTACCCTGAGAAGAAGAACCATTGTTCTTAAAGTCAGAAGAATCCTTGTCAATCCCGAAGATATCAGTTATCTTCTTCTGATAGAAACCCGAAACACATAAACAATCACAAACACAATGCCACATTTACCATCACGGTTGAGAAAACGGCTCGACAGAAAAATAAATAAATAAATAAATAAATAAACCATGTTTCGACAATCCCTTACTTTTCACTCTCTTCCCTCTCGAACACTTAGGGCAAAGCCAAGATCCACTCGGTACCCTCACGATGATGGGCCTCACACATTTCATGTGGAAGCCTTTGTCGCATTTATCGCACAAAAGCAGCAACTTCGCCCTCTCACCGGATCGACATTGGTCGTAGGTCAGGTCGCTATAATCCTCACGTTCCACCACAGCATAGCGCGCCCTCTCCATTATGTTTGTCATCGACCTGTACTTCTTAATCGGCGGCGAATATGGTCGTTGTGGATGGCGCAGTGCAAACGTGCGACGGCTGAAGCCGATGAGCCTGTGCGACGCCACGGATGAGGTGGCAGGAGCCATGGCGGATTGGAAAATATGAGAAGGTTTGAGGGTAGAATTGATGAAACGTTTTTCAGAGCTCTCTCTATAGAGAGAGACGAGAATGGTGTAAACTGCGGAGAGGAAATGAAAGAGGAAAAAAACAAAATGAAAGGAAAGTAATAATTGTGTGTTTTTAGCACTTTTTTTTTCAAATATGTCATTTCTCTTTCTCTCATCAAGTCATTTAATATCTCTTTTTTTTACAATGAAATGAATTCATTTTTCAAACTTGTTTTACCTCTATACTATAAATGTTTTTTGGAAACATAATGAATGCATTTATCAAGACTTTGAACTTGTAGAACATTTATGATATAACTTTATAATAAATATTTTTAAAAAAAGAATCAGATTAAGAAAGGGGGCAAAATTGAAAAAATAACATTTATTATTGCATTGGTATCTGAAAACAACATTTATTTAAAATAATTGAGACTCTAAAACGACACATAAAAAGAAACGGAGGGCGTATTATTTTAGTTTCTCATTTTTTGTTACTGTAAGAAAATAAAAATTGAAAAAAAAATGAGGGCAGTTTCAAATTTGAAAATGTCATGAGATGATCAGAATGGAAATTATTAATTTACCATTAAAAAAATTCAGTAAAATCACAACATTAAATTTGCCATTAAATTAATCATGTTGTTATAATTTTTTTAAGTGTATTTTTAAATCTGAATTGTGAATGAGGACTATTTTATTGTTTATAAAATTTAATGTGCATCATATCTTTAGATTCCCATATTTAATTGTAATTAACCGTTTTAATTAGCTATTTGAACTGTGTAAGTAAATAAAAATTTAACTAATTAGTTACTCAATTACAAATGGGGGAAAAATAACTAAACTTATCTCAGAATAAAAACTGTCTAGTTTAGGGGGAGCTTTCACAAGTTTTCATGAGTATTTACTCTAAATAAAACTTATCTGAAAACTTATATAAACTTTCTGTAATTTAAATCTTTCACTATATTTGTTTAGTCATATCTAATTTGTCATCATTAAAAGGGGGAGAATGTTGAGTCTCAGAATTAATTTAAGTATTTAAATTAGATTCAAGACTTAGTATCCTATGTTTTAATGAGTAACAAATTATATTAAACTATAAGAAAACAGGTGCTACTAAGAAAGGTATTTTTCTGTGTATTTCAGGAATTTTGTAGAAGCAACCTACTAAAAGGAGAGACCTGCTGAAGGAGAACAGAAGATCAGGAAGAAGAAGAAAGCAGTGGACCAACTCTCTGAAGATGACCAACCAGCTACGAGAAGAAAAGAAGCAACGAACTACAAGAAGAAAGAAGCTGCAAGCTAAAAAGAAGAACAACACAACAAGTTATCTGGAGAAGTGTTCAACCTGCTGAAAGCATATGGACTGAAGAAAAGAAGCATATCTGCAAGATGAAATGAAAACCTTCGTCAAGAAGATCGCAAATCAAAAAGAACACAAAAGATGAATCCAATCACTCATAAGTGGGAATGCAGAAGAAAGAATTTCAGTAAGAAGGAAAGCAATCGTCCATCATAGCAGCTGTCTGGAGATAATCAAGCGAAAACTGAGAACAGATCAAATATGTTGAATCAACCAATGAAGATCAGAATCAAGCTCATGGAAGATCATCAAGAACAAGGAAGAACAACGAAGCAACAATATGATAAATAGAGGAAGCAAATCTGGAAGAAGCGGATTAAAGAAGAAGAGTGAAGGAGAATCAATCTATGCTGGAATAACTCAACTCTCTGAAAGTATGTGCATGATAAAATGAATCTACTAAACACATACTCTACGAATGAAATGACGTGGGATTTCAAACTATCTGAAGAAGAAGAAGCCAGACATGTCATATAACATTCTGAAGAAATGAAGACTCTTAACTCTCTGACTACGTGGACAAATCTCAAACGACGAGAAATCTCAACAAAGGCAAAGACCATTTGATTAACAGCTAGAAAATTGTCTAAATGTCTTGTGCCTTCATCCAGAAAGGAAATAGTAGCAAAAGCTATTTTCTTTATTTAAAGAAGCTCTGTTCGAGAAAGAAAAAGGAGAAAAAGGCAGAAAAACAAATAGTGATCAGAGATAGGTCAGCGCTGCTGTACACCTACTTCTGTACAAACTCTACAATACGCCATCAGAAGTCGAAAGTCTTTTCGGGAAGAAAAGCTAACTTCACTATGGATAAAGAAGAAGCACAACGGCCAAAAATCATCTCTATTTTATCCAGAGACTTCACACAGTGAAAAGAAAAGAAGAGAGAAGCTAAGAAAACCTGCTGAAGTGGAAATTTCACTCGCGAAGAAAATATAAAGAAGAAAGAATAGAAAAGAAAAAAGATCAAGAGAGAGAAACATCAACTTACTGAAGATCAATGAAAATCTCTCTGATAAAAGCAAGATTATTATATTATCTGCAGTGTGTCAGAACTAATTCATCTGCACACCTAATCTGCTTAAGAAAGAAGCTACAAAATGAGAGGCTATTTCACAACAGCCTGAAGACCATCACCCATACTTTCTCAACGGTAAAGTTAAAACATCTCTCAACGACTATATTTTATTAGAACATATAAATAGTCTGAACTATGAATTTGAGAGAGAGCTTTTTTGCCTCAAGCCTCTGGCCTTTGGAGAAAGAGAGAGCACAGAAAAGAACTGGGGGAGATCCCAGAAACTTCAAAAGGAGAAAAGAGAGGAAAGTCAGCCTTAACATCAAAATGATATATTCATAAGGCATTGACAAAAAGGAGGCAACCATGGATATTAAATCATCCATCTTTAAATCATGGCATTTATCAAGCTCATAGAAGAAATTGGCCAAGCTCAATACAGATCATATACCGCCAACCTTCTAAACCTATAGAGATGAATTGGAGCCTAAATTTATACACTTGTATCTCTGTCATTCCTTGTACTTAACACTTAATCTTTGTATTCTGAGTTTTACTTAGTAATCCCTATGTACAAGAAAACTGAAATTTAAGTTTGGCTGAAACTTAAATTCGATTCTTAATTGTAAACACATTAAGTGTATGAGAGCCTGGAGAGGCTCGGTGGAAGAAATAATACTCCGGATAGGCTTGGTGGAAGAAAGAATACTCTTGAGAGCCTGGAGAGGCTTGGAGGAAGAAAGAATGCTCGAGTAGAGCCTGGAGAGGCTTGATAGAAAAGAATACTCTGGTAGAGCCTGGAGAGGCTTGATAGAAAAGCCTGGAGAGGCTTGATAGAAAAGAATACTTGGTAGAGCCTGGAGAGGCTTGATAGAAAAGAATACTGCACTGAGTTGCCTGGAGAGGCAGTTGATAACAAAGAATACTTGTTAAGCCTAGAGAGGCTTGGGAAAAAGAATACTACAATGAGTTGCCTAGAGAGGCAGTTGATAACAAAGAATACTTGGTAAGTCTGAAGAGGCTGGGATAAAAGAATACTTGTATATGAGTTCAGATAGTGGAAAATCCAGTGGTGGTTTGCCCTGTGACTGGATGTAACTCACTGAGTCAGTGGGCGAACCAGTATAAATTCTTTGTGTAAATTTCTCTCTACCCTTAACTCTTTACATTCCGTTATAACTTGTTTATTACTAACTAGGGAAGGGTCTGAAAAGTGAATTTATATTTTGCACAACAAAACTTAGTTTATTTAAGCAAAATTGTTTTGAGAAAGGAGTATTTACTGAACATTCTAATATGGTTCAACAAGTTCTCTATTAACACAATTTTTCAGCGAGTAACCAAATCAATTGAACGTCAATGAGAAACATTTCTGAACAACTTACTTTATATGATTGAAATCGATATTTAAACTAAATGTTGAGAAATGTTTTATTAAACCATCTGAAGTGTTCATAGAACGCTCATCTGTTCTACTAAAGTCAACAAGTTTATGAAAAACAAATGTTTATAACTTCTGCATAACTCTGATAGTCTTTTATTTGCTAACTGAGTTTTCCATAATAACTTGTAACTGTTCATTTGATGTCTTTTAAAGAAAGGTTTTTATAAATTAAGTTAAAGTTTTAAAACACTATTCAAGCCCCCTTCTAGTGTTTCCTGTGGTTCTTATAAAGCTCTGATACCAACTGTTAGGGCCACATGAAACACTAGAAGGGGGGTTGAATAGTATTTTTATAATATTCAGAGATTTTTGGAAAACCTTTCAAAACAAGCAAAGAAGTTTTCAACGTTCAGACAACTTGCTGAAAAATGAGTTTTCTAAATCGTGCTGAAATACTTCAGCAGGTTCAATAAAATTTTCTTTTAAAAAGATTTGAGTGATAAACAGAGTTATTTTTGCCACGCAAATTATAAACTCACTTTTCAGAACCCTCCTCAGTTAGAAATAAACAGATAGCAGCGGAAAATAAAGAATAAAGAGTTGAGAGAACTTTACACAGAGATTTATCCTGGTTCACTCACTAACCCAGTGAGCTATGTCTAGTCCCAGGGAAAACACATCACTGGAATTTCACTAATCCCGCAAGATTACAAGTATTCTTTTACCGCAGCCTCTCTAGGCTTAACACCGAGTATTCTTTTGCAGACAAGCCTCTCCAGGCTCAACACCGAGTATTCTTTGCACACCTGGCCTCTCCAGGCCCAACAAGTATTCTTTTATAGATAAGCCTCTCCAGGCTCAACACCAAGTATTCTTTGTACAATCAGCCTCTCCAGGCTAAAAATCCAAGTATTCTTTTAACACAACCTCTTCAGGCTAACCCAACAAATACAGATTGAAAGAATGAATACTCAAACTCTGAAACTACACAAGTTTAAAGCTCGAACTAGGAACTTGTACAAATAACTAAGTAAAACTTAGGATATAGAAGTGATTGTACAATGAAAGACTTTTGGAACAGATGAGTATAAATTTTTGCAGCATTTCAGCAAGTTGATTTCTTTGTTCTTCGTTCTCTCTCTTCTTTCACCATGGAGTTTGGTATTTATAGAGAAGACATCTTCCGTCCGTTGAACTTCAATCGTTTTCCCATTGAGAGATGGCATTTAATGCAAATGCTCCCGTTGTGACACATAGCCTGAACCCTTAGCTGTAGCAGATAGTAGAGTCAGCTCACAGACTTTACGTTTTCTGAGTCATATGTACTTTTCTGCAGTCTTTTGCCTTTTTTGTAAGAGAAATTTGAAATATGCCAGAAAGCATTTTCTCCGACTTTCCAGAAGAATGATAGGCATAAGTAATCTGAGACTGCTACACGAGACTTAAGTCTTCAAGATGATTTTCTGAGAATATAATATTGAAGACAAACATACAAAGGAACGTTATCTCACAACTTCAGGAGGTTCACTGCTTTCAGCAGGTAGTATTCTCTCAGCAGGTTTCCTCGTTTCGGAAGGTCTTCACGTACTTCAGATGATATGATTACTTCAGATTGAACTTTCTGAAATACTGAACAGGTACTTTCAGCAAGCCAAAATTGTTATTCATTAAAACTTTGAGATTGCGAGACTTAAAACATTATTATCCTTTAATAACATTTTGAGACTCAACAGATGTCTCAGTCGAATCTTAAAATTTTCAACGTGCCCTTGTATTAGTTGAAAAAAAAACCCAAGTGTGCGCACACACACACATAGATAAGTAAAATAGTCAATGAAAAATGAATATAAAGTACCTTTGCTACAGCCTCAAGTTTTAACGAACATACACAAGATCATTAAGCTTTTGATGCTCTAATCTATTTCTTTTATTTGAATGAATGTGCTCAAATACACTCCAATTTCTCTTACAACCAGAAGCACTGCAAGCTTGGCCTAAAACATGAATAGCCAATTTTTGTAAATTTAGAGCACTGCATCCATAAGATTCTCATCATTGATTTAGAATATTGCATATAAAGAAATAAATCAATACAACAACTTACGTTTTCAACTAAAATAAAGATAAAAGATTGCAATAATGAATGTTATCACCCACAAATTTTACCTGGCATCACTGTATTTCATTCTCGTATAGAAGATTGCTTTCCAAAATTTAACTCAACATTTTTTAGTATTCTCATCTCACTTGTCAACTTAGATTGCAACTCAGGATCTCCATGAGCATACCTTTCAATGAAGTCCAAAAGGCCATGTGCAACTCTATGCATAACACACATATATCTTACTAATAAAAGTTGAAAATTATAAAATATAATTCACGAGCCAAGCTCAGGTGTAATTTTTTTTTTCTCATATAATTTGGTGAAGCAACGGTATATGAAGTCGTGATACCAAATTCAATCCACATTACTTTCACAAAGCCAAACATTGATTGAAGCTCGATTCAAAAGGGGGAGACAAATATCCACACCCAGTGTGTTCTCAAAAAGATTATCAAGGGGAATAAGAAATAACCAAAAGAAAAATGAATAAGAAGAATGAAAAGTATAGATAATAAATATATATTATATATAAATATGTCTGAATTTCAGCACATTACCCTGAGAAGAAGAACCTTTGTTCTTAAAGTCAGGAGAACCCTTGTCAATCCCAAAGAAATAAGTTATCTTCTTTTGAGAGAAACCTGAAACACATAAACAATCACAAACACAATGCTACATTTACCATCACGGTTGAGAAAACAGCTCAACAGAAAAATAAATAAATAAATAAACCACGTTTCGACAATCCCTTACTTCTCACTCTCTTCCCTCCCGAACACTTAGGGCAAAGCCAAGATCCATTCGGTACCCTCACGACGATGGGCCTCACACATTTCATGTGGAAGCCTTTGTCACACAAAAGCAACTCCTCCACCCTCTCACCTGATCGACATTGGTCGCAGGTCAGGTCGCTATAATCCTCATGTTCCACCACAACATAGCGCGCCCTCTCCATTATGTCCGTCATCGACCTGTACTTCTTAATCGGCGGCGCATACGACCGTGGTGGATGGCGCAACGCAAGCGTGTGACGGCTGAAGCTGACGAGCCTGTGCGACGCCGTGGGTGAGGTGGCAGGAGACATGGCGGTTTGGAAAATACGAGAAGGTTTGAGGGTAAAATTGATGAAACATTTTTCAAAGCTCTCTCTACAGAGAAAGAGAGAGACGAGAATGGTGTAAACTACGGAGAGGAAATGAAGGAGGAAAAAACAAAATGAAAGGAAAGTAATAATTATGTGTTTTTAGTACTTTTTTTTTTTTAAATATGTCATTTCTCTTTCTCTCACCAAATCATTTAATATCTCTTTTTTTACAATGAAATGGATTCATTTTTCAAACTTGTTTGACCTCTATACCATAAATTATTTTTGGAAACATAATGAATACATTTATCAAGACTTTGAACTTGTAGAACATTTATGACATAACTTTATAATAAATATTTAAAATAAAAAGAATCAGATTAAGAAAGGGGCAGAATTGGAAAAATAGCATTTATTATTGCATTGGTATCTGAAAATGACATTTATTTAAAATAATTGAGACTCTAAAACAGCACATAAAAAGAAACGGGGGCATATTATTTTAGTTTTTCATTTTTTGCTACTATAAGAAAATAAAAAATGAAAAAAAAAATTAGGGTAGTTTCAAATTTGAAAATGTCATGAGATGCTCATAATGAAAATTATTAATTTACCATTAAAAAATTTCAGTAAAATCACAGCATTAAATTTGCCATTAAATTAATTATGCTGTTATAATTTTTTTAAGTGTAATTTTAAAACTGAATTGTGAATGAGGACTATTTTATTGTTTATAAAATTTGATGTGGATCATATCTTTAGATTCCACTATTTAATTGCAATTAACCATTTTAATTAGCTATTTGAACTGTGTAAGTAAGTAAAAATTTAAAAATTAGTTACTCAATTACAATGACAATAACAAGGTTTGAAATAGGGATTGTCAACGGGACAGAACAAGTAGTATACTATCCGCATCCATACCCGCTTAATTTAATGATTACCCATACGGGTATCAGGTATTTCACGGGTATTCATTAATATTTAAAAATAAAAAAATTATAGAAAGAAAGAGAGAAAATATTATATAATATATTCTTATATTATATTAATATTGTATAATATAAATTAATATTATATAACATAATTACAGGTTAATATATTAAAAATATTATTATAAAATAATAATAAAATATATTAATATTTTAATATATTTACTAAAAAAATATATTTTAACTAGTATGCGGGTACCCATGGCCCGTGAGTCGGGTAGTATAATATCCTTTCCCACCCATTTAATAAATATGTTGGCACTCATTATGGGTATTATAACGTCCTAATTCATAAATCCAAGAATCATGCCTGTTGGGAGCCTATTCCTAGATTTTAGAAATTATTTCGCGCGTTATGAATAACAATAATCATATAATAGATTGGGAAGCCCAATAATTACTAAAGCTTAGTATACGTACATTTATCCCGTCAACAGGTACGCCAATAATGGCTCAATACAACATAATTAGTTTCAATAGGCATGATGGGATACCCTTCTACATGTGTCCTAGAATAACTAGAAACATCCCACAGACATCACACGTACTAGGATATCCCGTCAGAGAATACAAGGTAATACCTATATGTAACATCCCAAATTTCAGTAATGTCATAAACCAAACTAATAAGGGAAGAGGCTCTCGAAAAAGGAATTAAGGGGAAATAGGGTTAAGAGTGAAAAACCAGAAATCTGGATTCTGGTTTTCTCGCTCAAGCGAGAAGGTCTGGCTTGAGTGAGCATACCAGTAAAATTGGATTTTGGTTTTCTCGCTCAAGCGAGAAAGTCTCGCTTGAGGGAGCATATCAGTAAAAACTAGAGTTTTGGCTACCGATATGGTCGCTTGAGCGAGAGCCTCTCGCCCAAGTGCAATTCAATTCAAAATTTGAGTTTGCTCTCTGACTTGCTCTCGCTCAAGCGAGAAGGTTCTCGCTTGAGCGAGACAAAGTCACAGAGGTTGGGGATTTTGATTGAACGAATTTTGCTCAAGCGAGGAAGCTTTCGCTTGAGCGAGAATGCGACTCTCCTTTTTCTCACTCAAGTGAGAAGACTCTCACATGAGCGAGACCCCGCGAACAACTTTAAATGCCGTTTCAGTTAGGGCATTAATAAAAAGGTTATTTGCCCATTTTAGAGAGAGAAGGAGACTTGTAGAGATAGAAAGGAAGAGAAGGAGCAAGAGAGCTTGGTTGGAGGTCTTCCACACCTTGAAGGAGCTTTGCATCATCATCCCCACCTCTCCATTCTTCTTCGTTCTCCTTGATTGAGGTGAGTGTGGTTCACCCATTCACTCCATGCTTCTGTGTCAACTCTTTTTATGCTCCCCCTTCTATCTCACTCTTCTTTATTGCTTGTATTTGCATGAAATGATGTATGCATTGATTGAATGGTTGAATAGAAGGAACATATAGGGATCTAATATGGTTAGGGTTTGAGGAAGATGATTGAAAACTCCGTGCATAGTGAAGAATTTGTTGATCCAAAAATAATGTCATCAACATATATCTGAACAAGAATTAGATCTTTGTTAGACATTTTTCTAAATAGAATTGTATCAACCTTTCCTCTTTCAAAACCATTTTTGAAAAGAAAATTGCTCAATCTGTCATACCAAGCTCTGGGAGCTTATTTAAGACCATATAGAGCCTTTTTCAATTTAAAAACATGATCAGGAAAGGTTAAATTTTCAAAACCAGGGGGTTGTCTAACAAACACCTCTTCCTCAATGAATCCATTTAGGAAGACACTTTTTACATCCATCTGATATATTTTGATGCCATTATTGGCTGTATAGGAAAGTAAAATTCTAATGGCTTCAAGCCTAACTACTAGTGCAAAGGTTTCAGTGAAGTCAATACCTTCTTGTTGGTTGTAGCCTTGAGCAACCAGTCTAGCTTTGTTTCTGATCACTTGTCCATCTTCAGAGAGCTTGTTTCTGAACACCCATTTGGTTCCAATAATTGTTTTCCCACGGGGTTTAGGAATAAGAGTCCAGACGTCACTCCTGGCAAATTGACTTTTTGCTTTTTTTAATAAGGGGCATAGTGCCATTTTTTAAAATACCTCACGCCTCATTTCTGAACTGTCATGCCCATCCCACTATTTTCACGGTATAAGATTTAGTTTTGAATTAAATATGTTTTTAGTCCCTGAATTAATAGTTGGATTGATAGATATAGATACATAGACATAAAAGGTTTTCAAACGGTTTAGATTATACCTCGCTCAATCCGCCTCACCATAGTTGAGACTCACATGCACCTTTCCTCTTCTTCCTAGCAAAATCAATCTCAGACTCAATTTCTAAATCATAAACATATTCTTTTTTTTCTTTTCTTTTCTTTTCTTTTTTTTGTGAAATTTAGTGTCTCTTTAAGTAGTTTCTATCTTAAAAAACAATATATTACTTAATTATTGTTTTAAAATATTATTATTATTAGCTAAATGTACACAATTTTTCAATTCATGATATTCACACTCACACTCACATAGGTTTCGACTCATTTTGCAATACGAGTCCGAGTGCACAGAAAAAAGTCCTCATTGTCACGGCCAAACATATCCTTTGTGACAGTCAATGGGTTACACATATAACATGACACCCTAAGACATCTCTTAGAAGCGTTGATCAATTACTTTACATTATACCTTGTTCAATCTACCTCTCCATGATTGAGACTCACATACACCTTTCTTCTTCTAGACGGGATCAATATTTGACACAATTCTCAATCACAAATATTTTATTTTCTTTCCATTTTTTTATTTTCTCAGTTCCTTCCCAATCCCATCACTCTAAACATTGGTATGTTATCTCATAATCTCTCCAGTTCTCTCTCGAAAAATATTTTTTATGTGTTATGGTGAATGAATAATTGATGTGAATATTTAATTGTTAGATTGGTAGATATAGATATATAGATATTGAAGATTTTCAAACAATTTAGAGTGTGTTTGGTAAAATTAGATGAAAAGCTAGCTGAAAGTTGAAAAGCTCACTGAAAGCTTAAAGCTAGCTGAAAGCTGAAAATGGTAAAAGGATATTTAAGGACAACACTAATTATTAAATACTTCCTCCGGACTCATTTATAATAAAAAATAACCATATTTACACTTATTAAGAAAGTTAGTTAAACCCATTTAATTTTCTTGATTTTATGTAGAAAGTAATTGTATTGCTTAAATTACCCTACATTTACTTTATTGAAACTTGTTTCAAGTGGACATAGTCCCTTTCTGTTGACACACGATGCATTAAATAGAATGGTTGTAAAATAAAATATGAATTAAATAAAGGGCAATTTGGGATGATATCATTTAATAGGGTGAAATTAGTTAATTTTTGCTTATATTTTAGTCCACCATAGGTGGGTGTTTTTTTTGCTTATAATTGAGTCTGGAGGGAGTAATGATAAGTGAGGGTGGTTGAGGGCTAAACTTGTAATTAATTTTCAGCTAGTAGCTGAAAATTGGAGCTTTTTTAAAAAGGCTACCCCAAGTAGCTTTTTAAGAAAAGCTTGTAGCTACCCAAAAAACTACTTTCCCAAATACTGCTGAAATAGTTTCAGCTACTATTTTCAACTTCCAGCTAGCTGAAATGACAAGCCAAACACACTCTTAGACTACACCTCACTCAATCCGGCTCACCATGGTTAAGACTCAAATATACATTTCTTTTTTACTTAATTGCACTTTTGGTCCCCCTACTATCATCAATCCGCGATTTTGGTCCCCTACTTTTTTTTTTGCGATTTTGGTCCCCCTATTATTCCAAATTCGCGATTTTCGTCCCTCTAACACATACTTGGGAGGTATAGAGGGACCAAAAATTTGAACTACATCGCGAATTTGGAATAATAGGGGGACCAAAATCGCGAAAAAAATAGGGGGACCAAAATCGCGGATTGATGATATTGTTGGATTCAGATTCTCTCCCTTTTAGGCGCGAACTAGACGTCCAGTTCATGAGTTATTAGCCCTCTGATTCATCTAATGATTATTATAATTTCACCGCAATTAATTTACAGCTGGACTATTTTGATTAAGGGAAACTTATATTTCTGAGTTCCTCTTTTACCCCTTTCTTTCTCCCGTTCAAACGGCATCCATGGTGCCCTCCGAAGCTGGTTCTGCTTCTTGAATGTGAGGCGCAAAGCCAATATGAAGAACAAAATACATAATTTATTTGTATACATTCCACAATTGGAATTTTCCTTCATTGTTACTGCAACTAGCAGCCATCCACACCACCAACCAAAAAGAGAGAGGTCTGAAAAAAGATGAGTGAAAGAGGAATCAAAGAAGAGAAGAGAGCCAAAACAGAGAATTACAGGGAGCGCATGAAACAAAGAAATTAAGAAAGAGAGTGATAATGAAAGAAGTAAGATTTGTGGAAAAATTGAAAAAGACAAAGATATAAATAAAGACCACCACTTGCTTCCCCGACCGTTGTCGCAGTTTTCCACCTGGAACCACCCTTTCCATAGCCGCACGTCGTTCCATCCCCGTCACCGACGTGTTGTGCACCAGACCTTGAGTGGAGCTAGATGCCTAGACACGGGAAGGGAGGAAGTACATTTTTTATCTGTTTTACTAAATTCAATCTGAGCCGTTAGATCAAAATACTTTTTAATCTATAGTTAAAATATAACCAACTGTATACTCTCCAGTTTCATCCTCACGGGAGAGGATCCAGTTCCGATATTGTTAGTATATGCACTAGAAACTTATATGTTTTATTTTGAACATTCATCACTTGTATCATATTATTTTATAAAGCAATTCATTTTATTAATTCTTTTAGAATGTAATAAATGTCCTTAGAATAGTAAGCCTGAACTTCATAAGAAATCAAGTAGATGACTTGATCGTGAGATCTTATGAAGAACTATTCTTAAAATAGTCCCTAGTCAAGCATCTTCTTAGGACAATTAGATTCATTTAGACTAGTATGTGAGTTCATTGATGATCACATCTCACAGATCATGGATATGAGATATCAAGTGCTCACATAAGTACATATTAAGAGTAATGGTGTACTAGACTGACCTACCTAAAGAAAGTTGCATGGTTTGTTACATAAGTGTCATGAACGTTTCTTATATTGATAAATATTATGTGAAGTCCTTTGACCTAAAATCACTACGATTCCTACATAAAGAATTATATGTTTTAAATATCATCAAACGTTGCATGTAACAAGGTGATAATAAAGTTGGTTTTTGGACATATAATAAATTATGTGGTGGAATGTGAGCAACCTAGATGGGATTTGTCCCTCCTATGTAACAGGAGTTATATCTGTAGGCCACTTGATAAAGTTAGACTACAAAATGCATGACCATGCTCAGGAGGATAAACATGAGATGTTTATTTTCTGTATAGTCTACTTGGGCCTCAAGAAAAACATAAATTAAACTATACAAGGATGACACATTCCATGCCTTTGTGTTCAATTAGATATTTGGACAAAGGGCTAAATCATATAAATTATTATAAAATAGGATACATCAAATTTGCTGACATTCTCAATATTTGGGTATTAATGATGTATTGCTAGATATCGCTCGTTATTTATGATATTAAATATAAAAGAGTTTTATTTTAAATATCATAACCAGATATTAAGAGAGCCTATTAGGTCACACACATACAAAAAGTCGCTAGGAAAGTTAGTAATTCTAATCTGATTAGAATTATAACAAAATGGGCCAAGCCCGTATGTGTTTGGGTTAATTGAGTGACGGTAAAACCCTAGCCACCACTCTATAAATATCGCATAAGATGCATTACCCTAGACACGCGAGCAGTCATTCTTACTCTCTAAACGCTACTAGCAGAGTTAAGGAGGATTTCCTGGTTCGGCTGCTGACGTGGACACCTCTAGAGACGTGGCTGTTATTGCCTCGTTTGAAATCCGGAAAAGGTATATCATTTTGTTTCATTCCTTTTACGCCTTAATTCGTGTTTTTTTCACATTAACGATCATAACAAGGGGGAATCCGTTTATTCCGTTGCACCCTGACCATATGCTTGATTCCCTTCAAGTAAGGGGACCAAAAGTGCAATTAAGCCTTTCTTCTTTTTCTAGACAAGATCAATCGTAGACTAGATTTCTTAATCAACATTTTGTTTTCTTTTCACTTTTTCAAATTTAATGTCACTTTAAGTATTTTCTATCTTAAAAAGTAATATTTTAATAATTTGTTGTTTCAAAATATTATTAGTAGTCAAATGTACATAAAATTTTTCAATTCATAATATTCATGCTCACATAGGTCTGGACTCGTTTTACAATATGGGTACCTATGCACAAAAAGTAAATATCTACATGTTCAAATTTAGTTATCATGCGTATTCTAGACTTACAACAACAGTTACCATAAGCAAAACTATTTTACATGTATATAACCTATCTTTGTAGCAAATGACATAGCAAAAGTTGCTGAAATAAGATTAGTAAAAGATGGAGAGAAATTTAAGCAAATGGATTGAACTTACTTTTCATGATTGTCAACCATGACAAAAAAATTTATATCAACTCAATAACTAAAAAAAATAAAAACATAATGTGGGTCCGTTTGGTTTACAGTTGAGTAGAATTGATTATAGAAATGAATGGTTAAGATGGATGATGCACGCTTTATGAAGTACGTTGGACGGAAGCGATTTAAAATAAATTTTGCAGAATTAATTCTGAATGGTTCAAAATTAAAACCAAACAGGCACGTAGTTGGTTTGACTTATTGTTTAGTAATCCAAACCAAGTCCACGGTAGTGGACAACATAATGGGAAATGGGGGTGGAAATTAAACAAACCAGGTTTTGGCAGGTCTGAACCTGGGTCCTTTACTTGTTATAATCCTTTTTTAAGGCTTGGCCTGACCTGTGGAACAGTCTGGCTGGCCTGTAAGCCTGTTTTCATAACAAGGCCTACAAACAGGCCAACATGGCTAAGCTTATGCAAGGCAACAGACCTATAAACATATTTTTTATATGATTAATATAATATATTCTATATTTTTATTGTATTCTAATTTTTTAATGATATATATAATTATTTATACAATTAATTTAATATATTATATATTATTATATTAAACATGCCGGCTTGTCAGGCCTAACATGCTTTTTCATAAAGCCTGAAGCCTGGCCTCTTTACTAAACAAGCCTTTTAAAAAGCCTTAATCTGACATTTTCAATAAACGAGTCAGACGAAGTCAGGCCTACTTGGGTTTTTTCATAAGCCTGAAGTCTGATCTCTTTACTAAACTGGCCTTTTAAAAATCTTAATCTAACATTTTTAATAAACGAGTCAGGCCAGGTCAGACCATAAACAAGACAGGCTGCAGGCCCCCGACAGGCTAGCTGACATATTCCCACCCCTAATGAAAAAGTTGAAGCTTCAATGGGATATGTTTTATGTTTATTTTTTATTTTTAAATACAGAAATATGATATCACATTGTGTTTACTTTTTTATTTTTTAAAAAATCACATGTAGAATTGTAAAATAATATTTTTTATTTTTTAAATAAAGTTTAAAATGGAAAATAAAATAATATTTTATAATAAAAAATAAATAAAAAGTAATTTCTCAAATATTTGAAAATGATGATAAAACAAAAGTGAAGTGTAATGGGTTGGTCCAATCGAAACACCCTAGCCCATTATAGAAAAAGTTTCGTCCCCGTACACGAACGTGGCCATGAAAATTGAAATCGGGACTGTGCACTACAACTACATCCCACGCTCCCAATTAGGGGTGTTCAAGACCTTATTTGTTCCTTTGGCCCATCTCTGCTCATCCTACTCGGGCTGGGTTTGTTCCTGTCATACAAGAAAGAATATAACCAAATCGAGTCTCATCGGGTCTCATTTGCTGACCCGACATCAGGTTGAGGACGGGTTCGAGTTAACCTTCGGGTTACCCGACCGATCCTTTTATATATAAATATAATATTTATTACTTATAATTTCCTATTATGTAAAGTCCTAACCTTATTTTTTCCTTTTAAATAGGATTTTTGAGTCTAGGTTTCCTCTATTTATCTTTAAAAATACATTCTATATGTAAAGTTATATAGTGATATTTTTTTTATAAGCAAAATTAATTAAATAAGAGTACAAGGAGTACTCTAACCCATATACAAAGTGTAATTAAAACCAGCTGAACCAACAAATTACAAAATAAAAACCAGACCAAAGCTGCCAAAAAATAAACAACCAAAGAAACCTTTGCTATAGTAAGTAAACATGCTTACAATTGAAACCTTATGTTATCCAAAAGAAACGCCCAGGGAGTCAAACAGAGCCAATGTTTTGCAGCAATAATGTGCGAGAACCACAAACATCATAACACCAACAGCTCCACCAACTTGCAGATTGGGACACTTTTAAACCATATTACAATACTCACTAGACAGATAAAAAGTGCCTTGCATCAGACAAAAAAGTTGTTGCAGTAAGATTTACAGTCTTGAAAAGGTTAATCCGCAAAGCTTACTAATTCATAAGGCAGCCATCTGGATTAAGACACCATGACACAAAATCATACTTAAAAGATATGTATTTTCCTCTTAACTATCTCCAAGATCGGACCTGAACCAAGAGTACCAACTCATCAACAGATTTTTTTTTAATTAAACACAAGATCATTTCGAGCCAGCCAAAGTGACCAAGTTACTGACATCCAAATACAGTTCCAACAATCTTTTTTGATATAAGAACAATAAGACAAACCAGAAAAATGAGCAAAGTGTGCTTCACAATTATTATGAAGAGCTGTGCTCAGGCCTAGCCAATTTAAACAAGACATCCAAAGCTGATATGCAACATCACACTCAAAAAATAAGTGATTGGTAGTTTCCACATTAGCTCTGCAATGTAAACATTCCACTTGAGAACTTTGGATAGCACCCCTTTGAAACAAATTTTGTTTAGTGGCAACCCTGTCCAATAAAACCTTCCAAGCAAAAGCTGTAACTTTTGTTGGAACAACCTTTGACCACACCCTCTGAAATAAGGTACTTGATGAAAAAATTCTGTCATTTCTGATAACTTTATAAGCTGTGATATGAAGTTAATGTTTTAATAATGTCCCAGACTTTAAAAAAAGTAAAAAATATTGCATACATTAAGATGAATTTTATTGTATGCAATATATTTACTAATTGTATGAACTATTTTCTTTTGAACTTTATTATATGACTGTTTCATGATCATATTTAGCTTATATATGAGGTCAACCCGATCCTGTCCTACTCAGACTCGGTCTTACCTTGACCCTACATTATCGGATCTCTTCAGGCCCATGGACATGTTTGGGTCTATAGAATTGGCCCGGTCAAAATTTAAGGCCAGATTAGGGACGAGTAAAACTCGTCCTATAAACACCCTTACTCCTAATTTAAATGATGACGTCTATTAGGATTGAAAATGAGTGGGATCCGGTGGGCCATAGGGGTGATCCTGGGTCGGGTTCATGGTTTTTGAGAACCCGAACCGAGGTAGGAACACGGGTTGGGTCGGTTCGGGTGAAGAGAAAAACATGGGTCAAAACCGACCCGAGGAATCATGGGTCGGTTGGGTAGACTTGGTCGGGCTGGGGCCTCCTTTTTGGGCCAGAAAAACCAGAAAAAAAACTAGTTTTTTGAAGCAGTTTCTTGGGCATTTTTGGGCCGATTTTAACCCTTAAAAATAGTTTTTTATTTTTAACCTGCTCATGTTTCTTGTTGGACCATTGTATTGGACCGAAAAAATATATTTTCGTTGGACTATCTTCTCACTTTCATGGAGAATGGAGATTAAAACTAATAATGACCATTGACTAACTTTACAAAAGTACAAACAACATCCCACAAAAACCACAAAGGCACAAACACAAGTCTGAAATCTCTATAGTGTGGCATAATCACACAAAGTATCATACAGTTAAAATAAACATCACAACTAAAAATTAAAGTATCAAACAGTTAAAGTTAAACACCAAAGATACTTTAAACAAAACAGAACTAGCAACCCACAAACACAAATCTCCATATGTCATCAACTAATCATTACACATCCTACAAAATCAAATTAAAAGTAATTACTTAGTGTCAATAGATATTTAAATATATTAAATTAAATTAAATGGAGCTATTGAGTAATTAATATTACCATATCACAGGGATTAATTACCCATATCACTAAGAATCTCATTTTCCTCAACCAATGTAACACCTGACATTTCTAAGAATAGAATAGATTCATTAAAAAATGTTAAAAGTAAGTCATGGAACATATAATGAAATTGAAAAGTTAATAACAAACATTAAGTGGTAAATAAATTTGATGAAATGTGAGCATACCTGTTTCGACTTGCACCACATCAATTGATTTTTGTGGATCAATGATACTAGTCTTAGTGCTTGGCTTCAACCAATTTTGTGTACAAATCAAAGCCTCAACCGTGGTGGCATGTAAAGAACTACGATATGGGTCAAGAACACGACCTCTAGTGCTGAATGCAGACTCAGATGATACAGTAGACACTGGAATAGCTAAGATATCTCTAGCCATGTGTGAAAGAATATAATATTCATGTCCCTTGACTCTCCACCACCTTAAAATGTCAAAACCATCATGGTCAAGCTCAACTCCATCCTCAATGTATCTATCCAACTCATTTTTATTAAGTTCTCCTTTCTTCTTTCTCACCCTTATATTGTACTCATCATCCACATCAACCTTGTCAACATTAGTACTAACATTGGAGGAGGTCACATGACTCACATCAGAGGAAGCACCACTAGAATCAAGACTATCAAGTACATATGGATACATACCCTTGTATTGTGCAAACAATTTCTTCACAAGATCTTTTAATTTTTTCATTATCTCCTTACATTTCTCATTACCATAAATCATTGGGAAACTAAAATCAAAATATTCTAACTTCAACCTTGGATCAAGAAAAACAGCCACAAATAGAAGATAATTCATTTGCCCATCAACATCCCAATACTTATCAAGTTTCTTTTTCATATTTGATGCCACTCGTTGCAACCCAAAATCATCACTTTCAATAAATGAATTTAATGCAGTTTGAATCTTAACAAACTTACGAATGAAAGTGTTAGCACTTACATGCAAAGAACTAGAAAAAGAAAGGGTTGCCTCATAAAATATCTTCAAAAACTTCATATACAAGCGTGCACAAATCCAATCATCACTGTTTGGAGGGCCCCCATCATTATGAAAATTATTCACATGAAAGGGATCATCACTTTCAAGTCTATAAAATGCTTTTTCATATTTTTCAGCCACTTCCAACATTAAATAAGTGGAATCCCACCTTGTTGGAACATCAAGTACAAGCATTTGGGAACTACTAATGTTTGCATCTTGGACACATTTCTTGAAACAAGCCAATCTAGCAGGAGGTGCCCTAACATACTTACAAGCAGCCCTTATTCTAACAATGGATTCATCAATTTCTTTCAACCCATCATTTACAATTAAGTTCAAGATATGTGCACAACACCTCATATGCATATACTCACCATTCATTAAGGTAGTACCATTCCAAGCACTCATGTTCCTAATCAAATAAGCTAGAGCCAAATTGTTAGCACTAGCATTATCAACTGTAACAGTGCATACTTTAGAGATTCCATAATCTTTCAAACAATATTCTAATGCCTTGCCTATAGTGTCCCCCTTGTGGTCAACAATCAATCCAAAACTCAAAATTTTCTTATTTAATTCCCACCCCTCATCAATGTAGTGAGCAGTCACACACATGTAATTCATATTCTGAATTGAAGTCCAAGTATCAGTAGTCATTGAAACCATTTGATTGTTGAGACTCAAGAAAGATCTTAATTTAACTTTTTCCTCCCTAAATAACTGCATGCAATCTCTAGCAATGGTTAAACGACCAGGAATTTTAAAACGAGGCTGAGAAACACTCATAAAGCGTTTAAAACCCACATTCTCAACAAACTTAAAAGGAAGCCCATCCGTCACAATCATCCTAGCAAGCTCATCTCTACACAAATCCTGTTTGAACTCAGCAAGCTTAAGAGAAACAGTTTTATCATCCCCATCTTTCTTATCAAGTACAATGGTTTTCTGTTTCTTATCATGCTCCCTATGGGGGTTCTTAGGACAAACCTTGAGATGCTTAAGCAAATTAGTAGTTCCATGATTAACACTATTGCATGCATACTCCTTCCCACAATAATTACAGACAACCTTATCACTCTCTCTTTTAAAATGTTCCTAAGCAGTAGAAGTAAGTATAGTAGATTTTCTTTTCATACCTGTCTCTGTCACTTGTGTAGATGGAACGTTTTGTGTTGGAGCTTCAACAGATTGTGGGGGAGCTTCAGTTGTTTGTTTCACATCATCAGTGGTGATTGGATTTTGTGTTTGTGGAGTAGAAGTACTCCTAGTGATTGGAGTGGGAGTGCTCGCCACTTCAGTCTCATTTGTCCCAGTCCCAACAGTTCCCATTTGTTGTTGCATGAACAAGAGAGAATAAACACCTGAAATTCAGCCAAAGAAATCACATATAACAAGGAGCAAGCAAAGCTTATTCAGAAATGCATTTGGTGTCAATCTAGAATTAGGCTAGAAAATAGAAATCACAGACATTAATTTTATATTATATGGAATAAATATAAAATAATAATTGGGTTTGGCCCAGTTCTAGAAAGTGCCATTGACCAGACCTCTGATTGCCAAGTAATAAAAAGGATGGCTGTATTTATCAGCAAATATTCGCAGAGGGTCCATAATTGGTGCAAAATTAAATGCAACAGACAAAAAGAAACTAACTTTACATAATTACATCTAATTTAACAGTTAAACATGTACATGATTTACATTTGCCAGCTCAATGTTACGCACAGAAAGCAACATAGTATGTGATTGTCATGCTTATCATGAACAATATGCATGCTCCTGGTTTCCCTAACAGCAAAAATTGCCCCATTTTGTAACAACAAACTTAATCCCCAACTTTGACCAAGGTTCCATGTTTCTATTTATTTCCCACTCCCACATTTCTGGAGCAATTAAAAAAAAGCTTACTTAGCTTTTCTAGTTTTTCTCCAATAGAAAAAAAAAACAAAAGCAGTTAAAAACATTTTACTAACTTGGCTCGACCATAAAAATTAAGAAACAAGGTGAGAAATCTAAGCAAACAGTTGGTGAATAGCTCATCAAATCAATAACATCACAGTATATTGAAATCCATATATCCACAGACCATAGTTCATCAAACATCAATAGCTCAGCTAAGGGAGAGGGAGATTGTCGAAGACAACTTACCCCAAAACTCCAAAACCGGCGCGACTGAGGGAGACCGAGAACAGCTGAACAGGATTTGGGTCTTTGACGGCGTCACAGCGTCGCTGAATGTTACCGGCGCGGCGAGGGGAACGAGATCAATGAAGAAGGAGGGTGGGATTTTGGGTCTTTGACGGAAGGGAAGGGAACAGAGGTGGGAATGGAGATCAACGGAACCGGAAGGCTGAAGACGGAAGTAAACGGAGGTTGGATTTTAGTTCCTTGACGGCTTCACGGCGACGGCGCGGCGGGAGGGATGAGCTCGATGAAGAAGGAGGGTGGTGAGGGGGCTGCTAGGGCACGACTCGAGGAGAAGGAAAATAGGAATTAGGGGAAATGTGTGTGTAAACTAAAATCCTGGGTCATGTATCTCTCTCTCGCATTTTGGGCCTGGGCCAGAAAGGAAGAAGATTTTTTTCTGCATGTGACCTCGAGTTGAGTCAGGTTATGTGGGTAAGCAAACCCCAAACCCGTCACCCGACCTACCCAGCTCCGGTTCCTGTTCACTCGGGTTGGGTCTACCTGAGAACCCGGTGGACCCGGGTTGGACGGGTCGGGTTGGGTAGAACCCAACGGGTTAGTCGGGTTACTCATACCCATGAACACCCCTAGTGGACCATACCTACTTAGGCGGGTGAGATAAGAACCCCAGCCCACCAACCCTGGCGGGTCGGATTGGCGCTGATTTTTTTTTTAAAAAACGTATTAAAAAGGAAAAATAAAAAACAGAAAAGCGTATACAATAACGAGAAAATGAAATTATTTTAGGGTTGCATTCTCACCTCTGTCTGGACACTACAGAACCTTTGAGCCTCTGCACTGCCTCCTGCACACCACACTCTCGTCTCGTCTTCCGCTATCCGGACCACCGTTTCGTTCCTCCATATCCGGCGGCTTTGGCGCTCTGCTGGTCTGCATTCCGTCGGAAACGTTGTCGGTCGTCGTCCCCTGTCACCCAGCACCAGCCACCAGCAGCCATCTCCGGCCGCTCTGCTGCTCCGTCCTTGCCCTGACTCGTTGTCGCCCAGCACCAGCAGCCATCTCCTTCCTCGGCAACGTTGTGAGTCTCCATATCATGTTTCGATTTTTAATCACCGTCATCATTTCATGTTTCGATTGAGTATCCGAATCATCCACTCCATTGTGCTTTGCTTTCATTTTTTTGATTTGAAGATATGCTTGGCACTTTCATCCTCTAATTTTCACAAATTAAAACAAAGCGAGCACAATCCTTTTTCTGCAGGTTTGGTGCAATCAATGATGGGCGTGAATTTACTTCTTCATGTCTAACTATAATTAGAATTTTGCTTTGACTGCTTCAACGATACAAGCTTGCATCAACCTTTGTAACCTGTAACCCATGTCTTACAGTTGAATTAGAAATGTTGGGGTGTTTGGAAGATAATGGAAAGGGGCTTTCTGATTTTAGTTGAATTTGGTCATTGCACTACTGTAAAATTCTCACTTCAAAGAAGCATATAAATGCCTTTATCGGCCACATGAGGTTTCAGAATCAGCTTGTGTTTCCAATTAGAAGCAGCACTTCAAAAATAGCCATTTGAATAATGGAATTCTGCTACAAGCATATAATGGAATTTTCCTTTTTCTTTGGAATAATTTCTGCTATTAGAATAATTTTAAAAACATCTAATTGTCACTTGAATAATTGAATCTTTTTTTTTTTGGTGGGCCAGCTCGCAAAGTTCAGCTTCCTCTTCAGCACTGCAACACTCTCTCACTCTCTCGCCGACGCCAAGTTCAGTTCCAACATTTGTGAGCGCAATGAGAAGACCGAAATCAAAGGACTTTAAGAAGCAACACCGTGCCTCAGAAGAGGAGGAGATAAAGCTCTTGGATTCATGGATCCAAAGCCAGAAACCAGACTCTGGTTCAAACCCAATGTCTCTTCCTCCTCTCCCCAAAAACTCCCCCGTTGGGCGCCTTGACGATAACAGCTTCGCCCACTTGCCCCTCTCCAACAGAACCAAAGATGGCTTGCGAGAAGCCAAGTTCGTTTCTATGACCGACATACAGAGGGCTTCTCTTCCCCACGCGCTTTGTGGTCGTGACATTCTCGGCGCCGCCAAAACTGGCTCCGGCAAAACCCTCGCTTTCATTATCCCTGTGAGTGCTTCACTTGATTTTAGGGTTAGGATTCCCTTACTTTTGAATGATAATACGTTGCATCTTGCTTTGTATGGTGAAATTAACCTACTTATAAGTTATACTTGATTATTTTCGTTTTTATTTTTTTAAATTTTGTTTGGTCTTGGGGGTTTGTTTATGAATGGTAGGTGTTGGAGAAGTTATATAGAGAGAGATGGGGACCTGAAGATGGGGTTGGCAGCATCATTATATCACCTACAAGAGAATTAGCTGGTCAGATATTTGATGTGTTGAAGTGTGTTGGGAAGTACCATGGTTTTAGTGCTGGCCTCCTCATTGGTGGTCGCAAGGATGTTGACATGGAGAAAGAACGTGTCAGTGAACTCAACATATTGATCTGCACACCCGGTCGCCTTCTACAACACATGGATGAAACTCCCAATTTTGATTGTTCACAGATGCAGGTCAATATCATCATTTTTTGTTTGTTCTCTTCTCTATGTGTAGATTATCCTCAATCTGGTCCTGAAATGAGAATTACAATTAAGTCATTTTATTATACTTTGGTTTGCCAAGCTGACTGTCTTAATAACCTTAAAAAATTTTTGCAGCCTTTTAGAAGCTATCCAGGTGATTTAGTAACAGACTAACAGTTGAAGCAGAGTCTCTCTGCTGTTGAATTTTCATATGGTTTAGCACTTTAGCTCTTTTAAAGTATAATATATTAAGGCTCAGTTTGGATTAATCTCTAACTTTTAGGAGTTTTTCAACATAGATAAGTACTTGAATCTGAACATATATGCAAGTCCTTATAATTTTTGAGTTGTTAATAAAGATGTTACATAAGAGAGCTTCTAAAAAAGTCGAGGTGTATGAACTAATTTTAATTTATGAAAGAAGTTAAATTCATTTAACCTTCTTGATTTATTTTTTCTTCTCCTATAAGTTGCTTATTGAGAAGTTTATGCAAACTGACTATAATTTATCTTCCAAAACAAGTTGGATTTTTTTTTTAAATTTCTTTTTGTTTTTAGACAGACTTGATCGCAAATATTTATCATTAGTTATTAGTTATTTTGTGAATTTAGCTGATGACTGAGTAGACTTCCTTGGATACAGGTTTTGGTACTAGATGAGGCTGATCGTATTCTTGATAGTGGATTCAAGAAGGAACTAAATGCAATCATCTCACAACTACCAAAGCGCAGACAAACCTTGCTTTTCTCAGCAACTCAAACAAAGTCGATCCAAGATCTTGCAAGACTAAGTTTGAAGGACCCAGAGTATCTGAGCGTGCACGAAGAGTCTGTGACTGCCACTCCTACTCTCTTGAAGCAAATTGTGATGATTGTTCCCCTGGATCAAAAGCTAGATATGCTGTGGAGTTTCATAAAGACACATCTACAGTCAAAAATACTTGTTTTTCTTTCAAGCTGTAAACAGGTAACTCCACTACTCTGTCCTTTATCAATAAATTATTTTACTTGAAGGGAATATGTTGTAGGATTGCATTACATTTTTACTGACATGCCGCCTGAAATGTTACTCACGATGATGATTAGGCAATGCATGTCTAGCCATAATTTTCAAGAATTTTTGTGCTGTTAAAGGAAGTGGAATTTGATTTGATGATTGAAACTTGAGAGTTGTTTCATCAGTTTTGTATTCAATGCCCTAGTAAATATTTGCTTTGTTGTATCTGTAACTTAAGGATTTAGTCTGCATGCATAGAACTTCTGTAATGGTTTTCAGTTGTGCTGAATATGGTTATTGCAATTAGCAGGCTTTTAAAGGATTACTAGCATGAATTGTCAATAATACTTATATGTCAAGAGGAGAAAATTCTTTCCATTGAAAAGTTTTTATGTCGATTTTATCTTGTGTGCTTTTGGTGCAAGTGTCCACCCTTGAGCTTGACTATTTTCCATACCATTCACTTCACTGCTTAATAGGTAAAATTTGTCTTTGAAGCATTTAAGAAACTGCACCCTGGCGTACCGCTGAAGTGCCTTCACGGGAGGATGAAACAGGAAAGAAGAATGGCAATATATTCTGAGTTTTGTGAAAAGCGTTCAGTTCTCTTCTCCACTGATGTGGCTGCAAGAGGACTTGATTTTAATAAAGCAGTTGACTGGGTTGTTCAGGTGAGTCTCTTGCTCCTCGTTTCCTGTCTTGGGGCTGTGAGTTGGGGGTATGGGGTTATTGGGAGGAAAAAGTTTGTTGTTATGGTCAGAGTCTCACTTTTCTCTTACATCTGCAGGTTGATTGTCCTGAAAATGTAGCATCTTACATACATAGAGTTGGCCGTACTGCTCGTTATAAGTCTGGTGGAAAGTCAGTTTTATTTCTACTGCCTTCAGAAATTCAAATGCTTGAAAGGTTAAAAGCAGCAAAGGTTCCAGTGCATTTTAACAAGGTTTGTTCCACACATCAATAGTATGCTTGTAATTCTATTTTGAATTTGAACATTGAGGTGCCAGTTTTAAAGATGTCATGTTCTTATATGTTTCACTCTCAAACTTATGTTTTGTCTGACATATTTGCTTACCATGCTTTCATAATTGCTGATTGTGCAGCCAAGGAAAGAACTACTGCAACCAGTTTCTGGTTTGTTGGCATCTTTACTGGCCAAGTACCCAGACCTGCAGCATCGGGCTCAAAGGGCATTTGTCACATATTTGAGATCCATCCATATCCAAAAGGATAAAGAGATCTTTGATGTAATGAAACTGCCTATTGATGAATATTCAGCATCATTAGGTTTGCCAATGACCCCCAAAATCCGTTTTCTAAACCAGAAAATTAAATCTAAAGCTGTGTCAACAAAATCAGTTTTAGTTGAACCAGAGGATGCAGACAAGGAAAATATCTTGGAGGTTTCAGGAAAGAAGATAGACGATGTTGTTTTCAAAGATGAGGAAGCTGAAAATGATCTTCTTCAGGCAGCCGATACCTTAAATGAAGGCGAATTGAAGTCATCTGAAATTGGAGAAATAATGTATGTTCCCATGTACATGTTTTCAGTAGTACATGTAAAGTTTATGCACTGTTTGGTTCAAAGGATGGGAGGGGAGGGTTTTTAATGAAGGGGAAGGAAGGGGAGGGGAAGGGAGTGAAGGGAAAATGACCCCTTACATGTTTGGTTCACAAGGGGAGGGGAGGGAAGATAAAGTTAATTTACTTATATACCTCTTTACTTTTATAACACATAGTTTTATTAATGAGTGTAGGGGTATTTAAACCATTTAATTATTTAATTTAAACCCTTCTCCCCTCCCCTTCAAACCCCCCCATTATTGGAGGGGAGCAAAAATAGCCTTAGTAGGGATTTTGGCCCCCTTCCTCCCTCCTAAAAACTGAACCAAACATAAAAACTCATTAAAAATCTCTCCCTTCCCCTTCCCTCCCCTCCAAATCCCTCCAACCAAACATAGGCTTAGACTACTTGCTGACAAAGCTGCTTCAATTGCTTTATAATAAAAAATGGGGCAGAGTCTTCTGGTTTCAAATTGCTGAGACAAATGGACCTTTCATATAAAATCTTATGATGGCTTGTGAAAACTTAAAATCATAGTTGGGTATATCATATTTACTGGTGGGAGTCATTTGGTGCCAAGCCTTGAGTTTCGTTCTCTTTTTCTTACTGATTTAGTTCATTCCTATGCAGACCAGCAACTCGTGTATTGAAGAAAAAGAAGCTTAAGATTAATGTACATAGACCACTGGGGACTAGGGTTGTATTTGACGATGAAGGCAACACACTTCCTCCACTAGCTAGGATTGCTGACACACAAAGTGGCAAGGAAACATTGCTACTTGACCCAGGTACGTGCAATTGAAGCTTGAATGATAGTAACAATTTTGCATGGTAAAGTAAAACTGTCAATTGCATTAGCTAGTATCATGACGCACATGTATGTCAATTTTTCTTTCTTTTTTTTTTTCAAATTGATTGGAAACTGTAACATGTTACTTTTATGTTATAGTCTTTTGTTTGGGAAGTTAAATTATACAGGGAAATATGATGTGACCAATGGGGCCTAGATTGTCGAGATATGAAGATAACCTTCTCTCTTGTAAACTCGCATTTTGTCATCATTTATTTCCTTATTTTTATAATATTATTAAAATAGTAAAAATTGTTTTAAAACTGCCTAACTGCTCACATTTTAATCATTGGATTTATTTTTTTATTTAGAATAAATGAACAATAAATAAATTACCTTCTCACTATCCTACATTTCAAGATTAATATTTAATAGAATAGAGACCAAACAACTGCCAAATTATTATTTTGTTATCATAATATACATGGATGCACCTCACCGAAGCTTTTAAGGGGAAACAATAAGAGACATTTGCCTTTCTATTAATAGCACCATTAGACAGCCACTATTTTACTACTGGGAGTGTGAGACATGACCTCCCTGATTTTCTCTGACATTTTATGTGTGATCATTGTTTATTTCAAGAACCTAATTGTGGCCAGACCCCATCTGATCATTATGCTGTGTGACTCTGTTAACTTGCACGTATATTCTTAAACCTGGACTGTATTGTTTATTTTGCCATCTCAATATCTTATCTTTATGCAGACCAAAAAGCTGAATACTATAAAAGGATGCGAGAGGATTTGAAAAAGGCAGACAAGGAAGACAAACTTCTAGAACGTCAGCGGCGTAGAGAAAAAAGAATCAAGCAGAAGATGAAGTGGAAGTCAGGGAATGTGGAAGAAGAGGACGACCAAGTTGATATTTCTGGGTCAGAGGATGAAACTGTAGATAGACGACATAAAAAGAGTAAAGTATACTTCAATAGCGACAGTGATGAGGGTGAAAGAAATGAAGTCACAGGGAATGCAGGTATTAGTGCTGGCAACATTACTTTGGAGGAGCAAGAAGCGCTGGCTTTGAAATTGTTAAATTCCATGCACTCATAGGATATACATACTTCAGCTATATGACGTTTCATGACAGCATAAACGTGTGAAAAATAGAGCAATTTTCTGAACAATCAATTTTGCGGCCATTTTGATGTCAAGTTTGATCTGCCAAATTCCTATTTCAAGTAGCATGGGGTATGACAATCACTTCTTGCTTTTATTTATTTTAACAAACACGATAATCTCTATGGAAAACAACACATCATGATTTCGTCTTTCTTTTCTGTGCACTGAAGACTACCAATTCCTACTACATGAGGATCTCTATGGAATAAACCATGTGCTGATATCATGCTTTGTACCAAACACGACGAAAGTATCTTTGAGAGAGATTTATAATAATTCTTGCCCGACCTGTTTAATGTGTCATGGCATGACTTTGACATGGTGTTTTGGTAGTTGAGGATTTGCACTTCACAGTATCATCATTGAACAATGAAAGTATAGAATTCATTGAACAATGGAAGTATAGAATTCGTACATGAAGGATTTCTTGTGAGTACGGTAATCTCTCTTTTTTCATATCAAAAGATCACTAATTCATTGAAAACATGGCCACTTATACTTGCAAAGCTTATATGATGCTAAAATAAGAGTATTACAATAATGCATTATATATCAATACAACAAATCAAACATGCATACTAACAAAGTAATTAATTTAGCAATCCTAATAATAATAGAAAAGAACCTTCTAAAACAGAAATCCTGAAAAAAAAAAAGGCCTTGTACTTTTCTTCTTCCTTTTTCCATTCCTTCCGGATCGACACATATTCAACATTCACTCAAGGCAAAACCACAACATCAACAACAGTCAATCTGAGTAAATCATTGCTGTAAAATGGAGCTCTCATGGTGGAAGTGCATAGAGGCAGTAGTTCTGCGTAAAACAGTGCTGCAAAATGTCAAGAGACTTTAATGAAATCTTGCAAGGAGGAGGGGTTAAAGATTATGGAGGCATTTGTCAGAAAAGAGATAGTAGACAGTGATGGGGAGAAGGAAGAAGAAGTAGGAAAAAAACATAAAATAAAAACTCTCATTATAGAGAGAGATTAACCCACCTAGAGTGGGTAGAAAATCCTCACATGGAGGGAGGAAACCCCAATGGGGCAGAGGCTTTCCTAGCAGGCGGATCTAGGTTTTCATTGAGAGAAATGGTGGTCGAATCCTTCGGGAGGAAGCCCCATCGTGCGGTAATCAGTTTCTAGCAAGGCTTCTATCTCGGTGCTTTTAGGCCTGCAGTTGCAATTTAACCTTGGCCTTTAGTGAAAGGGCTTGTATTTCATATAACTACCTCCTATGATCTTTGATCTTCTCATTGCCCTTCAATTTTATCTACTTTTATTATCCAATGAGTCTATGGTCCTTGGTGTTACTTAATTCATGGCTCTCTTCTTCTGTATGAAACAATTAAATATCAAGTTTTAGGGTAAAACTAGTTTTTTCGTCTTTGTAATTTTGGTCATCTTTAATGTTTGTCCCTGACTTTTAAGACCTTTATTTCTTATCATTATATTTTAAAAATATCTTAACCATAGTTCTTGACGTTGATTAGCTCTGATAAGTTGTTGAATTCAATTGCTTAATAAATGGACTAAGCATCCACATGGATTAAATGAGATCAAACACTATATGGAAGTCTATTAAACAGGTCGACAATTGAACAAAGCTAATTAAGGTTGGGGAGTACGATTAAGGTGTTTTGAAAGTATAGGGATATAGAATGAATGTTTTAAAAGTTAGAAATGAAAATCAAATTGACCAACACTATAAGGATGAAAACATATTTTACCCCAAGTTTTGCTATATTGAGCTACTTCCTCATCACTTGAATGATTAATGTATGATTTAGGCACATTGTGTCATTGAGAGTTTTCTCATTCCTTTTCTTCCCTTTCCTCCACGTCCGTTGCCATCTTCCTCTCTCTCTCTCTCCACATCCATTTTCTCCTTTTCAATGTCTTTGTCATATCCACTACACATTCCCTTTTTCTTTCCCAGGCTACCTTCATCATCCTCCTTCTTGTTCTGTATTAGTGCAATTGAGATTGCCCACTTGAGATGTTCATTGGCGTGTCTGCACAGTTGCAATTGCAGCAAAGCTAGCTAGCCAAGAAAAAGAAGTAAATGAAAGTAAAAATAGAGGGAAAAAAATCAATATTCGCTTAAAGTGAGCAGTTTGGTTTCGACGATAAGATTGATTGCACTATAGAGGAGTTTTCTTACTTAGTTTTTTGATTTGGTTGTTTTATTGTATGTATCATGAGCGATGAGTGATCATGCTTAGCTGTTCATTCGTTGAAGTATTATAGAATCACTCTTTTGGTTTTGTATCCCTATATGATGTAAGTGTCGTTAGGTTACCTTTAGGAATTTAATTTAATCACATTTGACAAGAAAAAAAAGAAAGAAAGGCAATGAGAAGATCGAAGATCCTAGGACATAGTGTTATAAAACACACGCCTTCTAGTGAAAGGCCAAGTTAAATTGTAGCCTGAAAGCTCCGAGATAGAAGACACGTTAGAAACAGATTATTGCACTCACAAAAAGTAATTTGTGTTCAAATTCTATATTTTTGTTGTTCAATGATGAAAATGAAAAAATAGGCAAATCCCCACTACCAAAACACCATGAGTACGTTTGATTTAGTGTTGGAATATGATAAATTTATATTTCCAATGCTATAAATAATTGCGTGAAGAGATTTAAACTTAAGTTTATTTACTTTTCAACATCAAATCAAAACATGCACCATGTTATAGTCATGACACTTTGAAAATGTCAGGCAAGAATTATGACAAAAATGTAAATATTTATAATTACAATGGTACAAATTAAATAATTGTATTTAAAAATTTAAATTTAAATTTAGTTAGTTTTCGACATGAAACAAAATATACACTTACATATTTAATACTAAAAGCTCAAAGTTACATTTAAATTGTTTAAAATGACATTATCATAAGTCGCGTTTCATATGTATACTATACTACACAAAATACATGCAATCTTTAACCTGAAATTTTTTAATAATGTAACACTTAATATTATAAATATTATATTTTTAATAAAAATGATTAAAAAATAAAATAAAAAATATTAATAATGTAAAATTTAATATTATAAATATAATAAATATTATAACTTCTAATAAAATTACTTTATTTATGTATTTTTTAACTATTCTCATGGGTCAGTAACACCCTATATTATTATACACCTATTTAGCATTATTTTTATCTCTTTTTCTTATTATATTATATCACTTATTATATTTTTTTTACTTTTTTTTAATGTACACACTCATGATGACCACCTAACATTATCCAATATAAATTTAATGATTATAATTTTTAAGACTTAAATATGTTTTTAATTCTTATAAATATGGGTCATTTTATTTTTAGTCATTGTAATTTTTTTTAGTTTTTTATCCCTACAAAATTTTTCGTTAACTTTTTTTGTCCCTGCTGTTAACTTTAGGCTAATGTGGCTAATAGAGTGTCACATCAGCTTGTCACATGTGTTGTTTTTGTCTAACTTAAATTTGTATTTAGTCCCTATAAATATGGTCCTCTTGTTTTTAGTCGCTATATTTTTTTCCATCTCTATTTTTTTTTTTATATTTTTCACTTCTATCTCATCCTCATCCAACATCATTGTCCTTTTGCTTATAGTGCATTGTTACATTTAAAATTCTTGAACTCCTCTAGGGTTCAATAAAATAAATTCTTTATGTATTCAATTATTTAAAATTTCAGTGCACTTGGATTCACTCTATAAAGGGAAATCTATAATGACATTTTTTAACAAAATTTTCATTTGATTTATGTCTATTAACCTAGAACTTTATGAGAATTGTTTAACTAACAAAAAGGCTTGTAAATGTAAATCAAATGAAAATTTTGTTAGTCAATAAACAGAAAAAAAATTACAGAGAAAAAAAATGTCGTCACAGATTTTTCCCCTATATACAGTGAATCCAAGTGTTATGAAATTTCAAATAATTAAATACATAAATAAATAATTTTTTTAAACCCACAAAAAGTTTCAAAATTTCAAGTTTAACAATACATACTTTAATGTAGGGATCAAAATGACCGGGGTCCTCATATTTCAAGGACATTTTTTAATCAAATTTTGTCTTCCAAGGATAAAAACAATTGACCTCCTATTTTTTAGACATGCAAATGACATTTTATTCGGTATAATTGATAAAATAATTAATGTTAGAGTAAATCTCCAATTAGGTCCTTGAAAGATACACGTGTCACCAGTTAGGTCCCTCAAAGATGTTCGGCACCATTTAGTTCCCTCAAAGATTAAAATGATCACCATGTTAGTCCTCCCGTTTCATAGTTAGAAATGTCGTTAATAGAAGCTAACGTGGAAACGTTTTGTGTGACTTGGCCCGTTAAGTGCCAAATAAGCATCCAATTCAGCAACCCTACATGGCAAATGACTTAATATTAGGTCCCAAATCTAGGGTGAGTCTTTTACCACAATTTAAATCCTAAATATCAAACCCTAGAGTTGCAGTCCACCAATTTGCAGCAATTAAGCATCGTGAAGAGAAACTGCAAGTCGCAATTCACTAGTATTTAATCTGCAAGAAGACAATTTCTATGAATTCATGCGGTTCCAATTTGTGTTCTTCATCTTCATCCAAAAATAAAAAAAGAGGATGATTATGTTATGGATGTGCTATTGTGGAAAGAAAACCAAATTTTTTACTTCTCACACTGAAGAAAACCCTAACAAAAGTTTTCTAAGATGCCCCTGATAAATCCACTTTAGTAGTAGATTTATAGACTAATTTTAGGTAGTTTTTAGTTGTTTAGGTTGATAGTTTTATAAATTTGTAGTTAAAATTGTACATAATTGAGTTCTTTTGTATTTTAGGTGATTTTAGTAAATAATAATATTTTTTTCTCTAATTTTTCATTGTTTTGTTGTTTTTAGGAATCTTTTGGAAAATAAGAAAGAATGAAGTTAAAGAGAAGCAATTTTGAAGTTTGTGGAAGTGTCAAACAATGAATTTTGAGGCAAATGAGGTGCAAATTGATAGATTTACATTATGCCAGACTTGTGTGGGAACAAGATATTTTCGTGTGAGGACATGACACTTCCAGAAGCTACAAAAATTAGAAATTGCTGTCTGCCATGTTCGTGTGGGAACATGGCAGGATCTGTGTGGGGACACGATTTGACAGAATCACTATAAATAATTGCTGTTAGATTTTTTAGCGAAAACAATTTTTAGATTTCGAGTTTCTCTATTTTTTCTCTCATTTTTTCTCATCTTTCTCTCAAGATTCAACTCAAAGGTGGAGCCTAGGATTATTCTCCATGGATTTCGTCCTTGAGTTTGCATCTTCCTCTTCCTTTCTCTTCTATTTTATAATGGATTGCTAAATTTCTTAGGTTAGGTGTTGATGAAACTTGATCTGAATTTTGTGTAAGTGTTTTGCTCATTCAATTCAATTTTCATTTTCAATTCAATTGCTTCCTTCTACTTTTAAAGCTTCAATTGAATTGGCCACTCAATTGCATGAATCAAAAGCTTCTCTCACAATTGGAAAATTGGGGAAAAGCTTGGATCTGAAGCAAGCAACATAAAAGATTGATTGCCTAGGAATATGAATAGTTTTTTATGTGATCTTTAGCAATTCTTGAAGTTAATGCATGTCACTATTAGGTTCACCTAAGGAATTAGGGTTCTTAGTGATGACATAGGGTCAATTTACCAAGGAATTGGATTTTGGCTAAATCAGTTAATTGGATCATTGAAATCATCTTTACTAATTGAATTGAATGATGTGAACACTTACATAAAAAGAGGATTAAGTGAAATCAACCCTAACCAATCTTGTTAAATTCGTATTCCAATTTTACTGCATTTTGTCAGACTGTTCAAAAACATAATTCAAGTTTCTGGTTTAGTTTTCTGAATTAGTTTTCTGGATTAGGTTGTAGGTCATTAATTACAATTGATTTCTCCATGTTCAACTATTTAAATTCTCTGTTAATTGGTACTTGATCCATCAATCTCCGTGGATACGATACTCAAACTCATTGTTGAATACTTGCAACGATTTGGTACGCTTGCCAAATTTCTTCCTCACAGATGAGGAAGAATTAGCCCCCCTCACCCTAGATTGTGGGAGAAGACCCACACAAGATTAGGGACCTAACAGATAACCTAATTTTAAGCCATTTTTCATGTAGAATTGTTGAATTGGATGCTTATTTGGCACTTAATAGGCCAAGACACACAAAAACGTTCCACATCAGTTTCTGTTAACGCGTTTCTAACTGTGACTAACTGAGGGACTAACATGGTGACCATTTTAACCTTTAAGGGGCCTAATTAGTGACAAACATCTTTGAGGGGCCTAACTGGAGACACATGTATTTTTCAGGTACAACTCTTTTTGGTGCTCATTTTTCCCACTTGCAAAACTTGAACTGAAGAATCAAGCTTCTTACGACTTGGATTAAGAGACTTGGGTTGGTAAAAAACATAGTATATTAATATATGTTGTAGTTCATAAAGAGATTGGAAATAAACTTTAGACAAACTAACCAATAATTTCTTAAACTCAAGAAGTACCAAACATAATTATAAGAAAAAGCATAATAGTATATCACTCGTGTTAGAGGAGTCAATTAATGGTTCATATGGATTTGAAACCTATCACTTTTACATTATTATCACATGATTTTTTAAACATATAAACATGATACCCAACATGTGAAATGGTAAAATTGGGGCATGGATTCAGTGATTTTCTAGCGGAAAATTAAGTCACTGACTTTCAGTAAATTTGTGGATCTAGACCATTGAAAGATTTTATCATTGAATTTGTGACAGAAAAATTATTTCAAACACATGATAAAATCTTAATCATTGAATTCGAAATCAATGGTCCACATCCATCCAAAGTCATAGTAACTTTCCTATCGTACAATCACCAAATTCAAATCTGGAAAGATGATACATGATATGTAGAGTGGTTGAGTAAACATAGTAACCAGCTAGCTCCAAACCATGATTGTTTTTATGTTTGAAACTCCTTTCGTGAATTAGATCCATCCAATATTTAAAGCTTTCATGCCTTGTAACGTGTTTGATTACTATCAAAACCACGTTATAAATGTGCATTAAGATCAACGTTAGGATCCACATTTATAGTGTGATTTTGATAGAAACTAAAAGGTTAATTAGATGAGTCGGTTATTTGGGACTTACTATCGAGACTGACATGTAACTTATGTTAGCCAGCCTATGGGGTTAACAGATCTCACTAACAGTAGAGACCACAATTTGGAGGTTTAAAAAGTTTAGGGACAAAAAACACACGATTTAAAGTACAAGGACGAAGACTGAAGTTGACCAAAACTATAGGGATATTTACATATATATTATAGTTCTTAAATTTCTTATTTTTTAGGATTTTCAATATCTATATTTACATATTATTTGTATTAATATATATTAGATACATATGACTTATTTAAAAACATGTATTTAAGTTATTAAAAATAAAGGATAAAATTAAAAAATATAGAAGGTGCGATCCCCGTGGATTTCCTGAATCTGATGGGGACCTCTGGGAATGAGGTTGAGTTTCATAATTTCATACTCATTCTCTTTAAATCTGAACTGAACCCGCCATGACTTTGATGGGGGTAGGGAGAACAAAACTCGCCCCAATCCGCCCCATTGTTATGCCTATTCCTGGCATTTCGAATTCGACTATTTATCATTTTTTTCTTATCTTAGTATTTTTTTTTACAATTTCCATTGTTAAACGGATAATTATTGTCTTGCATCTAAAAAATAGTAAAAATAAAAAAAATTAAAAATAAAACAGTGATTTAACCGGAAATAAAAGGATAAATTAGTTTATTTTTAACTTAGTTTAAAAAGAGATATCAAATTCATACAACAACTCATATAATACACTTTTATCTACATCTCTTTTCATTACATCATTCATCACATCTCATATTTTTTTCTCTCTCTATGTTGTACAATTAACATTACTCATTCAAAAATTTCATAAATAAATATTTTATAATTTTTTACCTTTTTATATTATTATATTATGTTAAGTAGTTCAGTCACTTAACAATTTTTAAAATTTATTTAAATCGACTTTGCAACTTACTTCACATTTATTTATTTATTTATTTTTATATATATATATATCTATATGAGGAGGGTTATAATTACACCGGTGTAAGTTACACCAAGTGTTACACCGCTGAATAATTTTTTAACGGATCATTGTATTAAATAATCCACCGTTGGATTGAAAGTTACTATCATATAGATCATACATATAAAATTTTACATTAATCCGAAATTATTTGATAAGCCATTGAGATGTCTCAAGATTAACGTTATATATACATTTGAAATATATGAAAAATCCAACCATTTGATTATCAAGTTATTAGTGTCAAAATTTTACGAAATTTGGCACATATAATCACGATGATGAATAAACATAATTCAACGGTTGAATTACTAAAAAACATATTCGATTTGTAGTTATTAGCGGTGTAATATTTGGTGTAACTTACACCGGTGTAATTATAACCCTCCTCATCTATATGAGGAGGGTTATAATTACACCGGTGTAAGTTACACCAAGTGTTACACCGCTGAATAATTTTTTAACGGATCATTGTATTAAATAATCCACCGTTGGATTGAAAGTTACTATCATATAGATCATACATATAAAATTTTACATTAATCCGAAATTATTTGATAAGCCATTGAGATGTCTCAAGATTAACGTTATATATACATTTGAAATATATGAAAAATCCAACCATTTGATTATCAAGTTATTAGTGTCAAAATTTTACGAAATTTGGCACATATAATCACGATGATGAATAAACATAATTCAACGGTTGGATTACTAAAAAACATATTCGATTTGTAGTTATTAGCGGTGTAATATTTGGTGTAACTTACACCGGTGTAATTATAACCCTCCTCATCTATATGAGGAGGGTTATAATTACACCGGTGTAAGTTACACCAAGTGTTACACCGCTGAATAATTTTTTAACGGATCATTGTATTAAATAATCCACCGTTGGATTGAAAGTTACTATCATATAGATCATACATATAAAATTTTACATTAATCCGAAATTATTTGATAAGCCATTGAGATGTCTCAAGATTAACGTTATATATACATTTGAAATATATGAAAAATCCAACCATTTGATTATCAAGTTATTAGTGTCAAAATTTTACGAAATTTGGCACATATAATCACGATGATGAATAAACATAATTCAACGGTTGGATTACTAAAAAACATATTCGATTTGTAGTTATTAGCGGTGTAATATTTGGTGTAACTTACACCGGTGTAATTATAACCCTCCTCATCTATATGAGGAGGGTTATAATTACACCGGTGTAAGTTACACCAAGTGTTACACCGCTGAATAATTTTTTAACGGATCATTGTATTAAATAATCCACCGTTGGATTGAAAGTTACTATCATATAGATCATACATATAAAATTTTACATTAATCCGAAATTATTTGATAAGCCATTGAGATGTCTCAAGATTAACGTTATATATACATTTGAAATATATGAAAAATCCAACCATTTGATTATCAAGTTATTAGTGTCAAAATTTTACGAAATTTGGCACATATAATCACGATGATGAATAAACATAATTCAACGGTTGGATTACTAAAAAACATATTCGATTTGTAGTTATTAGCGGTGTAATATTTGGTGTAACTTACACCGGTGTAATTATAACCCTCCTCTATATGTATATGTATGTGTATATATATATACATATAGAGTCAGGATCCGTTGACACCAGGTGTCAAACTTGTAGAGTTACACCTCTTAATAACTTTTTGTAGAATGTGCATTTGATCAATCCAACCGTTGAATCATATTATATTACCTTCATGATCATGTATATCAAATTTCAGGTAATTTGGACATTCATAGGTATGTTATCTAATAATGGACTTTTACTTATATTTTAAAAACATATTATACGTTAAAATAAATTAGTTTGATGAAGTTTCAATTGGTTTTTTATTTTTATGAAATTTTATAAGCTTGATCTACTTTATAAGAACTTTCAATTCAACGGTTGGATTGGTCAAATTCACATTCTACGAAAAGTTATTAAGAGGTGTAACTCTACAAGTTTGACACCTGGTGTCAACGGATCCTGACACACACACATATATATATATATAGGGTTCAACTTACACCAGCGTAAGTTACACCAAGTCTTACACTGTCGAATAACTTTTTAGCAGATCATCGTATTAAGTAATCTACCGTTGGATTGAAAGTTACTATCATATAGATCATACATATAAAATTTTACATTGATATAAAATTATTTGATATGTCATTGAGATGTCTCAAAATTAACGTCATATATACATTTGAAATTTATGAAAAAAAGGACCATTTGATTATCGGTTTATTAGTGTTCAAATTTTATGAAATTTTACACAGATGATCAAGATGATGAATAAACATAATACAACGGTTGGATTAATAAAAATCACATTCGATCTAGAGTTATTAGCGGTGTAAGACTCGGTGTAACTTACACGGGTGTAAGTTGAACCCTCCTTATATATATATATATATATGTATGTATGTATATCATGGCAACTCTTAAAAGTTTTGTAAATGAATTCTACAACCAATCCCACATTTATAATTTTTTATTCATACCATATATAATTATTAAGTTCATTTTATTATTTATTTTCAATTTAATTTACATTTTATTATTAAAAAAACTAAAACCTTGCATTTGTCCCCGTTGACATCCCAATTTATGAGAGCACCCTGACGTTCGCCGTTGTATCCTCTTAAACAAATTGTTAATTAAGGTCTCGGTTCAAGTAGAATTGTACTACTAGTAGATGAAAAATATTTTGGACCAACGGGTCGACGGGGTTGGGGGTTGAGGGGATTTATTCAAGTAGTATATGTTTGAATTTTTTAAGCAAGATCTCTGGTTCGAGTTTTGTGTATAAAAAAAATCCTCACACTAAAAGAGTTAGTCCTACTATAATATGAATGATTTGAATGTGCAAGAATTCGTGGAATTGATAGAATATGCAAAACAATAGTTGCCAAAGCTCCCTATCATTTGATTGTTGATCAATTTGAATGTGCAATTTTTCTTGAAAGTTGTAGAGAAGGATCTAATAGTTACCTGACCTGGCAGATCTCCAAGAGGCAATTCTATCCAAGATGTTTAAGGGGAAAATATCAAGTTGGACATTGTTTGTAAAGGTCCTGTCAAAAAGATAGACTTTGTCGTTGGAGGGTAAACTTGAATGTTACTTTACTTCTTGACAGGGAAGCAATAATATTGAAGGAATAATTCTGCATTCCCCAAAGTAGTAGAGTTGAGTGGTATTGCCTTCGAGAAGATAAATTATCTTCAAATGCATTAAGACATATTGAATAACCAGCCACGTCACATTTTAAATTCATTCATTTCATACAATTACTGAAATTATTAACTGATACCTATGACTTAATATAAAAATATTACCAAAGGTTTTGTTCTTGTTTTTAAACATTATTTGATTTTCTTGGGCACGATCCTTGTCCCACGTAAGATGAGAAATTTTAATCAACCGAGTTTCATTTTAGATGGTTTAACTAAAAATAGTTTTATGTCGAGAGTAGTAGTACTTTATATTTTTCTTCCCTAAAAAATAGTTTAATTAAAAAAATGCAATATTATGATTCCACTTAAGTGATGGCTTACGGTAATTTTAATAATTTTTAGCATTCATGCTTTTAATGATTGAGAGAAGTGTTGCGACTTAAAAATTACACGAGAAAAATAATTTAGCTTTCCCTTTTATCAGTAAAAATAAATGCCGCTTTTCCTTAAATAATCATAATGTACATTGGCCTATGGATCACATTCCATATATTTGATTACACATTTTTAGCTCATGCTCATCACGATACCGTGAATACTACCCTCCTAAACAACATCACAAGTATTGCCGAAGGCTTTCCCCACTCATAGACTCCATCTCCTGCAGAATTTCCTGTGCAAGAGATTTAACTGAAAGCTCCACATCCTCAAGCAGTTCACCGAGGAAGGGGATTGTTTCAGCCAGGAATACTAGATATTCTTCTTTCAAGTTCTCTACAAGATATTTAACAATTCTGAGGCCTAATATTCTTGCTCGCATCTTTTCACTCCGTGTTTGCATCAACACCTGCAAAATAACCAAAATAAAGGAGGCAGGAAGAAATTCAGCTGCTATAAGATACATTGGCTATTAGTGACATAAATGAGATTAAATACTATAACGTGCAGGGTAACAAGCATATGCATTCAAGGGCTCTACATATTTCATAATACCCAAAACTAGAAATAAACCAATGAGCTAAAATTCCACATCATTTGACCAAAGGGGTATGTATAACTAGAAAGGAACAAATCAAATGTAATGAGCAAAGTCAGTTCAGGTCATTAAAAATTATTGACCTGTGGATCAAAGGAGGAATATACACAGCTTAAGATAGAAATGTGATTATTGAAGTCTGATCAAAATAGCAGACGCAAGCTACAGTCTATTCATGCTTGAACCTTATTTATCAAGTTTGATCGACAAAGCAGAAAAGCTAGTGTATATAATCTCAGAAACAGTAGTTTCTGAAGACACCTTATTACATGCAGTTTTCAACTCAAATGAAAAATAAGATACTGAAGCTCGATATGATACTGTTAAACTCATAATCAACAGAAAGTAGAAGAATAGAATAGAAATCATAAATTTCACCTCGTGGTTCAAAGGTTTCCACAAAAGGTCAGATCCAGCAGTCACTGCCATTTGACCGATGCACATAACCAGTAGGTCATCAACTTCCTTCACACTTGGTATATTCATGCTGTCATCTAGTAAAGCCGGTGGGTCTATGACAAGTTGTGAGATAATAGGTCTCAACAACAACTGCAACAATCATAATATTACAGTCAGTGAAGGGATATAAAAAGCAAGAACATTACTGAAGGAGACTCAGTTTAAAATAAATATTGAATATTTCATTCCTAAATATAATGGCAGCAAAGAGAATGAAGATAACATGCAAAGTAATTTAACTGGAATGGATAATTTCCCCATCAATCAACATGAGAAAGACCCACTTTAAATGGAATGGACCAATCGAGTCAATAACATGAAACAAAAGTCTTCCTTAGAAACTTTTCCCTGACTACTCCAGATTGTGAAAATAAATAATCATGTGATGTAAAGAAATGACTAGCCTGGAAATTTGAGGAGTCAAGGAACTTCAAAGTCCCTGTGTCAAAGAGGAAACACTTGTGTAAGGATGACAAGACTAGTGTCCTGAGATGCCAGCCCTTGATAGACAAACTGCCCGTTTCTTTTATGTTGCCATCATCCAGAATCTTAGCCTTCTTTTTCTTCTGACTCAGATTACCCACTTTCACGTCTCCACCATCACTAAGATGACGGACACAACTATCAAGCAAGTGTTTGAAGTAAGGAACAAACAACAACCTACAAATAAGAAAGTGCTGTCATTTGATCATTATTTTCAGAAAACAACACAAAGTAGCATCATAATAATTTAGCATATATCATAATAATTTAGCATATACCCATATTTATTGCTGTACACATGATAAACAATCAACCAAATCCCAATGAGAAAACTAATTTTCAATTTTATACTATGACCAAATTGGGTACATCTCCTATGTCAACTGTCACAAGAACTTGACATATAATTATGTGGTTCGATGCACAACTTTCACATTAATATTAATATATACATATATATAGAGTCAGTTTGGATGAGCTTCTCAACAAGCACTTATAAGAGAAGAAAATAAAATGTATGAAAAAGGTAAAATGAATTTAATTTCTTTCATAAGTTAAAATTAGTGTATGCACCTCAACTTTTTCAGAAGCTCTCTCATTTAACTTTTCCCATAAACACTTTTGAACTTGTAAGGACTTTCTTATAAGTTACTTATCTCTATTGAAAAACTCCTATAAGTTCGAAGCTAATCCAAAATGGGCCACATAATATATAACACAAATATAAAGCTAAACTTTCTAAGAGTGAAATACAATATACCAAAAAAATTCTAGAGATGCCTGAACAAAGTGTCTTCTGATTTTCAAAACTCAAAGCAAGCTCATTTCAAAGAACATTATGAAAAAAAGAATAATAAATAGGGAATTAAATATAGTTAAAAATATAGACACTGACTTACCGATGGCTGTCTGCAAGTTTATTTACCATGCCATAGAACGATATGGCCCTATCAATGCTTCCTGCAGATGAAGTTTCATCCACTTCGGATTCTACCCATTCAATACTCTTTATAAAAAGAGGCTTGAACATGCTCTCAGTAAGTTTTAGGGTTAGAGTAATCATTGCATTCATCACACCTTTTTCCACCACATCAATGTTTAAAACCGAAAGAGGACTTTGACGCCGAAGATCGAGAGCAACCAAGCATAGGTCAAAAATCTTTCCATGGAATGCTACAATAGATGATCTGTCCATTGTACCAATCATTGTTGCTAACATATCAAACATAATTGTTAAGCTTTTATCCCCAGCCTCAATGGCAACAGGGTATAATTTTAACAATGGTGGCAGGGCAAGTCGAACCTGTAACAAAATAATGTGTTAGGTAAAGAAAAAACAGGTTTTCATTTCATACCACGGTCAAATAATACTAATATTTCACAAGCCTTACAGGAATTTTTTCAGCAAGAAGCTTCCGTACTCCATGAGCTCTAGATTGCACTTTTACATGAGTTTCTGAGACATATTCAGGGTGGAGCATCAGAAGCTCCAAGATATTTGTGAGATATGGATTTAAAAATCCACCAAGATTGTTCACAACTGCCTCCAAAGTGAGGAGAACAAACACAAAATGGGATTCATTTGAGGCTTCTGATAAAACATCATTATTTTTTGGTTTCATATTCAGATTAGACAATACTATACGAGATGACTTCATCACATTGTTCATAATCTGAGGAAGCTCAGCCAGTGCTTTTGGACCTAGAACGTTAATCAATGCAGCAGTTGTTCGAAGGCAGCTAGAAGTCACAGCCAAGTTATGAGATGTAATACATCTTGTAACAGATCCAAGGCAAACACTGAAGATGTCATTATTCGAAGGAAACCTTTCGGCCAGAACTTCTAATGCTGAAACCGCAGCCACTTTCAAGGAGGTATTAGATGAATCATCAAGGACTCGAAGAATTTCTAAACACATTTCATTAAGTGATTCTTGAGAACTTTCATTCATATGAAGCCAAGAAAAACTTGAACTTGAACCTTTGCTGTCATTAAGTGTTAAGCTGACTTTTTTATGATTTCTTGCAGTCTCACATAACAGCCCAAGAGCCTGTAGCACAAGAGACGTAGTATCAAATCATAGTTTCTCAAACATCTAGCTTTCACACTTAAAAAAATTACCAAAATATGCATTCAAGACCAACTAACCAAACAATCTTTCAGTAGATGTAGAACCAATGGCATAAGAAAAACATGTGAATAATGTGTCTTTTTCTACTAATCATCACAATAAAATGAATATCCATTGTGGCTTTCCACCTAATTAAGGGAAAATCTCCCATGTCCTGAAGTCCAATATTACAATGCAAATAAAGACACCAACAAATTATGGTCCAAAATTTTTATAAAATTAATGAAAGAACTTAATAAAAATTTCTTATATTTGGTGATCTTATAAAAAACCATACCTTTTTTCCAACATTTTTATCTGAATGGCGGAGCAACTTAATTATGCTCTTAAAGTATACAGAAGGTATCATGACCGTTGTTACATTCCTCACAGCAGCACGCATAGTTTCCTTCAACTCTTTCCTCATAATGACAGGGAAACTCAGTTGCTTTTTTTTGGCATCTACAAGATGCAAGAGGAAAACAACCTGCTCCATAAGCTCTCCCAGTGCCCTCTGCAAATTTGAAAAGCCATCACATCTCTTTTGAATATAAATATGTCTTCATTAGAATAAGAGAAGTGCTTACAGACTACTCAAGGATTAGAACATCCAACCAAATATAAGCATGCAAAACCAGAGATAACATACTCAGAAACCAACAGGAACATTTTTTAGCATGAAAACTACAAAGAAAAAACAAACAATATCTACAATGTATATTTCAGTTCATAATGCCAAAGACTATTTCAGCCTTAATATCAACCCAGGATCTGTACCTCACCATAAACTGACAATTTCTGACTAATAGGAAGTTAACAATTTCACCATGCAATACATCATATTAATTCATAAATTAAGAGATATAAATCTCTCAATTATGTCAATGAGATAAGATATTGGCCATACCAAAATTGATGCTTGTTAAAAAAAAAAACATGATATATATTATATCACCAAGCCTTTGCCTAATAAAATTGAATAAAGTAAGACCTTAACAAGGCATAAAACCTTCTCGCATCATTTATCTCATCTGGATTTATACCTGAATGACAACTGTATCTTCTCCTGATTCCAGCTTAAACAAAAATTCTGGATCTTGCAATTTTTGCAAAGAAAATTGCAGTGCAAGAAACAACTCCAGAAACAGTGCCTGATCAATATTTTTATTTCCCCTCTGCTCAAGCAGCATGACTATAGAAGGAAGCCAAGTCATACTCGTATATTGTTCACAAATTTGCACTGCAAATTTATATTCCCATTCTGTGGCATAAAATGTTAAAGCATCCGGATTCTCAATACTGAGGAAAGAGGTGGCTTTCCTTGAAACTAATGAACAGAAAAGCAGGATAAGCAATGTGGCCAAGCTTTTACCCTCACCCAAAGTTCTGCAAAACATCTACCATTATAAGATGAAAATGACAAACCAATGGTTAAAGTTATGATATTAGATAACCATGTAGAATGAAAATACCTTAACAGATATAAAACAATTGACAGCCTTCTGTGCTCAACAATTTCAGGCAGTATATCTATGAAAATCTGAAGGAAGAAAACAAATATCAGAAGATTGATCTGGAAAGAGTTACTTCAATTATCAAGTAGGAGAGACATGAAAGCTCAAAAGCATTTTCATGAAAAACCAACCTTCATCAATTTCTCCACATCATCTGTCTTAGACAGCCAACAAGGAACAATTGCAGATATAAGATCCTCAAAAACATGCATTGAATGACTGTCAATCTACAGTACATAAACACAGAAATGGTGACTCAACAGTTCATATAATTAAGTAGTTGTAGCAAAGAAATTGGATTATGAAAAATCAAACATTACTCTCAAAAACTTTGTAAATCACAGTTTACAGAAGTTGCAAGATTTGATAAGAATCTAAGCATGCACTTCAGTTATTCAAAGCTTTTAAATCTAATGTCAAATGGTGACTGAAAAGCAATCACTGAAGAAAATAAAAGAAGCAGGGAAACAAAAAGAAGATGAATGATATTACAGACATTATAAGCTATTCTACCCAAATCCACCCCCCCCCCCCCCACCCTCTCTTTAAAAATGGTTATAATAAGCTATTTACCAACAGAATATCCTAAGTTCAGTACAGGGAAAACCTATATTAACAAACCTGTGTAACAGCTGATTCTCCAATAACTGGTAGAATATCTAGTATATGCCCGAAAACTTTTTCTGGGAAAACTCTAGTAACAGCAGAAAGCAGAGAAAATACATGATTGCGGCTGACTACAATGTTGGTAGTCCGGGCACAGTCTATCAGTAGATTAATGTCGATTGCATTTGTCATTTTTTCCTGTCAGCAATGGTGAAACTCAATAAAAGTTGCAAAAACTAAATATATAATATCATAAATAAAATATCCAGCTTCATGATTAGGAAACATACATTTAGTGGATCCATGCTTTTAACAGACATAATTATATCCTCCAGGATTATCAATAAATTCTGTTGAATATGATATAGCACAGTACTGTTTGCTTCAGAAGGACTTGGTGAAGGTTGGCTCGACCTTCTCTCCAGGGAAAGGGTACCATTTACCCATTCTTCTGAAAATACCTTGCTTAGAAGTTTAAATAAGGGGTCTAAAAGCAAATGCCTGCAACAATCAAACAGAAATTTTAGCACAGTGAAATGCTTTGACCGCTTCTCTGGCATTGTAATGATGTAGTTATCTTCTTTATTGGCTGTACCCGAAATGTGATTATTCAGATTCAGAAGTAACCAAGTCACCTGTTTGTTATGTCTTTCTTTAGTAGCAAAACATCAAGAAGAGAACTAAGGATGTAAACTGGGTTAACCCTTCTGCATATGTTATTAGTGTGAGGTTCTGATTCTTGATGTGTCAATTTCTGTTTCTTCTTTGTCTTTTCATCGGCTGAACTATTTATGCAACTTTTCTGTGCAAGTATGAGATCAAGTACGTGCCCAACAGTTGAGAAACTAATCTGCAATTCCATAATAACCACTAATTATTCTCAACTTCATTTCTTTTTTCCCATTTATAGAAATAAACAGGGAAAATAAAATCCATATTGCCAAATAACCAGTTGACCCAAAAGGTTATGGTCAGTGATCAAACACGGAATTTATATTTCTCCTCAGTTCACTACCATATTTACTGTTTAAGGAATTTTAGAAGAAATATCCTAATATTTCATTTTTAAAAAATATATTATTAGTTAACATACAGGATGGTGTGTTACTATTTATCACAATTACGATGAAAACAATAATATATATTCAATTGTACGTATACAGACAAAAAAAGATATTCTCCAACATGCAAACAAATATAACATATGATCCCATGATGGCAAGGCTAAATAGTAGATCCACCATTTCACAAGATTTATGTGTCACTGTCACCCAAAGCATTCTGGTGTGTTTTTACTTTTCATGTAAATCTCTATTTTTTTTCTAGATGTGTCCTACTTTGGAACAGTTTATATGTTCCTTCTTTTAGAGATTTGGCAAAATGCAAAATGCAAAAAAAAAAAAAAGAAAAAAATGTGTCTATGTGCAGTCTTTGCAATCCTTAGTACAATTGGTTAGGCTCGAAGCACCTGTCTGCCCCTCCACTTATTTTGGGATAGCATCATGTTTAATGTAGTGTTCAGCTAGTTATATTATCAAGGGCATTGTCAAATCAGACAAGCATAGATAAGAGTTAGATAGGTATTGCACTTTTTACATCTGTCAACAGCTGTACTCTGTTGCCTGTTTTAAATTATACTATTTATAAATTATACACCTTTAAGTTGTACTTCTCCACATTCGGATAAATTTATTTTATCAAAAATAAAATATTAACACATCAGCCTATGCAACTAGAATTCTCAAAACCGTATACAAGAATTAAGGACCAGGAAGAAAATATCTCTTTGGTATCTTGTAATCTAACCAATGTCTACATTGAGTAATACCCAAAGATTATGTTCTTTGCAAGCAACCACTACAGAAATAAAACACATACACCAAAATGAAACACAAATAATAGAACCTTATCGAGCCAAGACACGGTTAGTAACATTTAACCAAGAGCAACAAACTCACATCTATGCGCATTAAGGCCTCTTTAGTTGCACTTTGTACGTCCCCATTAGCATTACGGCACAAAAACACAAGCTCACAAAATACATGCTCCTGACAGATAAAAAAACAGTAGTTTAGGTCATAGTAGAGGCTATATTGATGATAACTTTTCCATTTACACAATGTACATTATCACAACTTTTTAATGCATCGTGTGAAGAGAATGTACATATCTACTTATCATAAGTCCAACAATAAACTCTATAAGAAAATAACTATATTGCAAATAAGACCTTCATTTCATTCTTCAACCCCATGTAGAATTGACTATTCAGTTTGTTCAAGACAGTGATACAAGGTTCTATATAAGCAGGGACATCTGAAGTCATAGCATCCAACTGGAAAAGGCAAAGGTCAAGAGCATTAAGTCAGTGAATTCAAAATAACAAGACACAACAGGAAATAGGAAAAGTATACATATTAGTATCTCACCTGCAAAGCTTTCAGTAGAAGATATTGAAGATCATCTCCACCAGAGGGAGATGACATAATACAGCTCTACACAAGAAAAGGAATTAGGACACAACAAACCTCAGAATGAAGGATCAATCAGCTAAAACGCAATAGAATACACATACCTCCAGCAAAAGGCACACTATCTGAGTTTCAATGTTTGAAAATTTCTGACAAGACTTATCACGCTCATCATAGTATTGCTTCATAAAATGGGACAATAATGGCTCGACTTTTGCTTGCATAATAGCATTCCCAATTCCTTTGAGCAAGGATAAAATCATTAGCTGCAAGGAACATCAATTTCCAAAAATAAGTGACTGCCATGAAGTTTTGGCTTCCTATAAAAACCCACACATAATACTGTTAAACCTGGAGCTGAATATATGAAACCTTGATCTATATCACTACTGCCACAACTAAAATCATATAAAGAGTAACATAGAAGAAGAGAGTTAGTGTGAAGAGATCAAACCTTCCCGTAGTTAGAGAATTTCAGAGCAGAACCCAAAATGAAGTCAAGAATTCTTTTTTTTGTGGACTGATCAAACCTGAAAAGATGTGTGCAGAAACAAAGCAGAATAAAGAATCCCAGAAATTAGTACAAATGAATATCCTTTTGAATGAAGAAAACAAATGCCCTCGAGAAAATAAAAATAGAATGTATCAACAACCAAATTGAAAAGAGTAAATTGCACTCCCCTCCACCAAGAGAAGCCTAAATTACTGCCTTCCCCTCTTATTCGAAGACATACACTCTCCTCCCTCAAGAGATGAATATGTTATAATTTAGTCCATTCTAATTTAAAAAGGCTTCTTGTGGACAATTTTTTTCGATTTGCAATTTTAAGCATCATTAGCATATAATTTTGATCCCCTACTATCATTATATGACATGTGGGGTTGAAATAAAGATTCTGGGTGAAATAAAGATTTAGATTTAGAAAAGTGGGGGATAAACTTTCCCTCTAATCCTGCTGAACTTTCTCAGTTTTAATAAAGGAACACCCTAAAAAAGCCGTGGGCTATATTCAACATAAAGATTAACACTGTGTTTGGTGTGAGGAGAGAAATAGGGAAGAGAGAAATAGAGAAGAGATAGAGATGATTTAAAGTTTGTTTGGTGTGAGAGAAATAGAAAATTTAGTTGTTTGGTTTGATAGAAGTGATAGGAGAGAAGTGTTTTTAATTGATTTATCATTTCTCTCCCATCTCTTGCCTAAATAGGGGAGAAATGTGTTTTAGGTGGGGCCCACCAACTTCTTATATTTCTCAACTATTTCTCCCCATCACCAAACTAGGTAAATGCTCTACTTCTCTCCCACTTCTCTCCTCTTCACCTATTTCCCTAGCATTTCTATAGCACCAAACATAGTGTAAGAAAACAGCTATTTCCCACAACAAAGGAAAACTTCTCATTAAATATTACATCATTTAGAGTTTTAGACTAAGAAGAAAAAGAGGCAACTCTGTCCAAATAACGCTCTCCACATGAATTCCAAGAACAGAAAAAGGAAGCATGAAAATACATTTGATAAGCAGCAGCTAAGTCAATGAACATATCAAATAGTTGTATGGTTTAAAAGTGGTGCCATTGAAATGAAAATTGTCATAGTAACATTATACCTGTTTTCTATATTTTGAGGTACTACGATGTTATGACAGGATGAGCTCAGTGTGGATTCAAACAAGGATGGAAGAAATTTCTTGTCAGACAATATAAGTGTTTTTTGCTGATCCAACAACCACAGAAGTTCACCGAGAAAATGGAACCATGTCACATTGTTCCCTGTTCTCAGCAGTTTAGAAAGTTATTAAGGTAAAAATAATTAGGCATAAAGGGCTAAAACCAATTATTCTGACAATAAAGTACCATTTTTCTTGCCAGAATGTTCAATACGACACCACAATGCACGTAACTCGTCGATACAGTTCATGGCAGCAACCCTTATAGCCTGGGAAAAAATTCAAGAGATGCAAAGATATCATTTGAGTCAATAAGACATTTACTCAAAAATCAAGAGAACGGCTAACACATGATTAAAAGTAGCACCGGCTATATAAACAAAAAATCCATTTGTCCATAACAGGGTTATCAAATCGAGATTCGTATCGTGAATCGGAAGACCTATTTTCCGAATCGTGAATCGAATCTTATTATGAATCGTAAGATACATGATCAATAACAAAAACAATATAAATATATATTTTCATATAAAGAAACATTTAAAATATAAAGATATTAGCATTTCTAAGTAAAAAAAAGTGAATAATTCATTGCATAAACTAATATATAGGTTGATATATCATATATGTAATTAAAAATAATCCAAAATCCAAGTCATAAATCAAAATGACAAAAAAAATCAGTTGGTAAGTGCTTGCTACACAAAGTTCAAGTGTTCAAGCACTACAAAAAATCAATAAGATGGCAAAGGGGAGGAGGCACGATGCTGCAGAACAGGGATAGAGGCAGAAATTCAATAGAGTGGGGGACCATGTGAGTTGTTACAAATCCTAGGGTTTTAGCTAAAAATCTGAATTGGGTTAATTCAGAGAATGATTTTCGGTCCATTCTATGCCATTCTGTAAAAACAAATCGCAAAAAACAGCTCCAAAAACTCAACTTTCAGATTCGGGTCACGCCAACCCGACCCGGTTCATCATGCGCAGCCCGCGTCTTTGAATCGATGGAATCGTATTTGATTCGCGGTTCACAGGATACAAGCTGTGATTCATGGGATACATGATGCGATTCTGTGCTTAAAACGAGTCAACATCCAATTTGCATCATTCAGCGATGATTTCGTATCGAATCGCGCAACGAATCGTGCGATTCATACGATTCTGATAACAATGGTCCATAATCATATATTTGCAGTGCAGTGCACAAAAAAGGAGAAAAAACATACAGAATAGTCAGGAGGTAAAGCTGAGAAAGAGTCATACCTGATTATCACCAGCCAATGGAACAAGAACAGAAGGAAATTCCGCTAGAAGTTCAATTTGCCATCTATCTTGTGACAAACTACAAAGAAATGCATAGCACTGAAGACTTTCAACCTGGACTGCAGCAGGAATACCTGGACAATGATCCATTAAAAAATCAAACCACTTCAAGCACTTGTTTAAAACCATTAAATAATAATATTAGAAAATCAGCATAGCCTGGAAATGTGAATTCAAATAATAACACTTTGAAGTACCTTGAAAAAAAAAAGAAATCAAATTATAGCTTAATTGCATTTGCATTATTTAAATGAAATGAAACATTAGCTCTCATTGTGCTTATATGTACTGATAACAACACTTTGAAGTACCTTGAAAAAAAGAAATCAAATTATAGCTTAATTGCATCTGCATTAGATTGTACTTCTAACTGTCTCTATTTAACTGACAACCCTCAGTTCAGTACTAACTGTAACTGAATACAAGTTAGCCATGAGCTTTACAGACATCTTAACACTAACAACAAGGATAGGCTAAAGTGAAAGAGTCCCCCCCTTGCACGGGAAAGTTTAGTCATACCATACGTCGTTATGGAAGATGGAGTAAAAAGAAAAGGGAAAGAGAAAAAAAGGAAATATAAACTATAAAGTTTAGTCCTTGTAATTAAACAAAAAATAATGTGTGATGTGGGATCGCAACATTTACAAAGATAAACTGTATACTCTATATTACACGTAGGAATTTCACAGTAGAAGCAACACAGTGTTGTCCATCTAACATATGGAGTAAATCAAACAACAGGGAACAAGTGTACAGTACCTTCCTCTGTGAAAAACTTGGATAAAAGGCGGGGAGGTGATATTCTGCACTGTGCCGCTAAGAAATGGAGGTGTTCACGGAATACATGCTTGAATTGTGAGGAGGCAAAAAATACAAACAGATCCTTTATCTTGCTGACCCACTTAGCGTCATCATCCTGCATTTTGTAAAAGGTTTATTCACCCAAGCCCAACCAATAGTGAACAGTTGGATACTAACAACAACAACAAAGTCCAAGAAGGAAAGTAGGTTCAGAGCATAAAATTGATTACAGGCTTAACAAATACCAAAGGTATTACTAACCAGCAGAATGTCTGAAGGCACTGCTGATATTAAAGCTGCTAGAAGCCTCCAAAATATGCAAACCATAACTTTTGCATTTAAAGGTTTGAGATTGGCATACAAAAGATGATTAAAGAATGCACTACAATCCCAGTCTAACACTTCAGAATTGAACTGTGAAACAAATCCAAAAAAAATAAAATTAGTGTCTCATCACCAAAAATAAGACAAATAAAAGCACCTATATGCGGGCAAATCCCTTGTACCTCGTCCAAAAGAACATCACCAGAAGTCACTAAAGATTCCCACTCAGCCTTCAGAATAGGAAATACATTTTCGAATAGTGCAGAAAAGTCATCACCTTTGATCAAAAAAAGAAAGTCAACATTCATCATTTTTAACCCACTTTTTTGAATTTTCTGATGAAGAAATCTAGTACAGAGAAAAGGAAAGCGCAGCTAGGGGGAGGATAAGATATACTCAAAATAATTAACTTCTGAATTATTTGCTTAAATGTTATTTTAAGTCATGAAACAAAATAAGATATATACGATGTACGATTCCACAAAAAAAAAGGAATTCAAGAAGAGAAAGAGAAAAACAAACCTTTTGGTTTTATCAAAAGAGATTGCAATAGAACCAAAAAGAAGAGTGTCTTGGACAATTCCGAATCATTGCAGCTTTCAACAAACCAAGCAATATGTTCTTCAGGGTGGACCATGAAATTCTCAGCCATGTTATTGATAGTCTTCAAGTTAATGGAAGAGAAACTTCCAGATACCGATGTCTGCAATTGTAATTTAAGAGTTAGTGAAGTAAAGACAATTGATCACTTCATTTGACTTAAATATATTTATGAGTGGACATGGTTAACAATTTAGAAATCTGATGAAACCAAAATATATCTTTGAGAAAACACCCACTCCAATACCAAAGTACTATCAGTAAAATATCAAAATATCCATGTACATGTACTGGACTGGGTCCTATTGGGTCATTCCCGCAATCCAACATAATGTAATGTCAATAAAAAAATGTGAACTTTCAATTTTCAAAGTTTGTTATTTCAAAGTAAGCAGGACATCATGACTGATTCAGTATCTTCAGTTCACCTTGGATTTAATCCAATGTAGGATCTTGAGTTTGAAAAACTTGCCTTTTTGAATAACAGACTTAAGTTTCTTCAATATATAAGTACACATTAAATATAAAAATATAGAGCAAACCAATTCCCAAATAGATATTTACCACTTCTCCAGAGGTAGAAACAGCAACATTCCCATAAAGTGGCCAGTTTATTTTGTTGACTAGTACCAGAGCTTTTAAATTCAAGCCTTGTGTCTGCACAAGACAAGATATATAGTTATGTGATAATCAACCAGACAAGGGAAAATCTGAATGCTATGAAGAAGACACAAGGTAAAAAATATATTAAATCTTTCTATCCAAAAAAAGAAATATTAAATCTGAAGTCAGGCACAACCTGTGGTATAACAAGGAGTAATGGAAAAATCATGGCAGCAATGTTCTTCAAGTACTCAGCATGATCGTGGAAGTATGAGATGGCATTCTTTAGACAAGTGACAGCAACTTCACCCGTTAAACTAACATTATCAGTTGAACCTGCAAGAAGAGAATTTGGCACAAAAAATGATAAACCATACGTGCAATAGACAAAGAACAACAAAACTTATTTATGTTATTCAATTATTTATTTATCCTCCACCTGGGCTAGATGCATTGTCCTCAAATAATCAAATAAATCACTACTAAAAGTAACCAAGCAAAGACCATTTATTTAAACAAACTCTAAATACAAACATCTCTATAAAGTGAAATTCATCCCTATCCAAAGGTATAATGGAACTGGAATTCGTTTAGTTGACATTAAACAACTAATGACCATGCTTCTATTAGAACAACTATACTCCAGCATCACTCCCATTACTTTCCCCAGCACAGGCTTTGACGAGTTAGAGCTCCTCCTCCCCTTCCCCACTAACTAAGTCTTCATTTCTTCCATTTTAATGAATGAATTACCAAATTAAAGTTTTCTTTTTAATTAGATGAACAATCTAAGAGGGATTTAACACCAATGTCATCAATTTGGTACTAATTAAACGACAGATTATCTCAGAAAATCCAAATGGAAATGTATGGGTTGAAGCCTATATCTATATGGGTCAACATAAAGTATAAGCATATGTTGATAGTGTAAAAAAATTGACAACTAGACATCCTTCAAAAAGAAAAGGAAAAATAACATAAGCTCAAAAGAACAAATCAATCCCCTTGCAAAATATACGGATGGTATAAGCATATTTTGAACCATTGGAAAAGTATGAAGGAGACTTAGAGACTCTTATTTAAAGCTTAAAGGCCAAAACTATATTCTATGCACATAACTCTGCCACCAATAAACAATCATCATCCCACACAAATACATTCAGAGAAAATACTCCTTCACTCAGCATCTGGTTAGAAGTCAATACAAATGTGTTCCATCTATCATTTTTTACAAAGGGTGCATCTATACCTATATTACCATAATACCATTTTCCAGTTACCATCTCAAACAGACAAACAAGTTAGCAGCACTTTACAATAACACATAAACAAAACATAAAGATGAATTTCTACTAAATTATTATTAATATACCACACTTACCTGACAGCAGCTTGCCAATGCATCGTCTTAGTACATTCTGTAGTGCCTGAAGAAGCTTAGAAGGACCTATTATATTTGGCAAGCCATCAACATATAAAGCTGCTTGAACAACTGTTAGATCTTTATCATCAAGTTGTCTCAATATGGCCTCTTGAATGTCTATAAGACTCTGATCAACAAAACATTTTTTGGCATGGGGGTTATAATTAGAAGTTGAAGATTTTGAATATGGAATAGGAATTATCCAAGTACTGTATAATCTGGTAAAAAAAAATCATAGCAGAAGAGGTTTGTCACATGTACATGCACCTACAATGACTAGAAGCATTAAGGGTCGGTTTGGTTTGCATTTTCATTTCCTGTTTTCCTTCCCTGTTTCCTGTTTTCTGAAATTTTACAATGGAAAAACTGGAAACAAAAAAATCCTGTTTCCAGCATTTCCAGTTTTTCCTTTGTAAAATTTCAGAAAACAGGAAACAGAATGAAATCAGGAAATGGAAACAGGAAATGGAAATGCAAACCAAACAGGCCCATTTTCATTTCCTGTTTCCATTTCCTGTTTCCTGAAATTTTACAAAGGAAAAACTGGAAATGTTGGAAACAAAAATTTGCTGTTTTCAGCATTTCCAGTTTTTCCTTTGTAAAATTTCAGAAAACAGGAAACGGAATGAAAACAGAAAATGAAAACAGAAAACGTTTCCTCAAACCAAACAGTCCCTAAAATATCCTAGCTAATACTTTGACCAAATTATTAAGATTTCTCCCAACTCAACTTGACATCAACTCATAATTTCATATAAAAGAAAGCACAAATCATTATGTTAGGTGTTAGCCAAAAAGCACATATCACAATGTTAATCAACTAATTTACTCCTCATAATTGATTATAGCAACTTAGGTACAAATTAATAAACTAGAAACTGCTACACATAAGAGCTTTGGATTTGCCACAATGGCTCTGTGCAATTTTACCTGTACATGTTTAGTGAAAGAGAGAACAAGAAAGGGAGTAAGGGAGGAGAGAGAGAGAGAGAGAGTGAGTGAGTTCTCTATAAACTGAACTTTTAGGATTTGTTTTCATTAGTGTAAAATCTGATTAAAGTACAATGTATATATAGAGCCGAGTCTCTGTTCTGAAAGCTTCACCAATTCGGTTACGAATAACAGAATTTAGTTATCACTGAGCTAGCAGTAGCTCTAACTAACTATACTAAAGGTAAGTTATTACAGCAGATGTAGTGCATATATACTAACACTATTAACCTGGTATTTTTGTGTTTGTGGTTAGACATTGAAGCATGATGTGATAACTTTCAATAGCCTTTTCTGCCGCATCACATTTTCTTTTGGACAGACTTGTGCTCTTGGCTTTATTGTGGGTCAAGGATAAGTTTTTTGGGGGGTTTCCTTTGACAGTTTTGTAAAGGGATCACATTTACAATTGAGTTGTATAATCTTCCTCTTGTCACATTATTTCTTTTCCTGATTTTGGGTGTATTTTGCAGGATACATAGAACCCGCCTATTTGGGATTTTCTAGACAAAAATAAAAAACTTTTCAAATGAATATATGTTTACAATAATTTATCATTCCATAATTATGTAAATTTTCATTAAAAAAGCAAAAAACTAAAAAAAAAGTTGTTTCATTTCTTCTCTCAAAAGTTAAATATAGCAGCTTCTAAAAAAACCTATATCATAAAATCAAATTTTCTAAGCTTAGACAAATCAGACCATTATCCTCCTACCCTGTACACCTTCTCTTTCTAATAAAGTCTTTCATCAAAATCAAATAAGCCCCTACCAATCAAGTGTAAAACCACTGACCTTATAAATTTCTCTCTTATCAACAAAGCATATATTAGATTACAAATGTAACTCAGTTCAAATTATTCAAAATTGAACTCAACATATAAAAAACATTTACTAGTTTGACAGTAAAATTTTGTGATGCAACCTTTTCAGAAAAATATAATCAAAAGAAAGCAAGAAAGAATTTTAATTGATATGCCACCACCATCAGAAAATTTTTAACAATATCATCAATACAGGAAATATACCGCATTGAGCAAAATTTTCAACGTATAATCCAAAAGGATAAATGTCAAGGATGTTCTTTAATCAGTGTCATAAATGAAGATATAAATTAATAGAAAATATGGTTTCAGGAGGACAGGGTAAGAGTAACAGCGCATAGGTACCTCTGAAACAACCGCCTTATTTTTCAGGATGCCAGAAGAATTTATATCAAGCAGCGTAGCACGTCGAACATCAGCCTATATCACATCAAATGAGAACTGTGAAGCTCTTACATACTAACAGAAAAATGATGACCATTGAACAAGAGAACACATTTTAGGATTACAGACGCCTAATATTCAAGAGAAAGTCAATAGGCAGTACCTTCGGATGATACAAGGCAAACCAAACTTTTGAATCTGAGATATCAAATGATGAATCCAAATTCCCATCCAACATCTTACATAAAATCTTATACAATGAATCACTTTTCTTAGAATGTGCTTTGTTATCCTGTTGAACAAGTTCAAAGCTCAGACCAATGACGAGTCAGACAATACATGCAAATAAAGACAAGCAGAAAATTCATCAGCACACCTGAAGGAAATGATGAACTGCTCCACGAAGTTCAGCAGGATACTTCGAATTAACAATAATCAGAATCTTTTTTGCCCAGCCAGCTAATTGACATATGACAAACCAAGGTTGTGAGAATAATAAGCAAAGCATCAATTGATAATTGACTAGATATAGGTTTCTATTAAAAATTTTAAATTCAAATGGAGCTAAAAAATTTAAAAAGAAAAATGTATACATACACACACACATACATAGAGAGAGAGAGAGAGCCATGACCCATTTTCCAATTTTCTTTTATGTCATATATTCAACTGCTTTAGAGCAGTTCCACATTCAAACTTGATAGTGAAAGAAACTTCTTTCACTCTAATGTAAAATTCTTCCATCCATGCTTTTAGATGAAATTTCACATGTGGATATTCAAACAAATTCCTAAAAAGGCTTTTAGAATGTTTCTCAATCACCTAATCACTCAATGGGATTTTCATTAATTATTATTTTGTTTATAACTTTAAGGCCCATTTGTTTGTTATTAAAAAGAACAAGTGCCATTTCACTTAAAATGTTAATTTAAGAAATTTATAATTATTATGTATGTTTCTCGAAAAAAAAGTAAAACTTGTAGAAAAAAACGGATTAGTACTTCTATCAAAAGCTAAAAATAGTAGCTTCTGAAAAAGAAGCTCAAAAAAAGGTATATCATAGAATCATCGTTTTCAAAAGTGTAAACAAACAGGCTTAATTATTCACTCTCAGTATAAATTATTATTAGCTCAACCTTGTAAAGTTCATCAGGACAGATTGGACAAATACAATACATCATGAGGGACAGGAGTTACACAAAAATATATAAGAGATCACCTATTTATGATTCAGAATCAGAATACACACCTGACGTCAAAGATGACGAGTCGCCAACTTTTTGTGATAGTTTCACACAAGTTGATAGGATCTTGGTGACAACATGATGAACAGAATTGTCTATGGGGACTTTTTCTATCAAGGATTGCAAAGCCTGCTGACAGTATTCATCTGAAGAACTGTAAATGTGTTATAATCAGCACAAAACACGAGCTTTGTTAGAATAAGACTTGAAGCATGAATAGGACTTAAAGCATAGATCTTCAAAAAGAAAATCATATAATTCTCACCTGCAGTCAATCAGGGAGTCCATAAGCACACAAAGAAACCTCTCAATATTGAACTCTTTAGACATCTCTAATAAAATCCCTGCCAAGTCCCTATACAAAAAAGGATTTTATAAACCATACATATAAATACACAAATAACAACAGCCAAACTGCAGTGATCATCAATAAGTTGAGCAGTTTGAGGAAAACTACCTTATTTCTTTTAAAATCTCTAAGGCCCTTGTTGGGAGTATTTCCACATTTTGGGACTAAGAAAATTCCAGCAGAACAAAGTAAGTACAAAAGCATATCCAAGTTCAAACATAGACATAGCACAACAACAGAAAATATTGGATTAACACCATTTACCAAAAAAATGGATCAAATCCTCAGTTTAAACTTGACACATGCAACTCAACACTAATGCACACAACACTAGTACCTGAACAAGATTGATTAAGGCAATAAGTGATAGCCGAAACCAATGAAGATCCATCAACTCTTTAGCCTCCTCACGAGCAACCTCAGCAACTGAACGTATCAAACTATTCAAAAGTTTTGGAGCTAATGCAGCTTTATTTCCAAGCAAACCAATTATCATCAAAGATCCAGCCTGCATGTAAGGATAATTTGACAAGAAACAATGCATAAGAAGGTGCCAAGAAACATTTCAAGTACACAAGAAGAATTCATGGCACCAAGTACCAATAAATAGAATATAAAAGAAACTGTAAGATATGGATCAGAATCTAAGAACAAAAATGATGGTCTTTATAGAATAAAGAACACGGAGAAGATTCCTCTCTGTACAGTGGGTTTGAGAGCCCAAACCTTCCCCTCTAATTGACTGACTTCCAAAAAAATTCTTGTTCTCCCCTATTTTTCCTCTCTGTTCCCCTTTAACAATTCCCTCCCCTACAACTGAATGTGTAACTACATCCGTTAAACAGCTATGCCTAACTATCCATCCTAGCCCACTAATATAGACCCTCCTAATAGGGAGTTTGGTAACAAAAGATATGTCCTAAAAGTAAGGTGACATAGATATAGAATCATATTGTCATAATGTCATGGTGGCACACTATGTAAGCTGTTCTTTGGTCTATTTGATTGGAGAAAAATATTGTACAGAGATATATTTCCTTGGATCTGTGTGTCTAAGAAAGAGTCGGTTCATGGTCTTTGCTTGGTGCTCAGTGCATGTTCTTTTCAAGTGAGTCTCCTTCACAATTACAAATATGGAGAAAGATTGGAGGGCTCATCTGTATGGGTTAATTAGTTTTACTTGTGTTGTGAATGAAAAATAAAGGGAATCTAAAACTAGTTACCACTCAATCTGCATCACAGCCTAACTATGAAAAAGGGGAAATTCATGACTGAAAAGATGAAAACCAACTCATTTGTTTCAAATAATAATAGAAATAATGTAAGGAATGACCTTGACAGCATACTTACCCAAGAAAAAAAAAGATACTCAATAAAAACAACAACCAAGCCATATCCCACTAGGTGGGATCAGCTACTATATACTTGTGCGATTTTACAATTTTAGAGTTTGAGGGTTTTAACTTTTAAAAATCAACGAATCAGATGCAAAGTCAAGCAATCAATTGCTCGAACAAAGCATAGGTTATAACGTGAGCTAGTCCAAGCATAGTCTGGATTTATGGAATCACAAATTATGAAGAATGGTAGAAAGCAATTATAGTGAATAGCACTTGCTAACAAAAAGGTTTAGGCCAACTTGTACTACAAGAGAATGTTGTATTTCTATTTGTGATAGATAATACTGCATTAATGGATCTTGTGGAGCAAAAATGCAAATTCATTTCACACAGTCTTCCATTTGAAAGTAATTACATTGCCAACTAACCAAAAAGGTAATCACAAAATTTTACCATACGATGCCCCACTATAATTGGTTTTAATGCGTAAAAATAATTTTCTCAGAATCGAACCTTGTGATCTGAAAAACCCTTAATACTGGGCTGAAGACCAGAGACCACAAAAGGAAGTATTCTCTTGACAAGATCATCATTAACAGTCACAACAGTGCCCAAAACTTCAACAAAAACAGCAGTACAAAAGCCAATCACGTGCCGTGAAGGTTGAAACTTTTTAGATGGAGATGCCTGCAATCAAATACTTAGTAATCTAATTAATTTATTCCATTAGATGGATAACAAATTCACAACTAAACACCGAATTATTACTCACATAGTTACATAGAACTTCTAATATGCCTTTATCACGAAGGCATTGCTGCACTATGACCATTCTAGGTGGTGGTGCACCAGAGACTTTCACACCATCAAGAAACCCCCATTTAGAATTCCTTCACAGAAATTAAGAGAACCATCAGAAACCATTCCAACCAACAATCTACATCACAACCACACAAAATAACAAACAATTATATCTTTCTAACCTTATATCAAGTATCTGTACTATCCGGACAAATGCATGCGTGTCATGGTATGGCAAAGCACACAAAATCAAATCCTCAATGTTGTATACATGAATCCTGAAACACAGAACAAATCACCAAAAATATAGATGAGGCAAAATGAGGTTACACTTATCAACACCCCTGAGTAAAAAAGACAATTCAGAGCACATTAACCACACAAAAACGAATTATCAAACAGACTGCTCACTTGTGTCTACGTATCAAGTACTCGAGCGTTTTAAGAGCAGACGGAAGAAGAAAATGTCCAGAAAGTAGTCTTAAGTATGAAGCAATTAAGACATTAAGATTATTATTCTGTTCTATGCCCATCAACTCTCTATCCAACTCTTTACTCCGGTGGCTAAACAAATCGTTCTTATAGTTCCTGAACCGCTCATCCGTGCTTATAAGAACCTCTAAACCTGAAACAGTGCATCACAGAGTCAAAAGTTCAATCCCAAAATGGAATTCAAAGTAGAAACACGCTTCATTTGATCCATTCACGTCACGGATAATACACCATAGAGCTTAATTTCGTTAATTGAACTGCTTGGTTATACTAGTTTTCTTCTTCGTAGAGAAGATAAATGCCACGTGAAAATGAAAAATTAGAAGCAAATTGACCTTGATGGGCGAGGGTGAAAATAGTTTCAATATCGATGTCAGCGGCTTCTTTGGGATCGAACAAGATAGAAGGGCGAGTGAAGGGCCTCTTGAGAGGCGCAGAGTCGGCTTGTGCAAAGGATCTGATAGCTTCTAGCTGAGAGGCTAAGGAGGTTGCCATTGTTAGGGTTTCTCACCAAAACACGATTGAACTGTTATTGTTCTGGTTATGCTTCTTCTTCTAGTTCTTCTTCTTGTTCTCCCCACAAATGTAAAACAGAGGGAGAGAAATAAGTGCGATATTGGTTTAGGGTTTGGTACTGCAGGGTTTAGGGTTTTTCTCCTTCTAACCGCCAACCCCACTTCTAAACGACGTCGTTCCTATTTATACTAAAATAACTGTCGCGAATATCAATGTCTTTATATAGTCCATACCCGTATGGTCTAATCAAGATTTAAATAATACTACATACTAACATTTTCGTAAATTTTTTTAATTCTAAATTTTATATTTAAATAGTATTAAGAAACAAAATTATAAATTTATAAAATTTAAAGAATAAGTAAAAAATTTATAAAATTATGGAGTGAATAATAAAATCACAAACATAAAAAATTATAAACTTTTATAGTTTTATTGTTTTGTGTATATTTTATAAATAAAGGAGATTTTATGTTAAAAATGTAAAATAGAAGAAAATTTTTTTTAGTAGAAATGTGAATTAATATCATTGACTATATCAATATTTAAATTATTTTTTAGTAAAAAAATATTTAATCTATAGTTTGCATGTATAAACAATCGTTATGGTCCTTATGGATATCCTAAAAACCCCTTCAATAGCTCATGATATACCATAGTATTATATATCAATTCTCATTTCTTGTAAGTACATTTTGTCCATATACATGTGATTTTTTTCCCGGATTAGATATTGATTCCAAACTTAATATTTCTTAATATGCTTCCATCGTCAAGGCTAGCTAAGTGATACATCATTTCATTCCATGTGTGATACATAGTTGCATTCATTGTAGTGTATATGATCGATTTCTACATTCTCTTGCTTTTCTTCCATTGAATAGTGTTCCTTAACCAATCATGAAATTTAGCAGGAAGGTGGCTAAGTTTAATCCATTGCCTAATTGCTTTTAGTATAGTATAATAGAATTTGCATTCAAAGAAAAAATGCTCCTTGGTCCCAACTTTTCCATCACATAATGGACAAACTTCATCTATTTAATTGACACAATTTCCTCAATTTGCTTTGGTGAGTAGCCCGTTATTCATAACCAACCGGCTTATAAATTTGTGCTTGGGAATGCTCCACACTAGATCAACCCTATTTTCCTATGCCTTCTCTACTGCAATATTATCATATCCAAATGCAATTGTATATCTCTCATTTAGCTTGTTATTTGAATTCATTTCCATGTATTTCTCCTTAATTCCCATTATCTTCTTTATGTGCCAAGAATCAACCTGTTTTGCCTTGCAATCCCACATTCTCAGTCTTTTTAGATAATATTTTGTATCCATCTAACCCATAAAAGTATTTTATTTTCGGTTTATAGCTCATACTTGTTTCATTAGTGCAACTTCATTCCAAATCTGAATATTTATTTATTCCAAACCCACCATATATTTTCTTATTGCAAACTTCAAAGCGCTTCAACAATGAGATGACTTTCCCACTCCTACCCCTGTCACATAAGAATTCCATACACATCCTTTCAATTTGGTAAATCATCTTCATTGAAAGCTTGTATGTAAGAGCCTAAAAAGTATGCATCGGCGTCAGGATTGAGTTGATTAATTGAAGCCTATGAGCATATGATAAGTTCCTCCAAGTCCAACACTTTATTCTTTGAGTAATATTATTTACAACCTTATTTGAGTGATATTATTTACAACCTTTTGACAATCCTATGTTTCCCACCTTTAGGAAGAATGGGGACACCTAAGGGCGAGTTTATTTCAAGGTTTTATATCATATTCCTGAAAATAACGTTTCCAAGAATCCTATTACCAGGAATGTTATTCCGAGTAAAATTTCTAAACATGTTTGGTAGATATTTAATATTCTCGAGAATATTGTTAAAATTTATTTTTTTTAAGATTAAAAAAATAAAAAATAGAAAAAATATAGTAGAATGAGGTGAGAGTGAGAAGTTATTTTAAAAATAACTTCCATTCCCATGGGAATGTAAGATTCTCACTCCTCCCCATGGGAATAAAATGTAACTAGAACATGAATAAATAACTTTCCTCGGAATCAATAATACCCGGGAATATGATTTTTAAAACTTATACCAAACGTGGGAAAGTAACATTCCCAAGTTCACTTTCCCGGGAATATGTTTCTATAACTTGAAACAAACTCCCCCTAAAATATCTCATATGAAACTTCCCTTCTTGAAAGTTTGATGCAGTGATGCTCGCATGAAGAGCTCCCTTCTTTCTCTGTTAACACCCCTGGTATAATTTTGGGTTGTCTATTTATTGGAGTCAAGGCTTGTTGTCTTTGAAAACTCTTCATCAATGCTTTCGTTAACAGTTGTACATCATTTTCCTTACCTTTGTAGAAAAGGGATATTAGATCCCTCGACCTTAAGCCCTTCTCTCATAAAGTAACTTGTTGAGCCCTCATTCATTCCAATAGAAAACAAAAATTGTACCGATGCATTGCATAACCCATCCAATAAATTTTGGTGGGAAACTATACCAATTCAACATCCTTTCTGTAAACCCCAATCAACTGAATCATAAGTCTTCTTGAGATCTATCTTCATCATACATCTCGGGGAGGAAATTTTCCTGATATATAATCTCATCAACTCCCAAGTCGACAGAATGTTGTAACCTGTATTTCTTCCTTCTACAAGGCACCTTAATTAGTCTCCACTAAGACTCTTAGAACTACTTTCATATTGTTATTACATGAAACATTTGAAATGATTTTACAAATGTCATTGCAATTGGAAATCGACCTATACTCGTTGGTATTCTTAGGGGATTCCACTTTAGGGACTAATGCAATTAAAGTAGGATTAGCATGTCTGAGGATTTTACTTGACTCAATTGCTTGGAAGATATCATCCTCAATCATTATCCAACTAACTCTAAAGAATCTACTACCATAATGGCATAGTCGTCTGGTCTAAGGCTCTTTTTACAATTATTTGACTTCATTAGTGATTCAAATTCCTTCATCATAACCATTCTAATAAGCTCCAATTGCTTTTGAACATAGATTTGACTTCCTTTTGTAAACACTCCATTGCTAGCCTTCTATCTATGTTCCATTTTCTACCAATAAACCTTGAACAAAATTAAAAAATATAAGGAAATTGAAGAAATATATTATAAAAATAATATGATACTCCTTTTAAGTGAAGGAGTACTAAAATATGAATCCCTTGAACATATTTTTTATAAATTAAATATTTAAATTCTGATTAATATTATTTAATTCTAATTAATATTTAATGTTGAAGATATAATTAAATAAATAATGTAAATATTAGAGTAAACAACTATTAAATGAGTATAACAAGGGATTATATAAGAATTTAATAATTAAATATTATTAAAGCAACAACTTTTTACATTAATATCTAATCGTGTTTTATCACATTATTTAATGAATACAATAATATATAAGGTGTCACATTCATTAAATGACATGACAACATATCACTAGTATTAATAATTAAATCCTAATAAATTCAAAAATTAATTTCCTTTTTTTTGTTATAATGAATGAAGCTTGCTTCCAAAGAAAACTATATAGAATGAACTAATTTAGAACGACTCCTTAAGTACATTCTCTTATTAGTAGGAAAAGGGGATAAGAATCAAAGAAATGATAGACATCTATAATGGCCAATCAACCTCCAGCATTCTTCCTTTGTCCTCCATGGATCCATAAAAAAAAAAAAAAAAAAACTTAAATATTGGGTTCAGCCGTCCAGGCCACTTCCAGAATGAAAAATTACAATTACTACTGAGGAATAATTTCATCAGTTACTAAATTCACAAAGATTACAAATTCCATCACCGTACACAATATCTTTCAACGGTTAATAAATAATTATTTTTCTAAAGTATTAATAAATAACTGTTACTATATAAATTACAATACATAATTTCTTTACCGAAATATCAAATACATAAAATAATTAAATTCCATCCCCTTACCCTAAATTTTTTTTATAATTTATTTATAAAAAAAAAGTAAATTTTCTTGTAAACTCACCTTTCAAACTGTAACATATTACAGTTATTATTCAGCAATAATCTCATTAGATAAAAACTTATAAATATTACAAATTTCATCATCTTACTAAATAATCACTAACAATAAATTTTTAAACTAACATGTAATAATATTTATACAACGCATTTGTCTCCTTAAAAAGTAATCCATAACATAACCTAGTTAACTGGTCACGCCAAATTATTTTGATAATACATCCATAAATTTTTGTAGGACCAGGCTAATAATACGTTTTATTTATAAGGCCAAAAAAAATAGTATGTCTGTGACGCAAGGACAAATTTGGTGACATCACTGGGATGGTTGTACCTGGAGGGTGATAAACAAAGAAGATTGAAGTGGAAGTACAACGTTGTCGTGCTGTTCCGGCAGTTACTATTACAGCGGACTTTGATACCATAAAATACCATATGGAACTCAAAATCATTCTGATTCTATCGCTTGTTTCTGCAACTGTCACTGCAGAATATGTTCGTCCTCTGCCTCGAAAAACCTTAAACATCCCATGGAATTCAATTTCGAAGGCCCACTCTTATCCCCAACAGGTCAAACTCTCTTTCATTTCATCATATATTCACAAATATGAAATCTTATAGTACTTTATTCCTTTCATGTTTGCTTTTTGTTCAAAAATTTTGAATCTGGATTGAGTAACATGACGGCAAATTCGTTGGTATTAATAACAAATGATATTGTAACCTTCAAGTTCAGCAACTTCAGCTATGTGGTTTCCCTTGTTTCTCGAGAAAACTTCCAGTATTCAAATGATAACCGCTTTTAATGTAACAGTTTTCTTATATTTTTCCCTAAAAAAGTTTAAAATAAGAAAAAAAAGCCATATATGTCAGGTTTCTTAATTTGTGTAGGAAGACTACATATTACTATAGGACTGATCCCCCCCCTAATTTCTATATGATTATGGTGTCCAATTGGGAGGATTCATTCTTGATTTAGGGTTATATCAACTTCTTTATGCATGTTCATTTATGGTACCTATTAAATTCCAGATTCTTAGATGCAGAAATGTCTATTCCAGGTACACATTTCTTTGGCAGGTGACAAGCACATGAGAATCACCTGGATAACTGATGATAAGCATTCACCTTCATTTGTAGAATATGGAACATTACCTGGGAGATATGATTCAATAGCTGAAGGAGAGTGCACCTCTTATAATTATCTGTTATATAGCTCAGGAAAGATACACCATACTGTAATTGGGCCTTTGGAAGACAATACTGTGTACTTTTACAGATGTGGTGGACAAGGTCTTGAGTTCCAGCTCAAAACTCCTCCAGCTCAATTTCCAGTTACTTTTGCTGTGGCTGGGGATCTGGGTCAAACTGGTTGGACTAAATCAACATTAGATCACATTGACCAATGTAAATATGATGTCTACCTTCTTCCAGGAGACCTTTCCTATGCTGATTGTATGCAACATCGATGGGACACATTTGGTAAGCTAGTAGAGCCACTTGCTAGTACAAGACCATGGATGGTAACAGAAGGAAATCATGAAGAGGAGAATATACTGTTGTTAGAGGATGGGTTTGTATCCTATAATTCCAGATGGAAAATGCCATTTGAGGAAAGTGGATCAACCTCAAATCTCTATTATTCTTTTGAAGTTGCAGGTGTTCATATCATCATGCTTGGCTCTTATGCAAATTATGATGTGTACTCAGAACAATACAGATGGCTAAAGGTTAGTTGATTTCATTGGCCCCATTGATCAAGAGTTACTATACTCAGATAAGGGTAATGGGATCCATGGCAAGTTATAAGTGGTTGGGTTGGAGTAGATGATAAATATGGAAGAGAAATCCTCTTCTATTCTTTTGGCACACCCTTCTTCTTCTGATTATTATTATTATTAGTCATTGTTATTTGCCTTTCTTACTCTACACTTTATGATTAATAAAAAGAAAAGCACTCTGGGAAATGGATAAGAGCTCAAAATAATTTCCATTATTAGAAATAAAACATCTCAAATCCATTTAGGGAAGATTAAATTAGATAAGATTTAACCCGTGATTCACCATGAACATGTAAAAGGATTCTCATTTGAAATATCTAGCCATGTTATTGGACACATTATTCCCTCTTGATGGCTACAAATTTCCCCCTGCCCACTTCTTTTTTTCTCTCTTTAATTTTTCCTCATATCTCATCTACAGGCAGATCTGTCAAAGGTGGACAGGAAAAGGACACCCTGGCTGTTTGTGTTATTCCATGTGCCATGGTATAATAGTAACAAGGCACATCAAGGTGCAGGGGATGATATGATGGCAGCCATGGAGCCATTGCTTCATGCTGCTAGTGTTGATTTAGTTCTTGCTGGACATGTTCATGCTTATGAACGTTCGGTATGTCTTTATGGTTTAGCATTTATTTTTCTTGTAAGCATTATTTTATAGAAACTGAGTTTAAAGTTGTACTTTGTCTGATTGACAGAAACGTGTGTATAATGGAAGATTGGATCCCTGTGGTGCTGTGCATATAACTATTGGTGATGGAGGAAACAGAGAAGGCTTAGCTCATAGGTAAGTTATTTATCACTAACACAAACATTCCATATTTCCATAGAAATCTGTTCTCTGAATTGTTATGTGAAAAAAACTATTCAAGGTTGTTTATCAGCATGCATGTGGCCTGAAATTTGTTTTTTCTTAGTTGTTGCCAGATGTATCCTTACATAATTGTTTGATGACAGGTATATAAATCCGCAACCAAAGTGGTCAGAATTCCGTGAAGCCAGTTTTGGTCATGGTGAATTGAAGGTTGTAAACTCCACTCATGCCTTCTGGAGTTGGCACAGGAATGATGATGATGAGCCAGTAAAGGCTGATGATATCTGGATAACCTCTTTGGTCAGCTCCGGATGTGTTGATCAGAAGAGACATGTACTCAGGAGCATGCTTATGACATATAGACAATGATATATACATATTGGTATAAACTAGGTGGATTGGCAAGAATTGGTATATAGACAATGGTATATATCTTCAAATTGGTGTACACCACTACTAGCAGCTTTTTTGTGATAGACTTCAGTCAGTACAGCCAAAGTGAGTAAACTGAGATATTTCAGTACAAAGCTGTTGGGGTGCTTGTATTTTAATACTCTGTAAAGTGTAAGGTTAGTTGTCTTTGCAATAGATGATATTTCCTGTATCGTTTGAACTTGTAAGATTGGTTTCTATATAGGAAAATTAAAACTTTGTTGCTTAGTAACCAGTGACAAATGTGTCTATTTTATATTCTTCATTGGCATTCAGATTTGATTCTAAAGCCGTGCAATGAGTAAAGCCATGATGATTCAACTAGGATGGACGAAAGTCTAACTAACAAAATGCCTTGAATCTGAAATCATTAATTGCTGATACCAGGGGGAAGGGGATATGATATAATATAAACTAGAAATCTTTGATTAGAACTGTATAAAGTGCAAAGTGGACTATTAAGCATAAAGTGAAAACTTCTGGGTAAGCCCATTCTGTCTACTAAAACTGATTTCATCCAGTTTGCATCAATACATAAAACCAGGTTTTGAGAACCTAATTACATTCATGCCATTATAGTAACTTTAATTAATATGTGAAGACAAAGTGAATTCTAATAACGGATATCTGTATCTGGTGAATTCTGGCTTGCAAAATCCCTGTCCTTGCTCCTCTTTTTTAGATTTTGTTTCTCCATGTTCTTGTTAACGATAAACTTTTTACATCATCATTAAGTGGTTGGATAGCTTCGACACTGTCTCTCAGCTGAGGTTTCTGTAATTATCAAAGTTCAGCCTGATGCTTGGAATGTCTCTTGGCTTGATGATCACTGTTGACACCGGTAAGCATGAGCAGCCAAGATTCTGTTTGAGAGCTCTTGGGAACAGGCTCTCCCTCCTTTCCTGAGGAGACTCTAGCAAGAAGTGTGCACCAATGTCTTCCATTTATCCAGTGCTTAAATATAGATCGAGTCATGTAGCAGTAGTAACATAACAAAGTGCAAAATTCTCTTGGTTTATATCTTTCAATGCATAGTCCAATCTTAATGACAGCACTGTGCTAAAATATTGATACAACTCTCACCCTCTAAATAATAGCATAGTCCAATGAGTACTGATTGCTTTATCTCTGTCTGCTCCTGTTCTTGTGTAGCAGACGTGGCATAGCAATAATCTGTAAAGATAATCCAGTGGAATTCCTGTGTTGCATGCATACAAAAGATGCATGGGGCCAAAATCTCTTAGAAGTTTCATACTTCATAATTTATTGCAAATAGATTCTATTTTGGGTTCAAGTAACTTCTTCAAGTTCAATCAAAAGAAGAAAGGGCCTCAATTGGGAATGCGTTCGCTGACCTTGCTCAGTCTCTCATTTTTACAGCGTCTTTGATCTCCAACCATGGACTCAAAAGTATCCAAGAGATTATCCAAGCCCTCATGATTATCCCCAAATGCCTTCAAAGCAAATACAATGCTCTCAATGGTTGACAAATAACCAGCTTTGGGCTGATGCCTTACATCACTATACAAGCTCATCTCCTTCACTTCCAACTTCACATGCGGCAAAATGTTCAACCAAGGGTTTTCACTATAAATTCTTTTTGCCTTAGCCCATGTTCCATCCAGAACAATCAAGTTCTTCACCTCAAAACCAATAGCATCTAGGTCACTAATATTAACAGCCTTATCAGAAGGAAATAGTAGTACTGATCCAGGACCAACCTCAAGCTCAAATTCCTCACATTCTTCCAAGTTATTGTCCTCATTCATTTGCTTCCTTTGGAACTTCTGCACCAGAAACCCTTTTGACAGTGCTTCACAAGCTTCAGGACAAGCCAAAATCTTGTTAAAGCTTAACTTGGGGGATTGACATTGTGGCATCCAAACATGGGACAGAGAGCTAATGGCACCATATTTGCCAATGGTAACAGTAATAGCAGCCCCTCCATTCTCTTCATGGACACCTCTAGATAAATCACAATTTGGATGAATTGTATTTTTCTCAACTTCATCATTCACCACTACACCATCACTGATACTTATTTGATCCACAACTTCAGCAGGAAGAGAACTGAGAACATCTCCAACATCATTTTTCAAGCCACATTTTCCAGCACAATCAATCAAGTTAGAATCTTTCTCAGATAAAAACTTCCGGGTCTCTCCAATTTCATGAGAAAACGAACCATTTGGCATGTTTCCAACCGAACTCGGTTTGGAATTGGGGTGCAACAACTGAATCAGGAATCGAGCTTCAAAATTAACATCAGAAACAGTGGCAAGCGTGAGATTCTTGAGACCGAGTCTAGCGATTCTAGTAGAATTAAGCGGGTGCTTACACTCCAACGCGTGCTGTAGAATGGTCACATTGACCGAATTTTCGATACCCGGGGTAAGGATTCGAGAGCAGAGACAGGTTCGGGCGGGTTTAGAACAAGATAGGCAAATGGGTCTCTTGGATTTGCCCTGCGACATCGACATCCACGTCTTCGAGGATCCAAGCAGAAGAAGCTTGTGTCCGTGAGAAGGGTTGAAGTTGAACCACGGGGTGATTTGGATGCGGGTCCCAAAAAAAGCCATTGTTGGTTTGGGGATGCTAAAACAACCCTAAAATGGTTTAAAGAACGATACAGTGCTACGACGTCGTTTAAGCCAAGTGGAGATAAAAGAAAATGAGTTTTTTTAACTTTTTTTGTTAGTGTAGGAGAAGAATGAGAAAGCAAAAGATGAAAAAAAAAAAGATTTAAATATGTTTTTAGTTCCTATAAATATATGTTGTTTTATGTTTAGTTCTTATAATTTTTTTTTTTGGTTTTTCATTCTTACAAAATTTTCTGTTAGTGTGTTTAGTCTTTGACGTTAAGTCCATGTTGATGTGGCTAATGGACTGCCAAATCAGATTCAAATGACATCATTTTATGCATTTATCATCTTCTAGCCTTCTTGTTCGGTTAGCCTTCCAACCTCCTGGCAGGCTCACCTTCCAGCCTTCCTAATCAGCCAGCCTCCTAGCCTCCTAGCCTCCTTGTCGGCTATCTTTCCACCCTTTTTGTCTGGCCGACCATCCAGCCTTCTTGGCCGACTGGTCTTTCAGCTTCCTTGCCAGCGTAAAAACTCATGGCACGCTGATGTGTTTGTCTGTTAGCCACATCAGCATTGACTTAACATCAGGGACTAAACACCCTAACATAAAATTTTGTAGCGATGAAAAACCAAAAAAAAAAAAATTGTCGGGACTAAGCACAAAATGACCTATATTAATAGGGATTAAAAACATATTTAAGTCAAAAGTTTAATGGATATATACTCTTAGTGTAAATGAGTTTTATACTGTCATCTAATGATATTCTGCCATATTGTTTATTAAGTTTGATAACACATGACTTGTCATAATCATTAAATGATTTGACAACATATCGTTCTCAAAAAAATTGGTTCCTAACATTTTTTGCGTCGATTAATTTATAACATGTTTGGTTTAACATTAAAACATGATGAGGAGGTGAGAAAATGAAGAAAAGGAAAGATGATTAAAGACAAGCCAACATATGTTTTTAATGTTTTTTCAAGAAAAAAGAAAAAGAAAAGTTTAAAAGGAAGAAAGGGAGCAAGATGAAGTTTTTGGTGTGCTTCCAGAAGCACAAGAAAGAGATATCTAGAAGTAAAGCTAATTGCTAAAGCTTCTAGAGAAGTTAGTAGGATAGTTTATCTAAATTTGAGTTTATCTGACGTAGGAGGAGAAAATCAATTCAATCAACCTATTGGAAGCAGAAGGATCCATAACCAACACCCTCCACGTCACCATCTCTGTTAGAGTTAACTGAAAGATGCTAATAAAGGGACTAAAAGGAATTTCATTTAGGTTGACAAACCTATTATACCCAATATAATTAGTGGTCCACTAGTGGCAATTATTCTGCATCATAGCCTTTGTCAAACCCTATTTTTCTCTTTATAAACATTAAATAGGTGGAATATTAAAATTTATAGATGTTTATTAAGATATTGATACAACATTTTCATGTCAGAATATCATGTGAAATTTTAATATAAGAAAATATATATCCAAACATACACGCATACAAAACAACTTTGTTAGTACTTAAACATGCATGTTACAACTATAATATATTGTGAACCAATAACCACTTATAAAACCACTTTCCCATTGAGAAACTAAAGTCTTCCTTCTAGTCCATGTCCACACTTTGTATATACAAGCGTCTTTTAATATTATTGGCCATTTCCACTACTGTCTCGATAAACTTATATTCATACCTGCAAAAGGACACAAGACCTTTTAATTCATTTATGAACACATTTTTCATTTTCCTTCTATCAGTCAAAATCTATTACGTAAAATATATAAGCATGACTAATCAATCTTCACTAAAATAGATTGTCAACATAACAAAATACAAAATTGTATAGAAATTGAAAACAAAATTTTAACAACACACAATAATGCATTTTGAACAACATTCCTTAACAAAGTCACTTTTTTTTTTCAGTGTATAATAAAGATAATGAGGTTTAAATTTCATGTAAACTATTTAAATTCCCTACCCCTTAACAAAGTCACCTTTAAAATAATAATTAAATTAAAAGACCAAACTTTTATTTAACATTTCATGTACCTTCTAAATGGGTTAGTTAATGACCATTTTATTAACAACTAGTATTAATAATGAAACTTAGCAGAAAAAGTATACTATATTTACCCGGTAATGTAATGCATTCCAGACAAGTTGGCAGCTTCAGATAAGGCTGACCTCCATCTATTCACCTTTTCAGGGTTATCTTGAAATGTATTCTCATGTTGAGCCATGGCTTCACCATAACTATTTCTTTGATGCCTTACATATGATGGTTTTACTTTGTAAAAGATTGGCAAAACAAGATGGCCTTTTTCCTTCTTATAGTAAAGGATAGTAACAAGTTCGTCAAGACACCAAGTGGAATATGCATAGTTTTCAGAAAAACAATAATTGAAAGCCTTGATGCTTCAATTGCTTCAATAAGAGATTGAGAAATTTGGTCCCCACCAATCAATTCTCCTTCATCCATGAAGGTCTTGAATCCCTCTTGACACAAAGCATGATAAAGAAAACCTATAAAAGTCGATGTGAAGCCTCTTTGGTAGAGTTGAAACACACCAAAATTCCAGAAGAGAAGTATTCTAAACTTGGAATTGGGATGGAAAATGGCTCAAATTCACATTTAGTATTCAATATCCTTATTTCTTCAAGCATTTTAAAATACTTCTCAATAAGTCAGCTTCTAAAATGGTTATTTGGCCATATGTTTCCTTTTAGTGACTTTATTCTTTGTCCAATAGCCTCAACCTCCTCTATGAGTTTATTCGCATCACTTAGCCACTTTGAAACAACGTCATTGACTTTTTATATTTTATGATTAGCTTCTTCAACTTTTTTCTGTACAAGATGTCGATTTGAAATCAATTTCTCCTTCTCCTGTTCCCACCACCTTTCATTGTTTATATTCATACCTAAGAGTTGGCGGCCTTCCATTTAAACAAAGGTAATAAATAAAATTAATAAAGTGATATATATATATATATAATGAATTTCCATGGAAATCCAATGCAAACATGTCTTCAGTTACAATGTTTGACCTAGATCTTAACAAGAAATTAATGGAACATGTTGGAGAAAGTATATATATAACATGAGAAAGATATAAGTTTAGTTCAATGGACTATAAGGCAGGTCCATGTTGTGTAAATATTATGTTCCTCTATATTGATAGAAAAGGAAAGAAAGTGATATTTTTTTTTTCAAAATGGTAGAAAATTATGGGTGATATGTAATTAGTGGGTTGGAAGGGAAGTAAACTTTGATTTAGGAGATATTTAAACTAGTAGATTAGATGAAATGTGAAAGGTACAAAGACAAGAGGTAAGACTTTGGAAAACTTTTCTGATTGTTTTTCAAGTCATTCTTACAATGGCTGCTTCCCTACATATATAAGAACCAAACACCGCCATATATTGGCGGTTGTTCTTAAAAAAATATTTATTAGGTTATAGATATATTAAATCTAAAACCATAAAGTAATCTTATGCTATATCTCTAGGATATTTTACACACTTTATTGCTTTCAATTATAGGAAAAAAAACACTTGGGAGCTAGTAGATGGAATTGAGAAACAATCATCAACTATAACCCCCCAAAGAGCTAGATTTCGTAAAAAAAACATAGAGGAAGAATGAAAGGAATATCCTATCAAGGTAATCGTATTTGTTTCGGAAGATAAGCTCTTCAAGCACTTGAGCCCGCTTGGATCACATCTAGACAAATAGAAGCGCAACATTTTCATTGACCTTGATATCTCGACTAATAGTGAGTTTCTTGGTCTGTAAGTTATAGACTTGGTAGCCTTTTGCCGATGGTTTTTGCTCGCTCCAAGCTTCAATCAGAGTCTTGTCCTGTACTACCTTAGTTGGACATTTGTTGAGCATATAAACACTGATGTAGACTACTTCGACCCAAAAAGTGTTTCTTAAGCCCTTCTCCTTCAACATTGATCTGGCCATCTCACCAACTATACAATTCTTTCTTTTTAATCTATTTTGTTGTGGAGAACATGCAATTGTAAGTTGTTGCTCAATGCTTTCCTCTTAACAAAATTTAGCCAACTCATAGGAGGTTTACTATTTGCCATAATCACTTCTAAGCATAGATTTAAAAACCGGACCCGCCGGTTCGACCGGGAACCGGTTCATTCAACCCAAAAAACTGGTAGATTTCAGAACCGGTCGAACCAATTAAAAACCGTTAAAAACCAGTGTCTAAAAACCGGTAAAAACCAGTGTCTAAAAACCGGTCAAACCGGTCTTTTAAAAAAATTCATTTTTTTTTAATTTTTTATTTAATCTAAAATATTTTTAAGATAAATAAAGACATATATTTGAGAATTATACATAGATATCCATTATTTTATCAATTATTATTAAATTTTTATCATATAAATCTTATAATATGATTATTTATACAAATTTACAACTTTATATATCTTAATTTCTTATAATTTCATGTTATTTTATTAATTAAAATATTATATAATATTAAAAATATATATTTTATTAATATCGATTCGACCACGGTTGAACCATTGAACCGTGAACTAGTGCCTTTACCGATTTAATTATTGGTCCGGTTTTTAAAACATTGCTTTCTAAGTATTTTTATCTGTTTCCCACTTTACTTCTTGACAAAGGCCTTAAACTTCTTAAATATTTCAAGTACTTCTTATTTCTCATTGATGAAGTGGACCCAAGTTATTATAAAAAATTTGTTAACAAAGAGAATGAAATACCTATTATTGTGGAGTGACAACATCCTCATCGGTCGACAAATATCTGTATGAATCAACTCCAACAAGTCTTCTAATCTCCATGCCATGTTAGTTGAAAATGATAGTCGATGTCGCTTACCAAGGAGAAATCTTTCACAAGTTTCATTATTCTCTTTCAGGCATGGGAGATATCTCATTATATTTTTTTGATATAACAACTTTATGGCATGGGTTTTGAAGTGGCTAAATATAATTTGATGTCAAAGCCATGAGTCGTCAACTTCTACCAATGTTAATGTCATGCTTATCAGGAAACTTTTATTCCTCTTCTCCATCTTTACTCGACAAATCTCTAGCCTTTTATTGTCGTATATTTTGCATGTTTCTCCTTCAAAGGGAAGAGAATAGTCTTTCTTCATCATTTGGTCAATGCCCAAGATATTGTCTTTAAGGTTCGAAAGTAGCTAGTAGGACATCATTAATGAGTATTGTACCTTTCTTTGTCTCTGATAAATCCATTTTAATAGTAAATTTATAGAGTAATTTTAGGGAGTTTTTAGTTGTTTAGTTTGATAGTTTTGTAAATTTGTAGTTAAAATTGTACATAATTGAGTTTGTTTGTATTTTAGGTGATTTTAGTAAATAATAGTATTTTTCTCTAATTTTTCTTTGTTTTATTGTTTTTAGGAATTTTCTGGAAAATAAGAAAGAAAGAAGTAAAAAGAAGCAATTTTGAAGTGTAAGGAAGAGTCAAACAGTGAAAATTGAGGCAAAGGAGATGCATATGAGGAAATTTACTCTCTGCCAAAATCGTGTGGGGACAGACCAACAGCGTGTGAGGACACGATACCTCCAGAGGCTACAGAATTGAAGTTTGCTCTCTGCCATGTTCGTGTGGGAACATGGCAAGGCTTGTGTGGGGACACGAATTCTGCAGAAACATTATAAATAGTTGCTGATTAGATTTTTAGCGTGGATCCCTTCATTTTTTCAGATTTCTTACTTCTTTCACTCGAATTTTCTCTCTTTTTCTCTCCTTTTTCTCTCAAAATTCAACTCAAAGGTGGAGCCTAGGGTTCATCTCCATGGAATTCGTCCTTGAGTTTGCATCTTCCTTCTCTTTTCTCTTCTCTTTTGTAATGGATTTCTAAATTTCTTAGGTTAGGAATTGGGGAATTTTAGTTCAAACTTCATGTAATTTCGTTTTGAATTCAATTCAGATTGTTATGATGCAATTGCATTGTTTACTTCCAATCTTAATGCTTCATTGACTTGATCAACCAATGCATGATCTGAGAGTGATTCTCACAATTGGAAAATTGGAGAAAACTTGGATCTGAAGTAAATAACATGAGCAATTAATTACCTAGGAATAGGAATTAATTCTTGTGTGATCTGTATCAATTTTTACTGCTAATGCATGTCACAATTGAATTCACCTAAGGAATTAGGGTTCTTGATTGTAGATATAGGATTAATTCACCAAGGAATTGAGATTTAACTATCTAAGTGAATTGGATCATGAATTAAATCATAACAATTGAGTTGATTAATCTTTTACATGGAGTGAGAACTAAAAGGAACCAAGTCCTAACCATTTGTTGATATTGTTCTTCATCAATATTGTGTTCTTGTTTTGTTCAACCACATAATTCAGTTTTTGAGTTATAATTTTCTGCATAGTTTAGAATTCCTCATTCACACTCACAATTCTCTTTCCAACTAGATAACTCCTTGTAATTGGTACTTGAACTTCAATCTCTGTGGGACGATACTCTACTTTCATTATATTACTTGTTAGATTCGGTACACTTGCCGATTTTTCTCATCAGTCTCCACCATAACAACACCTTTGCTTTTTAATTCCATAATAGTACCGTTGCCCATTTGAACTTTGACTTTGACAGAGTTATCAATGTTTCTGAACATTCTACCACTTTATGTGATTACTACAACTGTTATCCAGGTACCGTTTTCCATCTCTTTTATCAGAAAAATCTTAGCAATAAAGAATAAATTTTGCTCATAATCTTGGTCGACGTAATTGCTTGATGCTTATTCGTGTTGTGGCAACTTTTCTTAACATGCCCAAACTTCTTGTAGTGTTGACATTGTGGCTTATCACAGTGCCAACAACCTTTCTCTACATCTGCAAGATTTGTCTTCTTGTAGATGCTATAGAGGATATTTATCTCGATTATTTCTAAAGAAATGCCTAGAATTCTTCTTGTTTCTAGAATTTTCTCCATTTTCCTTTCCTCTATCATGACCTTTATTTTGAGATGTAAATTGAGTTTTGATTGAAAGAAAATTTCAATTGTATATACTTCATGCTAACTCAATTTCTACTCATATATTTCAAGAGAACCCATTAGTTTTGTCATAAATAAAGTAGATAGATCCGTGGTTTGCTTAATTGTTGTCATGATTAGGTTAAACTTACAAGGAATAGTGATCAATATTTTTTCAATAATTTTCTTGTCAAGAATATTTTTCTTGTAGGCTCTCATATATATATATATTTTTTTTCAATGGTAGTCTTTTACTACTTCAAACTCCTTTATCTTTAATATTTTACTCACATCGTAGATTTTGAAGTTTTATGGCATATACCTAGAGTTGGCAATTCGGGCTACCCGACCCGGCTTGATGCGGATAGCGGGCTTTATTGGGCTGGGCTAAAAAGCACGGAAGTTATTCGAGCTTCTAAAATAGGTGCCCGAGCCCTACCCCTTTGCGGGTTTTGTGCGGGCTACCCAACTTTTTTGTGGGTTTTTGCGGGTATCGGGTTGGGCTAAAAAGCCCGGAAGTTATTCAGGCTTCTAAAATAGGTGCCCGAGCCCTACATTTTTGCGGGCTTTATATATACCTTTCATTTCCTTGTATTCTATGTATTGTTCTTTGGCTTTGTAGCATCTATTAATTCTTAAAAAGGACATCACTTGTTGTTGGATAATACCTTGAAATCTTTTTGCTGGTTTTCCTTTAACTTTTGTTTTTGAGTTGAGATAAGAGTTGAAGTGTGTCTACTGAAGTAGTGAATCATTCTTCTATAATGTTCTAGAAATGTTGGAAGTAAAATATGTCTTCATTTAGTACTCTAAAAACCATATTTTTCACTATTAAAAATGAGATGGGGATAGATATGGTTGAATGATGTTAGTCATAAGTTATAAAAATTTTAGGAGTGATTAGGTCTCCTTTAGAAGCAGTAGGGTGATATTTTTAGGCCTTGACCGAACTTAGCTCTAACACCATTGATAGTTTTTGATTTAGGAGATAGTTGAAATATTTAATTAGGTGAAAAGTGAAAGTTACATAGACAAGAAGCAAGACTTTGAAAGTTCTTCTGATTGTTTTTCGATCCATTCTTATAATGGCAAGCTTGCCTATGTATATAGGTATCAAACACCTCATATATATTGGCGGCTGTTCTTAAAAAATATTTAATAGTTCTAGATATATTAACTCTAGAAACATGAAGATCCTATGTTATATCTCTAGATATTCTACACACTTAATTGCATTGCTTTTCAATTATAGAAATTTGGATAATATTTCAACTCTCCTTGATACAAGAAGGTGAATGAGTCGATTACCTCTTTTTGTAAACATAAATATATTTCATACTTGGAAATTATGTGAAACGGATAAATTAAAATTTTCTGGAAAGACAACATATAATTCACAGATCCAATAGAAGGTTGATATCTGATGTGCAAAAGAAAGATATGGAATTAATTAAAGAAGAAAAGTGAATGGAATTTTAACTCACTCCAAGATGTTGCAGGCACAAAGGATGGAGATTCCTCTACTCTCTACTCTTTCTGTCAACCTGTAGAAAGTTAAAGATAATTTGATTGAGTTTTGGGTTGCTTAGTGGGAACAGGGCTGAAGACCTGTTGGCGATTGACTTTTCAGGTTAAGGTATTTTTTTTTCCCTTCATCCAAATTTATAATTTTTGCTGACAAGTGCTTTGAGTTGGTCCACTGACTTGGTAATATTGTCCAAATAAATATATATAGAAGTTGGTGAAAACCATTGATCGAGTCCTTACGGTGAGGGCTTTTAATATAACTAATTTTGGGCCGAATAGGAAGCATGATTCTTTCTTAATTAAGTTGTTCCTACCAGCCTATTGAGCAGGGGTGATCATGACCAACCCGTCGGATTTGACCCGAGTCACACCCATTAAGTCGGGTTGTTCGGGTGTTCGGGTAGACCCAACCCGAAACATTGAAAAATTGGTCTTGATAGGTCAGGTAGCGGGTTGGGTGTTTGTAGACCCGATTAACCCGACCCGACCCCATTATGTATATATTTTTTTGTTCATGCTTTATTAAATTATTTTAACAACTATGAATGTATGGCCCAACAGGAAAAAAAATTAATGTATGGCCCAACAGGAAAAAAATGATTGTAATGGCCCAACAGGAACCTTTTTTTCACTATTCTGTGACAGCCCAACTGGCCCAAACCAAATAGTCCAACCCGAGAACCCACCCGAACCGACCCACGTGTTCTCGGGTCAGGTTTATACGCATCGTTTCTATCACCCGAACCGACCCACAACCCATGCAACTTCTCGGGTCGGCCCCAAAAAATTGGCGAACCCGACCCAGGATCAGCCCTACTATTGAGACACATACATCATGTAGTTTGCTATGGTTTATGGTTGCAGACTTTTTTCCCTCAATATCTGTTTAATACATATAGGCATGAGCGTAGCTAAGAGGGGCTGGCAGGATCACATGCCAACAACCCTCTAATTTTTTTTCAATTTTTTTACTAATTATATAGCTTTTATATAAAATATTTTATCAATTATTAATTTGGTCACTCCAAAATATTATGTAAATTTTATAATACTATCTCTTTATAATTTTTTCACTACTTATTTTATAAATTTTAATTTTCCTTATTTTCTTTTTTATATATTCTTTATATTAATTATTTTTTCTTATTTAGAGATTATAAGGTTTCATTCAAAATTAAAGAAGATTGTGTTTTATTTGAATGTGATTTTTAGCATTGCATGATAAAAAAATCTTACAAGAATAAAAAGGAATTTTCTTTGATTTGATTCGAATTTTACTTTTAGGATTAGATAATAAAACTAAAAAAAGATATTTTAATATTTTAGTTTTTAAAAAAATCATGCAACTTTCAAGTTTACCCTTATTGTAAGTCTTTTTTCGATACCCGTCTTATATGTCATACTCTATTTAATTCTCCACATTAAATAACTTAGAAATTATAAATATTTAATAATTATGAGGGGTAAAGATGAAAAAAAATAATAAATGTTTCTAAAATTTTGTAAAATGTCATAGAAAAATGAATAATTAAAATTATCAAAAGAATCCTATAAAAAAATTACTCGAGAGAGTATTCTATTTCGGCCCCTCCAATGAAAAAATTCTGGTTACGCCCCTGTATGTAGGTACTTGAAGGCTTAGGGTGTGTTTGGCAAAACTAGCCGATAAGCTAGCTTATTGAATTAGAAGTGTTTGGTAGAACTAACTGATAAGTTAATTGGTAAATGTAAAATAACATAAAAGGACATAAATAGTATAATATAAAAAACAATTTCATAAAATAGTAAAAAGAAAATAACAATTTAATTAATTCATAATTTTTTAAATTATTTATTATATAGGTAATAATAGGTAAAAAGAAATTAAGGATAATAAGGGAAATGTATTAAAATATAAGGGATAATGATGGAAGAAAATTAAATAAGCTACAAACTACAAGCTAGAAGCTAGGTGAAGTAACTTGTAGCTTATAAGCTAGAAGCTCCTAAATTAAGCTACTTTGAGGTAACTTACCAAACACTTTTGTGTTGGTCAAACTAGCTTATATGCTAGTCAAATAAGCTAGTAGATAGCTTATTGACCTTGTCAAACACACTCTTAAATCCTGTAAGAGAAAAGCCCGTAATATATATTGGAACACACTCTTATTGACTCTGCCAAACACACTCTTAATGTTTTTAGTTAACAACACACATATATAAAGTGCATCTTTTTAATATAATCATGGACTAAAGTGCTATTTTGAAAAAGTTAGGGATGAAACTGCATGGTGCCCCAAGAGTCAGGGACTAATGTGCTAGTTTAATCTTTTTTATTTTTTTTTAAATTTTAATCAAGTTTTTATAACTTAAAATTAAAAACTAACTTTTTTGTGATTTTAAAAATGGAGGTAGAAAACAATACTTGAAAGTCTTGATGCTTGCTTTAGTGAGATAGTGAAGTCTGAGCGGGTTTGGATCCTCTTTAGACCACCATTGTCTCCATCCGTCTCCAGCAAAAGTTAGCTATGGAATAACTATGGAACAACTAGGAAAACAATAGTTGTAGCTAATTTGTAGTTATTTCGTAGCTAACTTTTTCTGGAGAGGATGGAGAAGCAGGAAAAGATCTTTACACAGTCTGAGCTCCACTCTGCAATCCTCGTTCTTCCATGAAGGTTTTGAACCACCTGTCACAAGGCATGATTAGATAAGTAAGTGTCCATTTGATTTACAATTGAATATAATTGATTCTACAGAAATGATTATGCACTAATTAAGCCTCTCCTATTACAAGGCCCCTATTGATTCTATATAATTAATTCTTGAATCAATGGTTGAAAATATGAGTGATGCATGGTTTACTAAACACATTAGATGAAAGTGGTTTAAAATCAATTTTGTCGAATTAATTCTGAATCGTGCCTAACTACAAACCAAGCAAGCACTGAAACAATTGCTTTAGGTCTCCCCCATTACAAGGTCTCAACTTTTCAAAATATTATCTTATATATTAAAATTAGTATAAATTTTTATATTAAATATAAAAAATATTATTAATTTTTAATATGTTTTTTATTAAAAATAAAAAATATTACTAATTATTAGTTGATAGATGGTGATAAAAACTTTTTTCCATATAAAAAAAATCAAATTCTAAATTTAGCATAATTTTTTTTCATGAAATTGGACTCCTAATTTATTTTATAAAATAGAAATATCATGTAAGATCTCTTATCTCTTAAAAATACACCCCCATTTTTTATTTTGTTTTAAATTTATAGATATGTTGGGTCGGTTCTGATCGTGATAGAGAGAACCAATAAAAGTGTAGCAAGTCTCTTCTCTAAAACAGGGAAATATCTAGTAGCATGCCATTGAAAGTTTGAGACTCTCTAGTGTTGCTTCCTACAACTTGATGGGTTTATTATTCAATGAAGATCGCACACATTAAATTGTACAACATAATCCTTCAATTTCAGAATCATCTTCTTGGCCACATTTAATAGGTCGGACGAGAGAACTCATCATCTATGCTTGAGTGTTTTTTTGAGTAACATCCAAACTTCCTTTTTAGATAAGAGATGCAGAGGTATCACCCTTTGACAATCCATCAAGGCACATTCTCAAATCCATTTTTCAAACTAATCATCCATGAATTATTTGTTTATCAAATGGTCCCTCAATTAGTCAATTGTATTTCAGCTTAGCATAGGAACAGAGGGACCATTTGATAAAGAAAATTAATTCATGAAGGATTAGGTTAAAAATCGTGATAATGGTGCAATATAACAGAGAGACCTTTTAGTAAGTAAAATTCATTTATGGAGGACTCATTTGAAAAAATAAAAATAAAAGAGGCACTAAATAGAAAAATCATGGTATATTGAGAAACATAAATATATTTAAACATAGATAAAATATGTGAAAATCAGTTAAATTAGAACTTGTGTATATTTATGGACAAAGAAATAAATAATCTTTATATATCACTAAATCATCTAGAATTTTGAACCCAATTCCAAACATGGAATGCATATGAAAAAGTTTCTTAGTGTTGAATATGTACACTACAATCGTAATCAACTTATGAGCTAATAAGTGATCACTAATATTAATATGTACACCACAATCACAATCAACTTATGAGCTAATAACTGCCTGTGATCACTTCTGATTTATGCGACACTTATTATAAGAGAAATTGATGTGTACCATCTAGTCCACATCCATGCTCCATATATACAAGTGAGTTTTAATATTATTGGCCCTTCCAAGATCATATTTTGATAAAATTATGATATTTTGAGGAATAAAAATATATTCAAATCTAAAGAATAGCTGAAATTCTATTAAAACTTGTGTGTATTTATGAACAAAGAAACAAAAACAACTTTTTTACATCACTAAATCAACTAAAATTTTGAATCCATTCCCAAACACGGCACTCATCCAAAATAACTTCTCACTAGTATTGAACATGCATGCAATTGCAATCCACTCACGAGCTAATAACTGCTTGCAATCAATTTTGTTTTGTCACTTATTATATGAGAAATGCCTACCTTCTAGTCCATATCCATGCTCTGTATATACAAGCGAGTTTTTATATTGTTGGCCCTTTCCAAGATCATTTGGATAAAATCATATTCGTACCTGCAAAAATACAAAGCCTTTTAATTCATCTATGCACACAGTATTATTTTCTTTCTACCAATCAAAATTTATGTCATAAAAAATGTATATAAAATTAAGTTAGACTAACTAATCTTCACAAAATAAATTGTCACACAAAATACAGAACTACACTGAAATTGAAAGCAAACTTTTAATAACATGGGATCAGTTTGGATGCACTTTTACAGAAAAACTTTAAGGTGAAAAAAATAGAATGAATCAAAGAGGTCAAATGAATTTATTTTTTATTTAACATTTTATAGATCTTCAAAAAGCAGTAATTAAAAAAACTAGTAGATTAGACACTAAGTATGGGGTTTAACTAAGAACATTTTAAAGTATACAACACACCCAATAGTGTAACACAATCCAGACAAGTTGGCAACTTGAAACAAAGCTGACCTCCACTTTTGTATCTTCTCAGAACCATTTCCAATTTTGTTTTCATGTTGAGCCATGGCTTTACCATAACTATTTTTCTGATGCCTTATATCTGATGGATCCACTTTGTAAAAGATAGGCCAAACTAATTGATTCTTCATTTTCATAAACTCAAGAATTTTAACAAGTTCATCAAGGCACCAAGGGGAATATGCATAGTTTTCTGATAAAACAATAATGGAAAGCCTTGATGCCTCAATTGCATTAATAAGAGATAGTGAAATTTGATTCCAACCTTCCAATTCCCCTTCATCCATGAAGGTCTTGAATCCTCCATGGCATAAAGCACGATAGGGAGAACCTGTGAAAGAGTAGCGAGTATCTTCTCCTCTAAAGCTAAGAAAAATATGGTAGCGAGCCATTGAATGTCTTAGACTATCTAATGATGCTATCCACTCCTCAATAGGTTTGTTTTTTTAAGGAAGATGCAACTTCTTTAATTGTACCAGGTAACCTTTCACATTCAAAAGCAACTTCTTGTGCCACATTTAGTAGCTCCGATGAAGAATCATCATCTATGCCTGAATGTTTTTTGAGCAATGTCCAAGCTTCATCTTTAGATAAGGGATGCATAGGAATCTACTTTTGACAATCCATCATCTATCACAAGGAATACCTATATCCTCTAGCTCAAGTTTTGACCTGACATCATCCAAGATCACAAGAATTTTATCCCTATTTTGTAATGTTGAAGATATTGCTCTTGCTCTTCCAGGTTCAGTGTTTTTGTTGAACTTCAGATTCAATGGTTCAGCAATATCATCTTGTATCCTCCTAACATGATTTTGGGACACAGTGGCAAATAAGACAACATCAACAAACTTTAAATACTTGGCTTTCTCTGCCACTGCTTTCACCAATTTTGTTTTACCAGAGCCTCTCTTCCCATACAATCCAATTACAAAGCTACTAACATCTTGTAGTGCCTCCAAAAGTTTATCTGAAGCCTCTTTTGTAGAGTTGAAACACACAAAATTTCCAAAAGAGAAGTACTCTAAACCTGGAATTGGGCTGGAAAATGGCTCAAATTCACATTTGGTATTCAGAGTCTTTATTTTCTTTAGCATTTCATTGTGCACCCTATATCTCCTCTCACTATCAAGGGAAGTACATAAAATTTCCAAAATTTCCATTTCTATTTCCAACTTTTCCTCTTCTTCTATGAGTTTCTCCACATCATTTAGCCACTCCAGAACAGCTTCATTTACTTTTTCTGTTTTGTTTGTTGCTTCATTTTTTTTCAGCACAAGATCTCGATTTGAAGTTAGCTTCTCCTTTTCACTGTCCATGTTTTCCATGATTTTGCCAACACGAAACAGATATATTCCCTCACGTATAAATGTCCCTGACAAGTTAGCAAGGGATGAGACAGAGTTGTGGCTTTCCATTTAAATAAAAGTAACCTGTAAAATAAAATAGTTAGTGTTTGTTTGGTTTACAGTTGAGTAGAACTGATTCTGAAAGTGAATGGTTGAGATGAGTGATGCACGTTTTACGAAACATATTGGATGAAAAAGATTTAAAATCTTGAAACCATGGTTTTGCACTGTTTCAACGGTAAAACAAACGGAGACTTATTGTGTGTTTGGTTTAGCGTTGAATTTGACCAAACTCAAGTTTGGATTCCCCACCGTAACTATTTCTAGTGTTGGAAACGTGCTTTCAACGCTAAACCAAACATGCTTTTAATCAATTTAACACTTAATTGAGACACATATTTTTATGCAACAAATCAAAAAAAAAAATGAATGATCGAATTTATGTGACAGATAAAAATTGAACTTCTATAGAAATTGATTACAATTATACTAACTATGTTTGATCTAGATGATCTTAACCAGAAATGGAACAAAAAGAGAAAATATATAACACTTAAAATGATCATCATAATATGAGAAGGATATAGCTTTAACAAAATGGCAGAAAATTGATGATAGAAAAGGAAAGAAAGCATTCTGTCACAAGGTTCATAGTACAGAAAATTCTGCTACTACACCCAGGAGGCAAAGGCAAATGGGTTGTTAATTTACCTCTTCTATCATTTAAATTCAAATACCTTCATTCATTATCACCATTGATCTTACTCGGGTATTATATGAAACTAATGAAAATTTGCTGGAAGACAAATCACAGAATCAATAGCAGTGTCAATAAAAGGAAGATAAGTGAAGTCAGAAAAGATATGCAAAGAGAAGTAAATGGAATTTTAACTCACTCCAAAATTCCTTAGGCACAAACGGTTGAGACCCCTCTACAATTACTGGCAACCAAAAAATCAACGATCATGTGATTGATTTTGCTTAGTCCTTAAAACAAACTTGTTACAGAAAGAATGGGTATTGGTTCCAAAAAAATAATGGTTAATAAATTATAATAATGAAGGGATTATTTCATGGTAAGTGTCCTTGGTCAACAAGAAGCCGACCAATTTTAATAAATTGAAGAAAAATTGAGGATCGGTCTCAATTTAACTTTTCCCTCACATCACATCAATTAAAATTATTTTATATATAACTTAACCATCCTTCCAAGTTGATAACATAGTTTGCAATTTTTTTAACAAATTTCATAGACTCCATGATAATTCTTAAGTCCAAAGATCATATTTCTTGCGAAAATTAATCTGAAGATGGCAAACCGAGTAAAAGGTTGACCTTGCTGGGTTCACCATAGTAACATGGACAAACAAGTCTAAAGCTTAGCAGTTTGAATAAACACATCAGAATAAGGCTAAAAACTGATGATCAATGATGGATAATCTAAATGCAAACTACCAAGGTGAATGTTGATTAACATAGACAACTGTCAAATTATTTTAAACATAAATAAGGCATGTGTGTGCATAAACTAAACTTGAAACCCTCATTCATTGATAAACTACAAAATCTCCTGTGCAAACAAAAAGAGTTCTGTTCTGCCATCTTCTGTCTAATACCATCTATGGAGAGAAACAATCAAACTAAGAATCAGCATCTTCATTTTTTGCTAGCAGATATTTATTCTATGTATACATAATGAAAGGCCTGATCTTCACTTTCTTCCTTTGGTGCCTGAAATTATATAGAAATAACACAATAAATTTATAGTGGAAAAGAACGGAGAACATTATACATTAAATTTGAATAGCACAGGTTAAAAAAAGAAATGCAGAACCAATTGTCACCAGAGTTTATCAAAGAGTTGTGGTTCAGTTGACAACGCAAGCTGAGATTGTGGGAAGAGCTTCCGGGTTCGATCCCCACTAAACACATTCTTCGGAAGGGGTGAGGAACTTTAATTGTGACCAAAGCCCGAACTGGATTGCCCCTGATAGTAGGAGATACCTGTAGTTAACACACAAAAAAAAGTTACAACCAGAGTTTGAGAAAGCAAGCCAGCAAATTGTTTAAGGACCATCCCAAGAATTTATGAAAGACAGAAAGCAATGCATGTTACATGACCTCTGAACAAGACTCAAGTATTAGCCTAACCAGCTTGGCCATGCCTCCTTGATCCATGTGAGGGATGATAATTTTGCAACCTCCCCAAAGATGCCCCAAGTAAGTGTTCTGCTCTCTTACAAATCTTTGATTGAAGATGATTCATGAATCAGAGCAGAGGCATCAAACCGGTCTACATAGAGCTCTTGATGGCATCTGGTCTTCTATTATAATTTATTAGTTTTAGTAGTTGAATTCCTACCATTATGAACATTATTAGTTATAATTATATGAGATATGGATGGTTACATAAACAATAATTTAGAAAGTTAGTAAGACGGTTATATATAGTTACATATATATATATTTATCATTGATTTTCAAATTAACAGATAGAACTATTAGTAATTGCCAATCACAAATTACTTGAATTTAAAGGATGTTAGTATCAGTGAAGTTGTAAGCTTCAGTTTCAATTTTTATAGCCTTTCTCAAATTCCTCTTCTATCTCCAACAAATCTACAGTTCCCGAACTTGTCACTGTACATGAGTACCTCTCTGCAACCTTGGCAAGGAGACAATAAATAAAAAATCATCCTCAACTCTCTCTCTCTCTATATATATATATATTCAATTCCTCTAGTTGCTACACTTTCTTAACACTTCATAATGAATGTTTTTCTTAATGCATAGATATATATGTCCAGTAGTCTTCATTTCTTCAAAGCTATTCTAAGTGCGCAATTTGACAGGTGTATTTCATATATGTTTTCTTACTGGAATAAAGATATGTTGAGTAACCTAGCAGTGCAAGCCTTAGATGGATATTTGTGCAAGTTATAGTAACCTGCATGCAAAGTGTTGAAGTGATATCTGTGCAAGTTACATATTTGTTCTGAAATCTCATAGAGTAATATGCACAACTTTCACCACCTTAGAACTTGCACAAAAGAAGTTGGTTTTTGTAATATGCACCCGTGAAAAACGGGTGCAACCTTACACCTGTTTGTTTTTAATTTTTATTGATTGTAGAGAGCCATTTAATCAAATAACCCATATTTAAGGATTAATAGTTTATGTAAGCAAGAAATCTTTTATTTTGCAAGTCTATCTAACCAAAATTTTCACCTTTAGGGGTATGTTCAACCTACACTGGTTGAAACAAAAAAAAAAACTCATTGTAAAGAGAAAAAAGTTCTCTATATACTAAAAACAACAACAACATAATCCGGAGCAACATCGTAAAAAAAATGGAGCAGAGATACAAGAAACTCATGTTATATTTTCTACGTTATAGTCAGTTTCATTGGCAACTCAACTGCTCCCCTTAGTTCATCGTATCACAAATTTACCAGAAATATTGAATCCATTTCCAAGCATGGCATGCATAAGAAATAACTTTATACTAACATGCACATTACAACCGCAATCCATTCCTGAGCTAGCAAATGCTCGCGAACAGTTTGTCATGTTCAACACTTATTGTTAGAGAAACTGAAGTCTTCTAGTCCATATCCATGTTTTGTATATACAAACGATTTTTAATATTATTGGCCTTTTCCACGATCATTTGTATAAACTCATATTCGTACCTGCAAAAGTATAAGCCTTTTAATTCATTTGTGTATGCAATTTTTTTCTTTCTTATGAGTTAGAATTTATTTCATCAAAAGAAAATGTAAAATTGTAAGCTTCACAAATTAATCTTCATAAAAAAAATATGCATATTGAAATTGAAAACAAAACTGTAACAACACACAATATGGCATGCTTGAAAACATTCCATGTTAACAAAGTTATATTTAAAATCATAACTAGAAGACCAAATTTCATGTTCAACATTTCAAAGACCTTAAAAAACAAGGTATAATTGATCATCATATTACTAACAACTAGTAATAGTAAACTAGGCATTAGTTATGGAACTTAACTAAAAGTATCTTAAAATATACTACTCACTGGCCAGTTTTGTAGGAATATCCAGAAAAGTTAGCAACTTCAGATAAAGCTGATCTCCATTTCTGCACTTTTTGGGAGTCATTTCCAAGCCTATCTTCATGTTTAGCCATGGCTTTTTTGTAACTATTTTTCTGATGCCTTACATCCGTAGCTTTCACTTTGTAAAAGATTGGCCAAACCAATTGGTTCTTCATCTTCTTACACTCAAGGATAGTGACAAGTTCATTAAGACACCAAGAAGAAGATGCAAAGTTTCTAGAGAAAACAACAATTGAAAGCCTTGATGCTTCAATTGCTTTAATAAGAGATGGTGAAATTTCATCTCCACCCTCTAATCCTTCATGATCCATAAAGGTCTTGAATCCACCTTGACACAAAGCATCATAGAGAAAACCTGTAAAAGAGTAGCGAGTATCTTTTCCTCTAAAACTGATAAAAATCTGGTAGTGAGCCATTGAATGTCTTAGACTGTCTAATGACCCTTTCCACTCCTCAATTGGTTTATTTTTCAAAGAAGATCCCAAATCTTTAATTGTACCAGGTAACCCTTTACACTCAAAAGCTACATCTTGTGCCACATTTAATAGTTCTAATGAAGAGGACTCATCAATACTTGAATGTTTTTTCAGCAACATCCAAGCTTCCTCATTAGATAAGGGATGCATATGAATCTCCCTTTGACAGTCCATCAAGGCACATTCTTGTTGGTGACGTGTTGTTAAAAGCACCTTGCATTGATTACCTTTAGGAGGAATACCTATATCCTCTAGCTCAAGCTTTGACCTAACATTATCCAAGATCACTAGAATTTTATCCTTATTTTGTAATGTGGAAGATATTTGTTTTGCTCTACCAGATTCAGTATTTTTGTCAAATTCCAGACTCAATGACTCAGCAATTTCATCTTGAATCCTCCTGACATTTGGATTTTGTGACACAGTAGCAAATGCAACTGCATCAAAAATCTTTAAATACTTAGCTTTCTCAGCCACTGCTTTCACCAATTTTGTTTTACCAGAGCCTCTCTTCCCATACAACCCAATTATATAGCTACTACCATCTTGTAGTGCCTCCAAAAGTTTATCTGAAACCACTTTTGTAGATTCAAAACACACAAAATTTCCTGAAGAGAAGTACTCTAAACCTGGAATTGGGGTGGAAAATGGCTCAAATTTACATTTGGTATTCAGAGTCTTTATTTTCTCTTGCATTTTATTGTACAACCAATATCTCTTCTCATGATCAGTACCACATAGCCCTGAACAACTATTATTGTGAGTCTCTGTTTCTATTTCTAGCTTTTCATCCTCCTCTATGAGTTTCTCCACATCATTTAGCCACTCCAAAACAACATCATTGACTTTTTCTGTTTTCTTATTAATTGCTTCAATATTTTTCAACACAAGATCTCGATTTGATATCAGCTTCTCCTTTTCACTGTCCACATTTTTAATGATTTTGCCAACACGAAACATATATATTCCTTCACTTATAAATCTACCCAACAATTCAGAAAGGAGTTCCATTTAATCAAAAGTAATCTGTAAAATAATCAATTATTCAATACTTAATCCAGGCACATCATAATGGAGTTATATATATGCAAAAATCCAAACAAAATGAATGAATTAATGTGACAGATAAAAAAATGAATTTCTATAGAAACTGTTTACAATTATATATGACATCAGTTACAGTATGTTAGATCTAGATCCTCATGCAAAATGGAACAATTTCCAGAGAAAATATATAATACTTAAAATGATCATAACTCGAGAAGCACACAACTTTAATAAAAACAGTAGATCCAGTGCTTTTTGATTGAATAGGAAGTCAATAAGATCATAGTAAAGAAAAATCTAACACTACGCCCAAAAAGCCACAGTATATGGGTATCATTTAAACTAATTCAGGTTTTAACTCACTACTAGGCCCAAAAATGTACTACTGAGTAAAAGAAAAAAGGGACATGCTAAGAAGAGAAGTGAATGGAATTTTAACTCACTCAAAATGTTGAGGCACAAACAATGAAGATTGAAGATCCCTCTGCTCTTTCTCGGAATTACTGGTAACCAGAAAGTCAACGATCAGTGTAATTGATTTTGCATAGTGCTTACCAATTAACGGGAACTATGGACAAGCTAATTGGTATTAATCCGCGCTTTTGGTTCAAACAAACAAGATTAAGGTCACATAAAAAATAATATTTATGTCATTGAAGCGTACTATGCCTTCAATTATTTATTGATAGATGGCAGATGCATCTTTTTACAGAGGATGCTAATCCCAACCCAACTCACCAAAATTGAAAAAACATTGACTAAACCAACCTATAGTCACATGGTTTGTGATTTTTTTTTATATATGACATAAAATAATATATTATACCAACGGGAGTTGAATCAAGTGGTACATGCTTGATTACCCTTAAATAAGGTCTCGGATTCGTGGATGAAAAAAATCCCCGCTAGGAGAGCTAGCCCCACCACCACCATGCGGATATTCCCGACTTGAACATAACTGTCTCCAGTACAAAATACCTGTTGTTAAATCAAATAAAACAATGTATTATTCTAGTCGGACTTCAAGAACCTAACTATCCTAATTCTGAGTTCTGAAGTACAAAGCCCAAATTTCTCGCGAAAATTAGTAAAATGTAGAACTTGGAAACTGGAATCACCACATTAACTAGTCTAAATCCTAAGCATAGTGGTTTGAAAAACGCCAAAAGGCAAAAACAAATTAAGAATAAGACTAAAAACTGATGATCAACAGTGGAAATAGTGTCAAAATAAATATAACCGCTCGCTAATTGACATAATGTCTCAAAATTCATATGAAAAAGAAAATTGAGAACTAGAACAGAAGCAAGTTTAAAACTAATTATCAAGTTCGGGATGTTGGTGAGGTTGAAGCTAGTACTCCAATAGTGTGAAGGTGATTCGCTCCTTGGATCGGTGTCTCCAGTTATGGTGAGAAAGGTTGATACTTGATAGATTCTAAACACTTAAAAATAAAGGAATATAAGGGTAAGTTTCGCAGAATTTTGAATAAATTAGGAGGAGGAGAATATTTTTGTGTTTTCTAATACTATTTTAGCAAACTATTTCAGAGCCTCATACATATAAATTCATGTGTAAGGATTCTATCCTGGGTAGAGCCTCTGCAGCCACTTTAGCCACGGAATAACTAGGAAATAGCTACGACATTAACTATTTCTAGCTAATCAGTAGCTATTTTTGCTGCAAAGTATCCGGCCCACCTTTATAGGATGATGAGTGGCTCTTCGGTTACTCAGAAGAGTTACAATTAGTTAAAGAGCCACTATTAACTATACAGTAAACATTAATTTATTGCCCAAGCTTTTTTAAAAATGTTTATATATATATCTCAACAGTTAAAATTTAAAAATAATATTTTTTATAATATTTTTAAAAAAAGTCTTTAAATTATTCTGAAAGATTTATTGAATTGGGATAGTTTTATCTATTTAAATATTATCTATATGAGTAATTTTGTATTAATATTATACTTTAAGCTTAGGGAAGAGAGAGTGTGTGTTTGTGTGTAATCATTAAAATTTATAAAGACAATAGTATGAAATCATTCTCAACCTTTACCTTTTTATAAATAAACACTTCCATCTAGCGTGTGAATCAACTGATAAGAGGGGTTGTTCCAACTTAAACAGTGATTTCGAGTGCGAGTCGTGATATGCAATTGTGTTAAATACTTGGAGGGAGAGTTTTACCACTCATAAAGGTTCTGCATGACTCGAGCAGGATTGCCTCTCATGGAGAATACTTGTGATCTTCCAAAAAAATATCATCACTTTCACTTTGTCTCAATTAATTCTCAAACTCATATAATTGTTACAATATATAGGTCATTTCCTTAAAATAAAGTTAAATAATTAACATAATAAATCTCAATCTTAAATTTTTATATTTTAAATATTAAAAATATATAAAATAAGAAGTAAGGAGTAAAATTTATATTTTTTATTCTTAAATTCTGTTGGATTCCAAGCATACTTGAAATTCTAAAAGTAAAATAAAATGGTGTGTTTTAGTTTAGGACTTTTTATTTTTGAAACTTTATTTCATATGATTTTAATATTTTAAATACAAAATCTTGGAGGATTGAGATAAGTTCCACTAATTATTTAACTTCCATATTAGGACCTATTAAAATAATGATAAGAGTTTAAGGATTAATTAGGATAAATTAAAAGTTCATAATTATGGTGCCTATTTGCAAAAAGGTAAATATTCTAGGTGGTTATATACTCTTTTGTCTTTAATTTAATTAAGATACATAACTAATGGACGGGGATTAAGTTATTTCAAGAGTAACTCATTAATTTTATCATGAGTCTTGTTTGTTTGGACTATTGGATTTATGTTCTCAATCTCCTGGGGTGGTATTGGTAGGAATTAATTGAGATAACTTTCCATGGATGTTGATTTTCATTAATGTAATCGTTAAATTGAAAGTTATATGTAAATACTAATTAATTCTACCAAAATCCATACAATTTAAAACTAATTGACACTTCACCAAGGTAACTTTTAGCCTGTTTGGTTCCCAGTTGCTTCAATACGAAACCATGGTTTTCACGGAATTGATTTTAAATCATTTATGTCTAGTGTGTTTCGTAAAATATGTATCACCCATCTCAATCATTAATTTTTAGAATTAATTCTACTCAACTGTAAATCAATGGACACTTTATTTTAATGTAAAATATACTTCTTAAAATATAAGTAAATATTAATTATAAAATTACTTTGTAAGAATGTGTCTCTCCAAGATTGCAGGTGGTAGACAAATTTTGATGAAAACAAGCAGGCGGTTATATAGTTCATATATTTTTATGTATGCGTCTTGGATTGTGAAGCAATTATCTATTTCTTTAAAGGCTAAATCTAATTAACTAAAATGAACTAAAAGGATTGAAATTGAAATTTTAAGTTGGCTAAGTTAATCTAAATATTCCTTAAGTAAAATAAATGATAAAACCGAAAGGAACTTTAAGGAATCAATTTCAAAATAAATAAGAAAGGTTCTAAAATACCAAAATTTTCCATGCTTGTATTAGTAAGAGGAGGCTTAAAAATGAAATTTGGTGTTTGAAAGTGCTTAATCAGAGGTATACTAATCCATCAAGAATTAAAGAGGCGGTCAAAGGTTTTTTTTAGAGACATTTCAAAGAGTTTCACGAAATAGACCTTTTATCCATGGTTCATATTTTAAATCCCTGTCAAAAGAGGATGTTGTAGCCTTAATAATGCCCTTTTCTGAGGAAGAAGTGAGGAACGTAGAATGTGATTGTGAGGAATAAAAAAACCCATGTCTAGATGATTTCAATTTTACTTTAATCAAGGACTTTTGGGATGTTGCTAAATTTTATTTTCTAGATTTTCTACATGAATTTCACACTAATGGTAAATTAGTTAGAGGCTCTAACAGTGCCTTTGTTGTTCTTATGCTTATGACAAACAATCCCTAAAGAGTCGAGGAATGTATCACTATTTCTTTCATAGGTTGTATGTACAAGGTGTTGGCGAAAATGTTGGCAAATAAGACGAGGAAGGTCATTGGTAAAGTAATTTTTGAGTGCCAATATATGCTTTTTTGAAATGTAGATTAATTTTTGACAATGCAGTGGTTGTAAATGAAATATTAGAGGAGGCCAGAAGTGGAAAAAACCTTGTTTATTTTTTTAAGGTTGACTTTGAAAAGGCTTATAATTCTGTTAATTGGGAATTTCTACAGTTTGTAATGGGGAGAATGAGATTTCCTATGTAATGGAGGAGGTGGGTAGCAAAGTGTTTAAATATTGCTAAAGTTTCAATTCTTGTTAATGGTAGTTCATCATGTGAATTTGAAGTTGGTAGAGCCTTGCGACAAGGAGATCTTTAGCCCCTTTTTTATTTCGAATTACTGCAAGAGAACTGAGTTCTTTGTTCAGGAAAGCATTGCATAGGTGTATTTTTAAGGGTCGTCATGTTGGTCGGGATGTTATCCTAATCTCACACGTCTTCAATAAGTTGATGATACAATCATTATTGGAGATGCTTAAATAATGTTTGGGAAAATTAAGCTATATTACAGTTGTTTGAGCTAGTGGTTAGTCTAAAAGTGAATTTTCATAAAAGTAAGCTCTTAGGAGTAAATGTTGACTTGGCTTGGTTTAGAGTTGGCAATTCGGGCTACCCGACCTGACCCGATGAGGGCAGCATACTTTATCAGATTGGTCTAAAAAGCTCGCAAGTTATTTGGGCTTCTAAAATTAGTGCCCGAGTCCTAGTACATTTTTGCGGGTACCTGGTTTTTTTTGCAGGCTACCCGACCTTTTTGCATGTTTCTGTGGGTAGCATGCTTTATTAGGATGGGCTAAAAAGCCCAAGAGTTATTCGAGATTAAAAGATAAATGTATGAGTCCTACATTATTGTGGGCTTTTGCGGGTCTACCCGGTCACACTAGCCGCTCTAGGTTGTGGTTAGAGCTCATGGCCTAGTTTTTGGATTGTAAAGTTGGATCTTTTCCATGCTTATATTTGGGGTTGCCTACTAGTGCAAATCCTGAACCATTGAAGACTTGGCAGCCTGTCATTCAAAAGGTGGAAAAGATATTGTCTAAGTTGAAAAGAAAATTGTTACCCTATGGCGGTAAAATTGTTTTCTTGAAATGTGTTCCGCAATCCATTCTAATTTGTTTTATTTTCTTTTTTAAGGCTCCCAAAGATATTATTTCTCATCTCAAATCTTAGTTTAAAAATTTTCTTTAGGGTGGGGATGATAAACATAAGAAATTATCCTAGGTTCCTTCAAATGATGTTTGTAAAGGTGAACAGTTTGGGGGTTTGGGTTTGAGCAATTCGAGAGCTTTAAATTTGGCTCTTCTAGAAAAGTGGAGGTGACGTCTATTAGTTGAGAGGGGCAGTTTGTGGAACAGAGTGTTAACTTCTATTTATGTATGTGAGAAGGGAGGGTGGGTGAGTTTTTGGGTCTAGGTGGTGGTTAGATTTGTGGAGTATTGAAGAGTGTGAAAATATATTTTGTGATTAGTTTCCTAACATATATGTAAGGGTTGTGGGAAATGATAAAAATACGTCTTTTTAAATAGATTATTGGTGTACCTTAATCCTTTTCTTCTTGTGCTTTTATTGGTTCCGTTGGCAAGTGCCTGCTGTAATTGGTTATCTTTTACTCATTTTTTGGCATGTTATGCTTCATGTTGGTTGCGCTAAAAATCAAATCCCATTGGTGTTTTTGGCTTTGGGTCGTTGGTTGATTGGTGATGAGCTACTTAGTGTTTCTTATTGGTTGATAAGTTGTGTGTTAGCTTTGGCTTTCTGAATTGATTTGGTCTCATTGCATATATAAATATTAAATTCTGCTAGTAAAAATTTATTTGACCTTGTTTTAGGCGTATCTCTTTATACAAGCAATAGATTAGTTTTCAACATCTTGTATTGGAATGTTTTCTTTTTTTACTAGGCTTATTTCTTTAGATTTATTTTCTCCCCCCAACTATATACTATTGTGATGTAATTTTTTATAGGTTGGAGTAATCTTTATACTTTCTTTTAATATATTTTTTTTGCTTAGAAAAAAACAAAGAAAGTTTCTAAAAAAAAAAAAAAGAGTTTAGTTGTGTAATAGTCAATTATTGGTAGTTATAATTCAATTACTAGACAATTATGAACTATAATAATCTATTACGAATTGAAGTAATTGAATTATCAATTTAACAATATCAATAGTGATCGATTAATTCAAGTAATGATTGAATTATTTCTTGAACAAAGGCTTAGATTATAAATCATCATGTGAAATAATCAATTACTAAGCATATTAATCGATTACCATGTGAAGCAATCGATTACTATGCCTATTATTCGATTACCTCATCAAGATTTATCAATCTTGAGTTAATTATTTCAGTTTTACATAGTTTTAACTAAATAAACCAACCACCAAACTCTTCGAACTTCTATATAAACTCTTGAATACTACTTAATTAAAAAATGGAATTTGATTGAAATCATTCTAGAGTTAGTTTTCAATTTCAAATATAAGAATATTACTCTATATAAACAAACGTTTTGAAAATCACAAATAGAAGTTTTCAATCTTTGGTTAAGATGTAAAAAATCCTTAGAAATTTCCCAGACAAGTTTTGATAAATCATGAGAAATTTTGCTTATTTTGCTTTTATTAATTTTTTTCGATAAATTAATCAAATATATTTGTCACTCTAAAGAACACTGGTTAAATATACAATCAATTCAACAATTATTTTCTCAATATTGCTCTAACAACAGGCTACCTTCCTATGTTCCTGCCTATTAACCAAATAAAAAATCCCAGCCTTATCTGGATTGTTAGCTTCGACAATGATAATGATTGCCTTAATCTAACTAGAAATAAGGCTAAAAAACACCTAAATGCGGGTTCTGGCTAGACTAAAAAACGTGGAAGTTATTCAGGCTTCTAAAATAAAATTAAGGTCCAAACCTTGTATTTTTGTGGGTATCTTGATTTTTTTAAGGGTTTCACGGGCTATTCTTTTTTACAGGTTTTGCGAATAATAAACTTTATTGAGTTGGGTAAAAAAATCTAGGAGTTATTTGAAAGAAGTTAATTTTGACACATCCAATTTTAATTCTACACACTTCCCTTTTTTCTATTTCCGCCATCTGAAGCAAGGTCAGATGATATATAATAGTGTTTTCTTTTTTATAATAAATTTCATAAACTCCGAGTATCCTTCTTTTGTAGCCAATATATCTGACGAAAATTAATCTCAAGATGGTTAACCAGGTAAAAGGTTGACCTTAGGGTCTCTACAGTAATTCTAAATTCTAAAGTTTAACCATTTGAGTGAACAACAGAGAGAAAGGCCAAAACAAAGCAGACTAGACTAAGGTTAAAATTTGATTATCGACATCCAAATGCAAACTACTAAAAATGTCAATCTCAAACAGCCTAAAGAGGCATAAAATAGAAGATAGGCGCCGTAAAAAAAAAAGAATAGAAGATAGACGAATAAGGATTGAAGAAGGTGACAGATTTTTCAGTGGTTTGTAATAGCTACCATGAGTAGCTAAGCTCTCCAGTAGGATTGGATGTAGTGGATTCAACCCCCAAGTGTATGTGAATTCTCTTATTTTAATTATAAATCTCTGTTTTTATAATTATCGGTACTTTTATGCTGTTATTAATGCATTACTTCCGCGCGTGCGTCGGAGTCGTAGGCTAGTGATCAGGATACGGCAGGAATGAGATTTCCGGCTAGTATTAGAGTTTGGGGAACCTTGACCCAAGGAAACCTAACCTCCGATTGCTAAAGGTACTCGTTAGTTATATGGAAATATAGGTGGAGTCTGATGATTAAAATATTTTGGTGAGTGACAGCACGTTCATAGGAGCATCTATAGGAACATATAATTAATTGATAGTTTTAACATTGGACTAATAAAACAATCAAGCCGTGGTAGTTTGTCGCCTGAGAGAACCCGCATGGGCTATCGTCGAGTGTTTTACTACTGGGACCCCGGGGTAAAACAATAGAGTTGGCTAAGGTATTATAAAAATATATTTATAATTAAAGAAGGAATTCACATACAAATTTTGCACATCAATCATTCATACAAAAGTTCTCACTTGACAATTCGATCACTGAAAATTTACGAAATGAACCGCTCCTTGTGGATACGATACTTTATACTTACTATTATACTGCTGAACTTTTGGTACGCTTGCCAGAATTTCATCACAAACCCAATTTTAATTCTACACACTCCCATTTTTCTATTTCCGCCATATGAAGCAAGGTAAGTTGATATATAATAGTGTTTTCTTTTTTATAATAAATTTCATAAACTCCAACTATTCTTCTTCTGTAGCCAATACATCTGACAAAAATTAATCTCAAGATGGCAAACCAAGTAAAAGTTTGACCTTGGGGTCACTGCAGTAATTCTAAATTCTAAAGCTTAACCATTTAAGTGAACAACAGAAAGAAAAGCCAAAACAAAGCATAATAAGGTTAAAATTTGATTATCGACATCAAAATGAAAACTACTAAAAATGCCAATCTCAAACAGCCTAAAAAGCATATAAACTTATGGTGAATGGTGGTTTAACACAGACAACTATCAAATTACTTTTAACTTAAATAAGGACTATGTGTGCAGAAACTAGAAACCCTTCATCAATTTAAACACTGTACAAGAAGAAAAACAATCAAGCTAAGAAGGAGCATCTTCATTTTTACTAGCATAAATTTAGTCATGACTGATTCAAGAGGATTGTATCAATACATCATGAATGTCTTGATCTCCACTTTCTTCATTTGGTGCCTAAAATTATATAGAAAAATCACACAATAAATTCACATTAGTGGAAAAGAATAGAGAACATTATAAGTTGAACTTGAATAGCTTAGGCAAAAAAATAGAGAAGCAAGTACCAGAGGATTCTGGGAAAGCAAGCCAACAAACTGTTGAGGGACCCTTCCAAGCATTTGATGAAAGACAGAAAACAGTGATTCTTCCATGATTCGTCGTCTTTCCTGTTCAGCTTCCAGCTTCAATTCTATCAATCTTCGTCTTTCCCTCTCAACCTGCAAATCTAACTCCATCAACCTTTGCCTTTGTCGCTCAGATTCCAAATCAGTTTCCATCAACCTTCGTCTTTGTCTCTCAGATTCTAAGTATTTTTCCAAGTTGCTCACCCTCTCTTGTATCTGAGGATCACTGACACTACCACTGGTGGTAGCAACACAAGCATCTGATCCTAATCCTATACTTGAGACTTTCCCAATTGTTTGTGATTGTGTGGAGGAAATTTGACCCTTCTCCTGTATAACATCAACATATAACACTTGATCATATCTAAACTTTTATATGAAAAAACATTTGAGGACTATGTACAAGGGAAGCAAATTCAAAACCTTGCTTAAAACCAACAATATGTGGTTGTCTTGTTTACTCTAATATTACTCAATTCAAGGAATATCCCTTCCAAGAATGTTATGCAAATTCACAAAATTTTAGCTTGTTAAGAAAATTTGACATAGCCATATGCCATGTACAATAAAAAATGCTTTTGTTTACAAACATAAAATACCAAGCATACATTAAATGTTAGAAATAATTTTAACTTGCATCACAAGATTATATGGAATATGATGTTTACTATGCAAAGTACCTGGTTATCAGTATGCAGCCAAGCAGAGGTATATTTAGGACAATGCCTCACTGTGTAATGCTTCACATTCTGCTGCAACTTATAAGGCCCTTGGAAAAATTCAGTGAAGTTAGGCAAACTTACAAGTTTTACCTCTCTCAATTTTGGAAGCACTAATGGTTGTGTGTCTTCATCAGGTACCCTTCCTACTCCTTGTCCTTGACCTTTATCATCATAATTAGATGTAACAACATGGCGATTAAAATAGAAAATATGTTCTATTTTGGAACACTCCTCTATTGTAATAAATTCTAGCTCAGGAAATGAAGAAGGCAATGAATGAGAGAAAAGGCATCTCAAATTATTGCACTGAAAGACATGAACAATGGACAATAGAGGGAAGCACACTGATTTGGAACGAGAAGATGGGTTTCCAACTTGATCTGTGTGATCTGAGTTAATGATCTGCTCCAATTGTTGACACTTGCTTATAACCAGTTCAGTCAATTCTGCTAAGCTTCCAACAATAGTGGGGTAGAAGATGGTTTCCAAGTTTTTGCATCCCACTAGCACTAGACTCTTGAGTCTGTGAAGGTTGAGGAGATCTTTTGGGCCCTTCCAAATGAGCCTCAAATCAGGTAAATCCTTTAAACATAAGTGAGACAAGTTTGAGTTCAAGGGTTGTTGTCCTTCAACTTGCAGTTGGAAAATACCTTCCACCATGGAATGGTCAATACTAAGACGTTCCAAAGCTAGGATTGATTCTCCATTTTTAGGAAATAATATTTTTTCCTGGATTTAAAGCTAATCAACTTTAGAAAATTATATTTATCAATATTAGCATACTTGATTGACAACTAAATTCTTATTCAATGTTCTTGAATAGTAAAAATAGTTGGCTATCAGGCTTAAAAGTTTGTATTTAACAAAGAACTAATTTTGCACATGACATCATGATGTCTTAATATAAAGTAATTTAATAAACTTTGAATTAATCTTCAAAATGAAAAATTTTTAAATGATGTTACTTAAGCATGCAAATCTTTTGTCAAAGAAAAAATATTTGGAGGATTACCTCTGTAGGTGTAAGACCTTGTTGCATATCTGAACTAATCAAAGTCTTGCACATTGCATTGGTTGACAGGTGGGGACAATCTCTGTATTCTATCTCTTTCAAGTTGGGTGATCTTGGATGACAATATCTGGGGCAAATGTCAATCAAATTTGATAATGATACAAGTGAGATGGTTCTTAAAGCAAGGAGGTTGATGTTGGGTTTAGCCTCGCTCTCACTGAGCTTGTAGTCATTGAGTGTGCCAAATACATACTTTAATCCAAAGTTGTACCATATAGCTATCTTCTCCAATTTCTCTAGACTTTGAGAAAATGTGACAGGAAAGATTGATTCTAACCTATGACATCCATGCACATGAAGAATCCTTAGATTTGGGAACACTTTCAAGGTAGGACTTGGATTACTAGAATTTCCATCTTCCTCTTGTTCTTCTGCTATGATATGCTTCAACTTGCTGCAATCAAATAATTTCAATTCCTCTAGTAGAACTAAGCTTCGAGCAATGGCAGGGGTGAAGAGTGATGATGTTAGCATTGGGCACCACTGTAATCTAAGGATCTTAAGATTGCACATATTTGATTTCCTTGGAAAAGATATGCTATTCAATTGTACACAATACTCTATTTGTAGGTCTTCTAATTTTTCAAGACAACATTGGGAAGTTGGATCACAGATAACTTCTTTAAGACCATCCATCCATATCAACTTTAGGGTAACCAACTCAAAAAATGCTGGCAAATTGGTATGTGAAGTAGTATCAATGAGGCACTCTATCTCAGAACAAGACTCAAGTATTAGCCCAATCAACTCAGTCATGCCTCCTTGATCCATTTGTGGGATGATATTTTTGCAACCTCCTTGAAGATGCCCCAAGTAAAGGTGCTCTGCCCTCAGAAACAAATCTTTGATTGATGATGATTCATGAATCAAAGCAGAGGCATCAAACCGGTCTATGCATAAAGCTCTTGATGGCACATGGTCTTCTAGATAAGCATCTATAAGAAATCTACAGTTTTCCCTGAACTTGTCACATACTATAACATACCTCTGCAACCTTGGCAATGAGACAATATATAAAGAATCATCTTCAATTCTCCATATATACAATTCCTCTAGTTGCATACACTTTCTTATCACTTCATAAGGGTTGTTCTTCTTGATGCGGCAGGTGTATATGTCAAGTAGTCTTAACTTCTTCAAAGCTACAATTCCATGTGGCAATTCATTGAAAGATGAACTACGCAAATCAAGAATCTCAAGTCCTGTTAAGCTTGCCAATAAAGAGATATCACCTAGTTCATATCCTCTTAGACAAAGACTTCGCAACATTGTTAATCTCTCAATTGATTTTGGTATGGTCAAAGTAGACAATGATGAGCTTAAGTTACACAATGTATACAAGTTGCGCCATGTATAGTAATATTTTACAATCCCCAAGACTTCTAGCATTTGCATCCCTCCAAAATACTCATTTGGCACTTGCAAAGAAGATTCATCAGTGGAATGAAGTAGAAGAGTCTTGAGTTTTGAACACTGCAATTGATCAGTAGAAGGTAGATTCTGATTCTCCATGCCCCATAAGGACATTGCAGCTAAATCTTTTATGTCTTCATCTACTACTTCCAATGTTTGAGTAGCTACCTTAATTGCTTTACCCTCTTTGGATGCAATCCACAAAGCCACATCACGGACCAGATCATGCATTTTCACAAATTCTCTTTGACCACTAGGTTGCAACAAATATGCATCTCTAAGAAAGTAAATGGCCACTTGTATCTCTCTCCTCACTTTCTCCATTGTCCCTGTAGTTCCAGCAGCAGGTCCAAGTCCCTTCATGTACCGAACCAAATCTTCCACACCAATCTCACAATCTTCAGGAAACATGGAGCATAATAAAAAGAGAGATTTGGATACTTGCTTTGTCAAATTATCATAACTTAACTTGATACATGCATAAAAACTGCTCAACTCTTCTTCAACATCTATTCTATGTGATTCCTCCAATCTCAGCAATGCTAACTCCCACTCTTCAAATTTCTTTCCTCTTAACATACTTGCCATGGTCACAATTGCAATAGGCAATCTTCTACATTTTTTAGCAATTTTCCTTGGCACATTCTTTAACTTCAAGGCATATGGTGAGTCATCAATGATGTCTGCACACCGTTTAAACAAAGTCCAAGCTTCCTCTTCATCTAAGAGAGACAACTCAACTATAACTTGGCAGTTCATAGAAACACATATATCTCTACCACGAGTAGTTAGAAGGACAATGCAATTGGGTGGAATCCCAATAGCTTCAAAGTCAAGCTTCTCCCATACATCATCCAAGATCACAAGAGTCCTCTCATTCTGTAAACTCAATGATAGTCTTTGTGCCCTGCCATATACTGTCTCTTCCCTCAATATCAAACCCAAACTGTCTGCAATTTCACCTTGGATTTTTGTCAGTAATGGATTGTGAGAGACAACAACAATCACAACCTTGTCAAAAAGGTGTAACTCCTGAGCTTTCTTCCCCACCTCTTTCACCAACGTGCTTTTCCCGGATCCTCCCATCCCATGGAATCCAATCATATGATTGTTTACATCTTTCAGTGCCTCCATGAGTTCATTATAAGCATTCTCTGTAGACTTGGAATACACAAAGTTTTTGGATGAAAAGTATTGCATGCCAGGAAGTTCAGTGCGCCTAGAAAATTGCTCAAATTTGTAGTTGTTTAGCTTCATCATTTTCTCAGTCACACTTGCTACTTCTTTTGATAGGAAGTAGTGGAAAGGCACACGGTAACACTTATTGTTTTCTTCAGTTTTTTCTTCCAGTTTTTGTACCTCTTCTAAAATAGTCCTCACATCATTCATCCACCTCTCTACACTTTCCTCAATTATTTCAGTTTTCCTTTGGCTTCTTTGATATGTTCCTTCACATTCCTTTGAGATAAAATCAACTTTTCTTTTTCTTCATGAAGGTTTCTTACAATTTTGTTCAAACATAACACATAACGAGCTTGGTGCAACAAAGGCTCCACCAAATATTCTAAAAGCTTGGCTGCAATGGAGAGACCAACGTCCGCCATATATGAATGTCAAATCTATGCAACCTGATAGTAAAACCAAATCAAGGTAGTTAATGAAATAGAATGCACACACAAATTCGTTAGCTTTATTATTTTGAATTTGCACACACACACAATAAATCATTGATGTCTCAATCATTTACAATTAGCCACCAAAAGAACAACATTGTATCTTTGCAAATTTGTGAAGAATGTTGTGTTATCATCGTGTTTATGTTTGGCTCTGGCTGCATCGTTATCCTCATCTTAATGAACTTTCTATCATCATTTTAAATTAAACTAGATGTATACCTTGCGGGTTAGGAAAAAGACATGAACAACTCATAGACTGGATAGAAATGGAAGGACTACTGTCGGTTGAAAAATGAATTAGTTATATAAAAACTTCCTAAAGTTTCTCCTTAAAATTACAAGAAGATGGAAAGATTGAGCAATATTAAGTTTTTTAATTTGATTGATTTTGTAATTTTTAATTTTATTGTCATTATGATCTCAAATGAAAAAAACTTCAGATACTACTAAGTAATAAGCATTTAGCATCACATAGTAAAAATGACAGAATGTAAATGTTATTTACATATTCCACAAGTATAGGTACTTATATCTTGTTTGGTAGGAAAGAAATGATGAGAAGAGAAATAAAAAGTGATAGGTCAGACATGTTTTTATTTCTTTCTTAATAAGAATGGAAATTCTTTTCACTCTACCATCTCCTTTATTTCGTACTCCTATTTTTGTATAAGGATCCTCTTTAGCCATTCTGCCTCTCCAGCAAAATTTAGTTACAAAATAGCTACGCATTAGGTATGGATTTTAGTTACCTAGTGATTTTGAAGCTACTGCATAGCTAAGTTTTGTTGGAGAACTAAATAAGTTAAAGATGATCCAAATCCTATTTTTCTTATACCAATCAATCTCAACTTCTTATCTATTACTCTCCATCCCATTTCTTTTATTTCTTTTTCTTTTCACTTTATCAAACACATTGAAAGTGTTAGTTTACTAATTTAGGTGAGCAGTTGATTGATCCTAGGGTGTCTCTTTGTTTTCATTATAGAATGGAAGAATTCAAGTTATTTGGAAGAAGATATACGTGGGAAGTTGAAAATAATTTCCCAACCTAGTTGAGCCTAGCTAATTAATCTTATGCGGAACGGTCGGTTTTGGTCGGTTTCAAGCCAAAAAGTCTCCGACCACAAAAAACGACCACATTATAATTTATGGGCTGAGCCCGTCCGCTTGCATCTCGGATTAGTTCGGGTACGAGTATAACGAGTTTAGGGTTGGATCGGACGGGTTGTTACGGATTAGAATTCGTATCAGTTTTTGAACATTTTTCTGAAACAGAATGAAAAGAAAAAGGAAGGAGGAAGAATTAGAAGTCCAAAAGTGCAGAGACCAATAACCACACTTTTTTCTAGCACATTTTCGAAATATAATGCAACAAAAAAATGAAGAAACATACCAGCCACACTGAAACTTAACAAAGACGACCCTAGCCAAACATTAGCTAGCCCAACCACATCGCCAAGTCGTCGCACCACCTTCCTCGATGAACCACCGCGACGCCAGTTACAGTTGCTCGCACAGTTCCCTCTGTCTCCGCGCGCTTCACCGTTTACGAGGGTTCGTGTGGGTGCCGCCATCGCCATTGCTCGGGATTTGGTTGTGGTCGATGATCAAGGGGCCTTCACACATAACCGTTCAAAGGCATCGTCCAGAAGCGCTAACCCCCACTGTGGCCGTGTATCACACCGCTTGCAAAAGAGAGAAAATGAAAGGGAGGGAGAGAGGCCAAGAAGAAAGGAATCGATTTTAGTGAGAGAAATGACCGACTGAGAGAGTTTCTGAAAAGTTTAAAGCTAGTTAAATGTTGAAAAGCTCGCTGAAAGCTTAAAGCTAGTTGAAAGCTGAAAAATTATTGAATGTGTTTGGTAAAATTAGTTGAAAATGGTAAAATGACATTTAAGGACAACATTAATTATTAAACAATGATAAGTGGGGTGTTGAGGATTAAACTTGTAATTAATTTTCAGCTAGTAGTTAGTAGCTGAAATTTGGAGCTTTTTTTAAAAAGCTACCCCAAATAGATTTTTAAGAAAAGCTTGTAGTTACCAAAAAAGCTACTAAAAAGCTACTTTCTCCAATACTGCTGAAATAGACATCACAGCTACTATTTTTAACTTTCACCTAACTGAAATGACAAGCCAAATACACTTTGAGTTTGAACGGCGCTGAAAGACAAGGTTTAGTCTTTGAGATGAGAAGAGAGAGACTTGAGGTGATGGAAGATGAAAACTGAGAGTTTGAGAGTGAAGCGGCGCATTAAATTTAGGGTTTCCATTGTATGTCATTATATATGTGTGTGCAATCAGGCGGGTTCGAGTATCGACTGCACCAGATTTGCTTATACCCGTCCGTAGAAATTCGTACGTAACAACCCAATTTTTTAAAATGTTGGCCCACTGCCCACCTGTTTACTCACTTATGCTACCGGATAGAGGTGTTCGCGGTTCGGTTTAGATCGATTTTGAGGTAAAAAAATCATCTGATCCGATCATTGCGGTTTTATCATTTCATCATCCGATCTGTTTTGATGTTTTTTCAAATCCGATTCAATTTAAATTGGATCGGATTGAATCGATTTTTGGTTTTTTAAAGCGACAATAAATATTTGATAAAATTTATAAAATAATGAAGTAATGATAAACATTTTTTATTGGAACTTATATTTATTAAAATTAATATTAAATTATATAAAGAGAATTACATGAGACATGAAAACTAAACTAAAACTAGTTTTATATTAATATATTTATAGAAATTTTAACATAATATTAGATAATAAAATTATAAAAAATATATTAGTATAAGTATTTTTATAAATATACATGTATACAAGAAGTATAAATATATAATTATTTTATAAGTAATAATATATGTATATATAAGTTCGGTTTGGATTGGATTAGATTGGTTTTCAACATAGGATCCGAAAACCAATTCAATCCTACAAAAAAATTTTGGTTTTTGCGATTTGCAATTTTCTGGATTTCGGTTTGATTCGGTTTTTGATTTTTTGATTCGATTTTTGCGGTTTACATTGGATTGGATTGGATCTGAACACCCCTAGCTACTACCGGATAGGTCAATTTTGGGTCGGGTGGTGGGTTTCTACATACCCCAATATGCGGTTACCCCCCACATATATAACCTAAAAATATTTGAATTACAAATTGGATTAATTACCTAAATATTCATGTGACTAAAACTTAAATCTCTACACCTAAATAAATAAAAAAAATAAGAATCAACTATTTGGCTTAGCATGACGACTAAGAAAAATATAGATGTATGGAAAAGACAAAAGCTCTAAGGAACATATAGAGAAAATTTACAAAAAAAATGACAAAGATTGAGTTATATGGAGACAGGGAAGTCAAATGGAGAATGATTGTTTAAGAGTAATCAAAGACATGAAAATATATGAAAGGCAATGAAGTTTCAACTCGTATATAAGAGAGAATAACGTAATTCATAGATGTATATATGTCAACTAAAAGAATAATCATCCAAGAGCGGAAAATGTTGATCACAAATTGTTGGTGTGTCAATTGGATTGAATATAATGTTGCTCATGAGTTGTCGTTACAATTAGTAATTCAAATTTAATATATATTACAAATAGACTTTAGAAAAAATAAGGTAAAAAAAATGTGCGTTTGGGTATGTGTGTGTGATTATTATGTGTAAATACATATGGGGTGTGTCAGAGAAAGAGTATGAGAGATGAGAGAAGTAAAAACAATATATTGTACTCAATTTTTTTTCCTAACATAAGAACAATTAATTTTGCATGTTCATATAATTGTAATGGTTAATCAAGATTATACTTAAATAAAATAATATTAATATGATTATATGATTAAGATTAATTATATTGTTCTTATATGAAAATTGTTCCATATAACATAAGTAAATATTAACTAAAATTACATGTATAAATATCTAATTTAATTTATTCAAAGAGTAATTGAAGAATTGCTCAAATAAGGGAGTAGAGTAGTACCGATACGCAGTGAAGAAAGACTCGTTCAATCTGGAGAAAGCAGTAGTAGATTGACCAAATAAAAAGTCAATTTTACCCCCACGACGTGTTCAATTCAATATGGATGGTGCAACGTGCAATGCAACAAATTCAAGTTGGAGGGTGAGAGACATCACAGTGACATGAAGAAGATAATATGATTTAGGCCAGGAAGACAAGAAAATTAACGAGTCTAAATGAATAGCTGAGAAATTAGAATGCCGAAAGATATTCCTTACTTCTGGTAGGATAAGGTAGGTACCCTATTCTTAATGTAATTTGTGAGTTATTCCTTCACCATCTTTTAAGATTTCCTTTTTTGTTTAATTTATGAATTTTTGGTGTGTTTATGAGATTGGAGTGCGGGGGGAAAAGAATGTGAAGAAAATGATAAGAAAATGAAGAAGAAAGGGGATGGAGAAGGGAGAGGAGGAGTGCTATGTAATTTAACAACATTTATATAAATACAAATGGGGAAAAAGATTTATATATAAAATTTTCTCTTTCCTTCATTCTACTCTATTTTCTAACTCGTAAATATAAACTTAATGTATTAGTAGTGTATAGAAAAATTGTATATCAATAAATTTAATAAATGTTATATATTTGTTAACATATTCAAACTTAGCCAACAAAGAAATGTTAATATAAACATAGATAATAAAGCATAATTAAACATGTTGATGATAGTTTGAAATGATACACCATTCTCTCACACTAATTTTTTTGTAAAAAAAAACATATTGATGATGTATTAAAATTAGAGGGTTGGAGAGATTTCATAACGAAAAATAAGCAAATGGTGTTCCACCAATTTGATGAGAAACATGGGTGATTCGTGAGCATACTTGCCCGGTCAAATTTTATCCCAACTTTTCATTTTTTTAACTATTCACGTGTTTTAAGTGGATCTTACTAGTACACATCACCCATTTTTACTTTTTATAATTTAAGCATCTCTCTCCTCTATCCCAATACTTCTTAAAATTCAACTAAATGGACCTCACAATTAATCTCACATACTCTTATATAGGCATTAAGGCCCACCAAAAAAATTAAACACAAGTTCTTATATAAGAAACGATGCTAATTATAAGCATCTTTTAGAAACTACTCCATTCGGCTTCCTTTTGCCAAGTAATCCGCAACAAGAACTTGTGGTAAAGTTGCCCTTAGGCTATTTTTACCTTGGCACCCATTTTTTATCATTCATAAATTTTAAATAGATCCCACTAGTACACATTATCAAGTTCTTATTAAGCATCTCTCATCTCCAATTCAGCACCTCATTTTTTACTATTCACATATCTTAAATGGGTTCCACGGTTATATATCACCTATTTTTTAATTTTTAATTTAAAAGTATTTTAATTAAAATGTAATAAAATTAAATTAAATAAAACTTCTGGGCGTTTAAGACTGCTACGTACAAAGTGCTAGATTATTTCCCACCCAACCTCTCTTCACACCGAACCTCAGAAGCCAAATCAATTGGAGCAAAGAGTGCTTATTAGTAAAATGCGTACACGTTTGAGGACCTTACATTATAATTTGAAACATTCAGGGACCAATAGCACAAACACCTGCTAACTCTTTATTACATCTCATCCGTCTGTTTACTTGCATAAAAATCTGACCGTCCAAAAAAATGATTTATAAAAGATATCCTTACCAACTTCTTATAATAATTAAATTAAAATAAAATAAATAATAGAGAAAGAATATTAAAAAATAAATTTTTATTATAATCAAACACCAATTAACTTCGAATTTCCCTTTTTTGTCGGATTATAAAAATCTCTAAATAAATCACTTTTTCAAACAAACCCAATATCTGCACTTATAATTTGGTATTAAATATTCTGAGCAAAAGACAAAAATGGATTCACTCTTTTTGAAATTACATCGTAGTCAAGGGGCAAATACGGAAGACAAAGTAAATGGCTATTGAAGTTGACCTGTGCATTCCACGCGCCGCTAGCTCACAGTTTCAGACTTTGATTTTTCTCTCTCGTTCTTCCGATTCAATTCAAAGGATCCTAGTTCTCCCGGAAAATCAGAGAGTGTGAGGGTAACAAAAAAAAAAATGCACGATTTCTGCTTCACGATTCCGTACGGGTTGGTGTTGGTCGGTGGTGGACTCTTCGGGTACATCCAGAAAGGGAGCATACCTTCTCTGGCCGGAGGCGCTGGCTTTGGTTTTCTTCTCATCATCGCTGGCTATCTCAGTCTCAATGCCTTTGGGAAGCGAAAGAACTCTTACCTTGCTTTGATTATCGAGACTTGTACGTTCCCTTTCATCGCGACTGATTCTTTAATTGATTGATGTTTTGCTTCTCTTAGATTCTAAATCTGGAACATATTATATACTAGAGATCGTGATTTCATGATTTTTCTGTAATTTTTATGAGGCAAAGCTTTATATTAGATCTATTTGCCTCTCTGCCAACTTTAGAATCAAGCCCTTCTATTTTTCTGTTTTGCACATACATGTGGATAAACATGGATTTGGTTTGGCGTTGAACCGCTAGAAATAGTTGCGTTGATAAATCCAAACTTGAGTTTGGTCAATTTCACCGCTAAACCAAACAGACACTAAGAGTTTGGATTGGAGTTTGCAATCTCAGATGTACGTTTGCAAAAGCATAATGCTTTTTTGAGTATATTTGGATTTCTGTTAGAAATTGCGTTTGAGTACAATTTTCATTTTGAATCCACATTTAGCCAATGTAACTCCATGTTGTTTTTACAAACTTAAGTTTGCAAATGTAAATTATGTTTAAACTTACGTTTGCAAACTTTAATCCAAACAGTAGTGATGGTTAAACGTGGTAGTTTTGAGATAAACCAAAAACACATTTATTGGATTCAATTTGTAAGGTCTGAAATAATGGGTTTTATTCCTCTCTGTCTGTCTAAGGGGGATAATTATTTGGAATTTGCTAAGGATTCAAAAATAGATTTCATTAAATTTTTTATGCATTAAATGCTATAATAAAGCTATTTTCAGTTCACTGCATTGGTTATGGTCCATATTTGTGAAAGTTAATTTTCTTCTGTTTTTACTAATTTGTTTCCTGCAAAACAGTTTGTGCAGGTGCACTAACTTATATCATGGGACAGCGCTACATGCAAACAAATAAGGTTATGCCTGCTGGTTTTGTTGCTGTACTCAGGTAATTAAAGGATTGATTAGAAATGCCTGAGCTCATATTCTGAACATGGTTGGTTTTATCCTCAGATTCCTCACACATAGTTGTAGGAATTAAATTTAAACTTTTGAAGATTTAATTATTGGTGTTAGAGTCCCATATTGCCTAGAGATAAGGCCAAATAAAAGTATATAAGCCTTGGACAGTCCTCACCCTACAAAGCTAGCTTTTGGGTTGAGTTAGGCCCAGGTCTAAAAATTTTTAGGGTTGAGTTAGGCCCCGGTCTAAAAATCTAATAATTGGATTAGTTGTTGGCTTGAGATTATAAATCCATAAACATGTCTTTTATGAAAGCAAATGCAGCCATGAAAATAACTTTGTTCTTGAAACTCTTTTAGGACAATGAAGGCTTCAACATTCCATTTATTTTGAGAATAAAAGAAATATTGTAGTGTGATATTATCCCGAACTTGTTTTGTGCTAGTTCTTCTAAGATTTGTTTTAACTTCTCATTGCTGATTTGAAGATCTATATAATATTTTCCGAATAGGAAAGTTAGGAATCCAAGCACTAACAGCCATTACTTGGTTTATACTTTATATTTTGTCCAATTGCTCCACATGTGTCGCCAGGCACTATTCTTAATGGCATCTGCACTTAAGATATGCATCTGTAGACATTTATGCAAGTTAGGGTGTTTGTTATTTCTAAACTACTACTTACGGATGTGCATTGATTGCATTTCCTAAGAAGAGCAATGTATGTTGTTTGTATCTGGAGTTGAGACATTTGCCTTTCTTTTCCCTGCAGTGGTGTCATGACTCTCTTTTATCTCTACAAACTAACAACTGGTGGCAACCATCTACCTGCCAAGGCTGATTGATGATAAAATGATATATCAAATGTGCTTTCTTACTGTAATACATATATGTTGGGTGACCTGCATGTCTTAGATGGTTGGGATACATCATTGTTACTTGTATACTTAGTGATTTCAGAGTGTGGAAACAGATAGTTGTTGTCGTTGTCTTCATATATGTAGGAGAATTGGGCATTCCTGCATCACTCTTTAAGCAGCTCTTTTTCTTACTATATTCCTTTTCTCTTAATTTAACATTGAGGTTGCCCTAAATGCAAGACTGTCGCTTATTTGTTGGATGATTGACAAACTCCATTGAAATTCCAAGTGAAATGTATTAAGATTTATTATTTGACTACTTTTTTTTGCAAATTTTCATTTGCCTTGCCCGAGTTCTGCCTTAA